>CM021104.1:435173802-435731746 GCA_007115665.2 Sequoiadendron giganteum
CCCTCTCTCTCTCTCAAGTCTCTCCCTCCTACCCCCTCTCCCTCTCTTAGGTCTCTCTCTCTCACTCACTCCCTCTATCTATCTCCCCTCCATCCTTAACCCTAAACCATTAACCCATAAACCCTAAACCCTTAAACCCTCTACCCTCTACCCTTTACCCTCTATCTATCTCCAACTCTCTCCCTCCCTCTCTCTCTCAAGTCTCTCCCTCCCACCCCCTTTCCCTCTTTGAGGTCTCTCTCTCACTCACTCAATCCTTCTATCTCTCTCCCCTATACCCTTAACCCTCTACCCTCTACCCTCTACCCTTAACTCGTAACCCTCTACCCTCTATCTCTTTTCCACTCCCTCCCTCTCTCTCTCTCACTAAATCCCTCTATCTCTCTCTCCTTTACCCTTAACTCTAAACCCTAAACCCTTAAACACTCTATCCTCTACCCTCTACTCCTCTTTATCTCCTCCCCCCTCTATCTACCTAGACCTCTCCCTCTATCTCTGATTTCATATCTACTTCTCTCTACCTATTTGTCCCTCTATACCTATTTCTCTCTCCCTCCTTGCCTCCTCTCTCTCAATATCTCCACCTTCTTTCCCTCTCTACTTCTCTCTCTCTCTACCCTCAACCCTTAACCTTTAAACCCTACACACTTAAAACCCTCTACCCTCTACCCTCTACCCTCTATCTCTCTCCCACTTCTTTCACATGCAACAACCTTATGACAAGGACTACTCATGGCTCCCATTTTGATGTTTATATTAGATAAAGTTTCCCCCAATATCAAGGAGGTACCACTAACATCATTTGATTCTCTGATTGAAGAATAACCAAGACCTTGATGTATAGGATTTGCATAAAATTGTATTGGTTCTATAATACCTTGCTCATGTAGACCTAGTCCTCTTCCTTGATACTGCATGCTCTGATAGATTTTGTTTCCGATGAGGTATTTTTTATTTTGAAAACAAAATGCTAACCCATCATTTTGTATGTGAAAATTGTTACTTGGAATCTCTTCATCTACAAGAAATTTTGCTTTGACAAAGGTGGATGCTCCTAATTGATAGGATGTTTTGGATTTATCATTCGTCATGCTTGTTTCTTCTCGATCATTTGGGATATCAATTTGATTTGTCATAGATTTTGTATCTTCTTCTTTGACTTGATCCATAGTAGCTTCTTTGTGTTCTCCTTTGATTTGATCAATAGTAGTTGCTTTATGCTCCTCTTTGATGTTATCCATATCATTGATTTGATTATCTATGTGTCCAAAGGAGGCAAGTGTCTCATTTTGGGAAATGGAGGTGTTTTGTGTTTGGATGGGATCATGAATGGCATAAAGGTCAATAAGAGGATCATTTTGGATTTTTTGTCCAATGGTAGGATCTTGGTCAAAAATAGGTGTATCTTGGAGAACATGGTTGTGAATAGACTCTTGAACAAGGATAGGTGTATTTTGGATGCCATGATTATCTAGAAGGACTTCTTGGATGGACTTAAGAATGGGATCATGGGATGAACTACTTTGATCTTGACATGAAGGTGAAGCTATGATGTCATGCTTTGGAATTTTATTTTGACATGTATCCCAAGGTGTAGGCAATGTGATGTGGTTTTGGAGACCCTAACCAAATGTATTTTCATGACCAAATGTAGTTTGGGATGGAGTGGATGGAAATGGACTAGTGGATGATGGACTAGGATAAGATATGGAGGTTTGGAATGGACTAGTGGATGATGGATTATGATAGGATGTGGAGGATTGGAATGGACTAGTGGAAGGTTGGTTTCCCTTGTCAAAGTTAGGATAGGGATGATTAATGGACATTTGTTGGGGATTAATGGTATGTATTGTGCTAAGGGACTCTTGATAATGAGGGTAAATGGATGAAGGACTAAAGCTTATGGATTGTTGGTAAGAAGGGTATGTGCGTGGTTGGTATTGATGATTGAGGATTGATTGGTATTCAGTTTGACTACGAAGAAGATCAAGGTAAAGTGAAGACATGGTCATGAATTTGGATTAGGATGGATGAGGACCATACAAGAATTGTGACCTTTGGATGACAATGCAAGGTTCCAATGCAAAATGGATATGAAACTGTGCTTATTTTTTTTTATTTTTTTTTTTGAGATTTTTAAAGATATAAGGATGCAAAGTGCCAATATACCTAAGACCAAGATTAAAGAATGGTGGAATGATAATGACCCTATTACCAAGGATATCATATGAAAGGATGAACCTATGGGTGAATGCAAACTAAAGATGTCACTAATGGAATATTTGAGCAATTTTTTTTTTTTTTGGTTTTCCATATTTAATTTATATCTCCTCCTTTAAGTTTGGTCTTGGGTTTTAGACTGCAAAATTTAGAATTATTTCAAGTTGAATGTGTGTGTTTCCAGATTTGTGAAAGGTGTTTATTTGTCTCAATGTCTTAAAAAAAACACTTGGCAAACACAATATCTTGTCTTTGAAAATTTGACAACATGCACAATGAAGACAAGCACAACCCTAGGTTAAGCAAGGACAATATTCGTTAGATTCCATGTGGGTTTCCTCAACCACACTTATTCTTAGCGTGTGAATCCAGAAGCTTGGCTGCACGGGCTCCCCCTTACATTGCACTCACTTCTCAGGGCAACCAAGCTTCCAACCCTCATAAAACTCCCATGGTAGGTTGATCACCTCTACTAAGAACTGCGAGAATGTGGATACCTTCACAATGACCGTTGTTGTGCTAACAAATAGAAGGATTTTGGCAACTACACAAAGGTTTTTAGTTCGGGACCCCCGTTTGAGTGGCCATACATGGGGCACAAGATTAAGCTCCGTTTAGGAGGCACTCCAGCCTGAAGAGGTTACGCTCAACAGGGTTTTGGGGAGTACTACTTGGTTCGTATGACACATCCGCACTCGTAATCCTAAGTTTTCCTTTAGGATTCACATTTATATACCGGTCAGGGGTAGCTTGGCCAAAAAGCTCCGTTGTCGGTCTGAATCGCCTTGGGGTGAGTAATTTTTTCCCACCAAGGAAGGCACAAGTTCTACAGGCAATAACTGTTTCTCTTACACCCAAGATCGCATAAATGTGCAAGGGGAGAGGATACTTCGATTATTGCATCAAAGGGTAACACAAAATTGAAGACACTTATACATTTTAATTACCAAATGATAATGTGAGGAGGACACACAAGACACTTTGTTCATTTTAAAACTTTAACTTGATGTGAAACAAACAAAGTTCATTTTAAGCCAATGACATGAAATGCATGTTCATTTTAACCCATGAGTGTGTATGCAATTTGTGTTCATTTTAATCCCATGAAATGAAATGCATGTTTATTTTAACCAATGAGTGTGCATGCAATTTGTTGTAGTTGTTGAAAACAAATAAAATTAATTATGCCTAAAGAAATGAAAAGCTCGATTTTTGTTTGTAAAGAAACAATTTTTTTTAGACTCCCTCCACGCTGTGTCACATGTTAAAAACAAGAGATTAGTAACTCAAAAGAAAATGATACCAGCGAATTAAAATAATCATAAATTTCTCAAAACTTAACAAAATTTCAATTGGTTTATATCCATGGAAAGCTAAAACTCAAATCTTCAAAACCCAGAAATTATTTTTCCAAGATTCCGCATGAAAAAAATGTTATAGGCAAAAAAAATTGCGGGTTTTAACAATCACACTAAAAAAACAGCAAATACTAAAATAGCCATAACTTTCTCAAATCTTAACGAAATTTTAAACCGTTTGAACTTTCGAAAAGTTGAAAACGAGGGCTACAAAACCTAGATGATCACTTTTAAAGAATTTATGTGCCCATTTTTTTGTGCTCAAAAGAAGATGACGGGATTTCGTATGAATTCTTGGCTGTAACCTGCAAAACAACCAAACAAACAAGAAAACAAATGATTTTTTGCAATATTATTTGATTCACGTCAGGTTCACCAATGTAAGATGGGGAAAATCAAATAGTATAGATTAAGTGACAACCAACACTTCTAAACTATTATCCCAATCTAAACAAGAGAATACAAACAAAAAGAGCAATCAAAATGAAAACAAATGAAATAAAGCACTCCCCTTTGAAGTTGATTCTTTCTCTTGTCTCTCCTATTTCTTCTTATGCCAATATAAGATGGGGAAAATTGATGGGAAAAATCAAATAGTATAGATTAAGTGACAGCCAACACTTCCAAACTATTATCCCAATCTAAACAAGAGAATACAAACAAAGAGAGCAATCAAAATGAAAGCAAATAAAATAAAGCACTCCCCTTTGAAGTTGATTCTTTCTCTTGTCTCTCCTATTTCTTCTTATGCCAATATAAGATGGGGAAAATTGATGGGAAAAATCAAATAGTATAGATTAAGTGACAGCCAACACTTCCAAACTATTATCCCAATCTAAACAAGAGAATACAAACAAAGAGAGCAATCAAAATGAAAGCAAATAAAATAAAGCACTCCCCTTTGAAGTTGATTCTTTCTCTTGTCTCTCCTATTTCTTCTTATGCCAATATAAGATGGGGAAAATTGATGGGAAAAATCAAATAGTATAGATTAAGTGACAGCCAACACTTCCAAACTATTATCCCAATCTAAACAAGAGAATACAAACAAAGAGAGCAATCAAAATGAAAGCAAATAAAATAAAGCACTCCCCTTTGAAGTTGATTCTTTCTCTTGTCTCTCCTATTTCTTCTTATGCCAATATTGCCCTCAGATTTGTTGACGAAGTTGTGCAAATACCTGCAAATAGTAAGCAAGAAAGTTGGAGATAATTAGCCGTTAAATTGAAAATGGAGGGGAAGGGTTTATTTTATAGACAACCATTCGAATGGACAGACGAGATTGATCTTCCAGAAAGATTCTAAGATCAACGAATGAGGATTCATGAGAGGGAAGTTACGAAATGGATGGCTAAGATCGAGTTTCTAGAAAGATGCCAAGATCTACGATTGAGAATTGATGCAACCAGAATACGACATGCATGGAAAATATATGACGCCGACGGCTATGACGCTTGACGGCTATGACAGACATGCAGGACATGTAGACTATGACATGAAATAATGACAGGGGATCTTTGACCAAAATAGAGGGATAAATAATTTATTTTAAATTATTTATTCGAAAATGGAAGGGGATGACAAGTGGCAAATAAATAATTTATTTTAAATCATTTATTTGGAGGAAATGAAAAAGGAGATTTAATTAAATTCATAAATTTAATTAAAGGAGGAGATATAAATTAAATATGGATAATTGATTAGGATCAATTATTTAAAGGAGAAGAATGACACATAATTAAATAATTTCGTTAATTATTTAATTATAGAAAAATAAAAGGTCAAATAATTATTATTATCTGACTATAAACATGTGATAAAAGATGAATAATTAAATAAATAATGATTTATTTAATTATTGAAGAAAGGGGTATTAGTGATGCAATTAAATAATTTTAATTGATCAAGATAGAAATGAGAAGGTGAATCAATTAAATAATTTAAAAACTATTTAATTAATAAAGGAATATGATCGAACATAATAGAATAATTAAAATTATTCAATTATTGAAAGATGATGACTAGGAAAAATGATGCTCATAGACTTAGGCCATTTTTCAGTGTTTACAATAATATAACTTAACTTATAAGAAAGTAAATGTCCATATGTAAATGTCAACTTATGTAAATATTTATTTCATGTATATAGTTTCCCTAGAAGAGAAAGTGAAAATAAAAGAGTTTAGAAAAATGCATTCCAAAATTTATTGAAAAAAGAAAGAGAACTCACACTTATTCACTCATTACAAAATTCAAGCCATTTGGTGCTTGCCAAATAGGCTCGGTATTACCAAGCCTATTTGGCAAGCACAATATGGCCTATTATAGGTTATTTTTGCAATTTGACATTGAAATTGTGTCACAGATTGGTGCACTTACCCATAACTCAAAGGTTTGAAAAATCTGAAATCATAAATTCAATACCAAAAGTATGTTCCATTTCCCCTCAGTTACATCATAGTGTATATCTCGGAAATTCAGACCCCCATAGAGTCATTTTGATTGAATTTTATATCCCAACACCAATCTTGAATCTTGGTGGTTAAAATAATGGCCATCGGATTGGACAACAGTTTCCTTCCAACTACCATCCCACTTAAAGAAACTGATAAACTAAGATAATTAATAATTAGGAGTAAACATCATTACATTGTCTCTTTGGTTGGATTTGACAGTTAGCCAAAGCATTTCTTATTCAGACACCTATCATGTGGCCAATTATACTTGCAAATGGTGTAATTTTTAGGGCCTGAATTAAATGAAAAATGCATGTCTTCATGATTCCATGCATGTGAGTATCCAAATGAAGAGGCAATTTGAAAATTTTCATAGCAAACCCAATGTTTGTAATAAATTTTTGTCACATCAGCATTTAATATTTAATCCACATCACTGCCCCTTCATTCACCTAGTCTTGGTGAAATCTCCAACCTGGATTTTCTTCTTGTTTTCTATAAATTCAGTGAGGTAGTCCTTCATTTCCACACTTTAGATGAAATTCTCAGAGGTGGTGAGTGTTGAGAGTGTTGTTTCTTCAAGGAACAATTTCATTGTGCTCTAGGACATAAAATGTAGTCCATTTCATAGGTTACTGATGGACCAACTGAGAGAAGTATTCATGGCCTAGGACAATGTGGAAGAAGATGTATTATGTAAGATCCTTGGGGAAAAATTCATGAATCATGTCCACGTCCATAATACAGAGCTCTTGTAACACTTCATATACACTATAGTCTACACTTTAGGGAAATGTGATTGGGGAATAAGGGCAGCAGAGCATTTGGTTCGTATTGAATATCTAATAAGGGTATGACATGCCATTGGAGGACTAAGCCAATTCCATAGAACTAGCCTCATATGCGATGCCATATGTGTTGCTACTGTAATCCAGCATGAGGTTACAGAGGAGGAAATAACTCTTCTTCATGCAAGGTTGGCATGAAAAATGACATGGGGCTATTTGCCCTCTTTGTGAAGTCACAAGAGAACTTATTTTCCCCTACCTAGATTGATCACCTACATGAGGTGGTGGAGGGGATACATGTCCTTATGTTTTTCCTCTGTATTTAGGAGAAATATATTGATGACTTTTTGTTTTGAAACGCAAATACCATTTTATAATATCGAAGATATACACATATATATGAATATAATATCTTTTTGTATTTCAACATTGTGTCTTCTTTGCATCTAAGAATTTTCCTTCTTTAATTTGTTACCATGTTTGATAATGATATCTGTGTATGTTATACTCCTACACATTTTCATTTTAATGGTTGCATTTTCTCAATCAAACATTTTCTTACATTGACATAATTCATTAAGGAAAGTTTAGAAAATCCTTTAAAATCCATCGTGCTTATGAAAACCCCGTACTTTATCACTTCTCTTTCCTTTTCAATAAGATACTTATATAATTGACAAAAAGAGAGGTTTTTGAAACCCTATTGGAGATTGACAATGGTTTCCAAACCTATCAAAAATATTGATGACACATCGAATCTTCCTTTTCATTCTTAACTTACATTCACTGATGAACTTTTGAAAATTTATATAACCTTTGGTATGGGTTGACAACTTTTAAAATATTCAGACTTAGATGCTCCCACAAAGCTTTCGATGTTTAAGAAAGTTACGATAACTTCACAAAAGACCGACAATGCACAAAACAAAGGATAAGGTCAAAAACTTAATAAGGGACATTGGAAAAAGGAGGAGTTATAGAAACCTTGGCGAAATCCATAGGAGTTCATAAAACTTAAGGAAATATCGACAAAGCCTGTACTTAGGAAGATTTTCAAATAAAACCAGGGTTTGGAAGAAATGACCAAAATTGAGGTAACGATGGCTCTATTTGGGGACAAAGACTATAAGGATGTAGCCAAGAACCCAATAACATGTTTCAAAGGCCTATGCTTAATCCATTAGGTAATAGAGTCATGCAAAAGGGAAAGGACCAAGACAAAACAAGAATACAAAAAAATGCAAACCAAAATAAATACACCGAAATTGAGACTATGTACATGGTAGGATTAATCCTACCAAAAGGAAAGGAAAGTTACTCATAAAAAACCATTAATTGGCTGAGGGAAGAATGAATCGGACCTAGAAAATCCAATGTTCCCATGCAACTTCTGGAGGATGGTAGAAAATAGGTTTCCCATAAAGCTACAAATCCATTGAGAAAAACCTCGCCAACTACTATGCTCCTGAACAACCGTTTCTCATCATATACTTCTTCTTTCATAGAGATATAACTTTGTACCATGATTCTCTTGTCGCTTGTTGGATTTACTAAAGGTTTAACCTTATGAGTTAACTTTCCTTCATAGGTGAGATTTTGATCCTTCCTTGATGACTTGGATGGTTCAACATACTGCCATTCCTTATTAGTCTCCTCTTGTGCAACCATATTTTCCAGTTCAGTTCTTTTCACACCACAATCATCCTAAATATTTAACTCACATTTATTTTCATTCTTTCCGACCCCATGATATCCTTCTCTATCTCCACTATTTTAACATATAATTTCTCTTATAATATCACTCAAGAGGCCAATCTTCGAGTATTCAAACAAAGGATTGCTCTTCACTTCATAAAATTCATCAAAAATAAACAAGGGATTTGAAATTTTACTCCAATTCATTTTGTTTTCCTCTCCACCATGTAGGTTATCCTTGGAACACCATTCTTAAGTGAGACTAGCATCCCACTCTTCTAAATCAATTTGTAAACCAATGAACTGTTTGAGACCTATGGATATTACGGTAATCTTATCCTCCATGTGTGAATTATCATCTTCTCCATTTATTTTCTCCAAAAATTCAACAATACTTTCAAACCTAAAATTTCATATTCAGAACTATATAAAGAATTTGACAATTGATATTTTCCATGAGGATCATGATTTTTCATAGGAGTACTAGGAAAAACAGTAAATGGTGAATTCATGCCTTACTCGAGGAGAAAAATCCTCTTGTTCACTCGATGAACTAGGATCTTCTTCTATTCTGGTAGAAGTTATATTGTAGACTTGAGCCTCCCAAGTTTGGCCTTCATTCCTTTTTTTCACCTTTTCATGACTCCAAAAATGGTCATGACCAAAAACTGTTAGATTTATGTTCTCAACAACAGGGCAAGATTGGTTTAATGTATATTGGGATTTCAAAAACCTAAACTTAAGTGTTTCCTAGATTGAAGTAGGTTCTTTAACATGACTTTGTTTCCAAAACCCAAAAGTAATTAAATCATCCTCAATGTTTATTACCTCCAACTATGCTTGTTCAATCCCATGAATTTTACCCCTTTTTAGAATAAGTTGAACCTCAGGATGCTAGGTAGAAATAAATACGTGAAATTGAATTAACCTACTCATTTGTTTACATGATGGAATCCATTGGAGTTCTCATTTGAAATGATCAATAAAATATCAAATATACTCTTTCTATTCCTTCATAATCTAAACAAATTGCCACAACAAAGCAACAACATTAACCACATCTTTGAAATGACCAAGAAATTTCTTCTCCAAAATATTCCAGCCATTTATGTACATCCCTTTTCAAGACCCCTGAACCATTATGATGCACTTTCAATAAGGCTATCGATAAACAGTTTCACAAAAACATCTTCTTTTTGGATCCCTAAAATTCCACTCAAAGAAGCCATAACCAAAATGTGTTCCTCAAGACCTTGTAAGTTCTTATCAGAGAATTTCAAAAAATTCTTTCTTGAGCCATGTGGTAAATCATTATATTGGGATAGGGCTAATGGTCTGAAAAAATTATCGCAAGAGTTTGAAATTATAGATGCCATAAAATTTTAGCCACCAACTCCCTTCAAGGAGTAAAAGAGAAATCACAATCCCAGGTCAATTCATGGGTGGAGGTTGAGCAAGAGGAGGATTTGAACATTGATTCAAATTTTGATTTAGATGAGGGGGTGGATTATCGTAATACACAAATTTGAGTCTTGTAGATCATTCCACTACCCTCCTCAGTGGTCATTGATCTCATTACTCTTCCTCTTCTAAAATAAAGTTTTCTCTCATGTAGTTTGTGGCACTCCTATATCTCTGGGCAGGGGTATTTAACTGAGAAATAATATCCTCATGTTTGACCTACATCTAATCTAGATCTGGTTGTAGCACAAGGAAGACATTTTCATGTGGAAGCACCATCTTTCTACATGACCCAAAGATGACCTTCAAATATTTTACTCAATGTATCCCCAACGAAGTTGCCAAAAATATGTTAGCAAATGAATTGGCTCTTATTATAATATTAAAATAATAACTCTATAGCCCAGGATATAAGGACCAATATCACTAATAGCTCTGGAAAGATCACAATTGCATTTCTGATTTTCCTTTGAATTATTATTGAGGTACAACTCCCTCTTTAACTATTCCTATCTTTTAAGAATACACTTTTTACCAAAAAGCAGAGAAAGGAAAAAACACTTATTCATAAATATGAAACTAGTGTGGCAAGATTAAAATGACCATTACTGCAAAGCTCAAAGACTCAAACAACAACAAACAATGAATATAGTATTAAATAACTAATATGATCACAAATAAATGAATATAACATAGAAAAATTATCCCACGCAGAGAATAATTCTACATTGTCATTTTAGCCAAAAGAGTAATTCGACAAACACTATATCCCTAGCTCATAACTCAATGATTTGAGCAATCTGAAATCTGTAACTTAAATACTAAAAGTATGTTCCTTTTCCCCTCAACTACATCACAGTGTATATCTCAGAAAATCAAACCCCCACAGAGTCATTTTGATTATATTTTATATCCAAACCCCAATCTTGAATCTTGATAGTTGTAATAGGAACCATCGAATTGGATGACAGTTTCTTACCAACTAACATCCCACTTAAATAAACTAATAAAATAAGAGAATTAATAATTAGTAGTAAACAAAATTTCTCATTCAGACACCTATAATGTGGTCAATCATACTTGCAAATGGTGTAATTTTTAGGGCATGAATTAAATGAAAAATACATGTCTTCATGATTCCATGTGTGTGAGTATCCAGATGAAGAGGCAACTCAAAATTTTCATAGCAAACCTAATGTTTGTAATAAATATTTATCACATCAATATTTAATTTTCAATCCACATCACGACCCCTTCATTCATCTAGTCTAGAGGAAATATCCAACTTGGATTTTCTTCCTATTTTCTAAAATTTCAATGAGACAATCCTTCATTTCCACACATTAGATTACATTCTTAGAGATGGCAAGTGTTGAGAGTGACACCGTGTCGAAGACGATTTCATTGTGCTCAAGGACATATAATGCAATCTATTTCATAGGTTATTGATGAACCAAATGAGAGAAGTATTCACGGCCCAAGATGATGTGGAAGAAGATGTACTACGCAAGATCCTTGGGGAAAAATTCTTGAATCATGTCCATGTCCATAATGTAGAGCTCCTAGAATGCTTCATATACATTGTAGTCCACACTTCAGGCAAACACGATTGGGGCATAAGGGTGGCAAAGCATCTATTTCATCTTGAATATTTGATGAGGGTACATGCTACCATTGGAGGACTAAAACAATTCCCCAGAACTAGCCTCATAGCTAATGCCTTATGTGTTGCTATTGCAATCCAACATGAGGTTACCGAGGAGGAAATAACTCTTCTTCGTGTAGGGCTGGCATGAAATGATATGGGCTATTCGCCTACTTTGTGAAGTCACAAGAGAATCTAATTTCACCTGCCAAATTGAATGCCCACAAGAGGTGGTGGAGGGGGATACACGTCCTTATGTTTGTCCTCTATATTTAGGAGAAATATATTGATGAATTTTTGTTTTGAAACACAAATTCCATTTTATAATATCGAATGTATACACATATATGAATATAATATCTTTTTGTATTTCAACATTGTGTCTTCTTTACATCTGAGCATTTTCCATATTTAATTTGTTACTGTGTCTAATGATGATATCTGTGTATGTTATACTCCTTCACATTTTAGTTTTAATGGTTACATTTGCTCAATCAAATGTTTTCTTACATTGACATCATTCATTAAGGAAAGTTCAAAAAATCCTTTAAACTCCATCGCACTTACGAAAACCCTATACTTTAACGCTTCACTTTCCTTTTTGATAAGATACTTAAATAATCAGCAAAAGGAGAGGTTTGTGAAACCTTGTAAGAGACTGACAATGGTTTCCAAACCTATCAAAAATATCGACACATATAATATTCCTTTTAATTCTTTAACTTACATTCAGTGGTGGACTTTTGAAAAGTTATATAACCTTTGGTACAAACTGACAACTTTAAAAATATTTAGACTTAGACGCTCCCAGAAAGCTTTTGATGTTTAATAAAGTTATGATAACTTCACAAAAGATCGATAATGCACAAAACAAAGGATAAGGTCAAAAACTTAATAAGGGACATTAGTAAATGGAGGAGTTATAGTAACCTTGGCGATATCTACTAGAGTTCATAAAGCTTAAGGAAATACTAATAAAGCATGTACTTAGGAATATTTTCAAACAAAACCAGGGTTTGGAAGAAATAACCAAAACTGAGGTAACAACGTCCAATCAAACAACCATACATGTACCAAATCTTCCAAACACCAACATTCCTCATTCATCATCATAAAACTTTGTAAACTGCACAAATAATCCTTTCATGGCCCAAAATTCTACACCTTATATACCTCCTAACATTTCATATGCTACACAAGAACCCAACATAACAGGGACCACCCATAATCCCAATAATTTAAATCAACCTCCCAATTCAAAAATTCTATCATTTACTATTGCAAAATAAGATTCCACATCAAACATACCAAAAACTTATAACATATCAATCCTTCACAAACTCTCACATCTAATATACCCACAAATAAAAATACCCCCCAAGAACAATCCATTCCACAACAACCATATCAATCAATTCCATTCACTATACCTACACAAACACATGTCCATCAAAATCAAACCTATACACATAACATCCCTCAAAACACACCTCAACAACAATATATTCCACAATAACAAAACACACCTCAACAACAATACATTTCACAACAAGTCATACCTCAACAACAACACATTCCACAATAAGTCATACCTCAACAACAAATCATCCCAAAAAATCAAAATACCTCATACAATCCATACAACATTTTTCAAGGACAAAACATACCTCAACACCAAAATAATCCCTAACACCAAAACATCCCACATAACTCATACAACATCCCTCAAAACATCACACAAAATCAAAATTTCTCATGTAATTCTTCATCCATCCCTTAACACCAAACATACACTCCATCTAACCAACCACAAAATAATCAGCACGATAACTTGGCATTGCAAATACAAAGATTGAACTGAAATATTATTGAAATGCCACTAGGACAAACAAAGAAAATCTATACTCTTGGTGGCATTTGTCCATATCCATTGGATAGAAACATAGCTATGATACCCTTCCCTCACAACTTCTAAATACCTAAATTCAACAAATATAAGGGAATAAGTGGCCCACGAGAACACATACAAGAATTCTATATAGCATGTCTAGAGGTTTCATACAATGACACATATTTAATGTGTCTCTTTCCTTGAATTTTAGGAGGACAAGCAATAGAATGGTTCTCTCTTTACCGCATGGTATCAAAAAGTTTCGAGAATTTGTTGAAAAGTTTGTTGTTCATTTCTCATACAACATATAACACAAATTTACCATGACCGACTTATATAATATAAAAAAAAATCCAAGAGAAACATTCACTTCATTCTTACAACATTGGAGACACAAATCTAGCAAATGCAAATGGCCTATCCCTAAAGAAACTCATGGATATATTTTTCCAAAATATTATCATGAAAATTGGCTTTCATTTAACTATATAATGTGCTAACACCTTTGAAGAAATCATAGAAAAATGGATCACCATTGAGAAGGCTCTTATCACTAAGGGACTTGTCAAAATCTGAAGGATAACAATGATCATACATCAAAATCTAATGGCAAACCTTGCCTATGGGATAAGAACAAGAATATCACCAATGATGGGGTTGTAGATGCCAAGTTTGTACAAAAAAGACAACCCCCATCAAATAGTCAAAAAAATATCAAAATGTGAATCCTCCAAGAGGACCACCAAGACCCAACAACACCACTAGATGCAAATACACTCCCTTAGGGGATCCAATTGAGACAATAATAAAAAAGTTGATTCAAATAAATCTTATCAAACTTTCAGAGCTTAGACACCATGATGAACCTCAATTTAAACCCTCATGGTACAGCGATAATGATTATTGTGAATACCATAGGATAAAGGGTCACAAAACACCAAATTGCATGAGGCTCAATAACCTCATACAAGATCTCATTGACCAAGGAGACATCAACATTGATCAACATCCTAGAACTTCTAGAAATAATAATTTGGGAATTTGCAAGGATCCAATTCCAAACCATGGTAAAGGAAATGACTCAGGTAAACTAAAGTGTTGGCAGATGGTTAGCGCTCCCCTCAGGATTCGTGACATGGACTAACCACCTCTTGTGGATCTATTAACTTTGGTAGTTTTATCAGGCATTAACAGGTTGATGTTTTGGTGCAACGACAACTATGGGGCCAACAATTGGTATCAGAGCCAAAGGTGCTGGGTTTGAATCCCTTTTGGTAACGCTGAGGGGGATTTTGTTGGTAGATGGCCAACACTACCCTAAGGATTCGTGACATGGACTAACCACCTCCCATGGATCTGTTAACTCTGGCAGTTGTATTGGGCATTAACAGGTCAATCTTTTAGTGCAATGACAACTATGGGGCCAACATAAAGAACTATAACATAACCAACCTCTCCTATGATAATTTAGTAGGACATGTCCAAGAATCAAACAATTTCATTTTCGATGTCACTATATCTGGTAAGAATCTTGAGTGAAAATTCACCATATGATGAGGAGAAGTCACCATTCAAGGAGATCCAATCTAATTTAAAAGCTTACTCAAGGTTCTACCAACTTATTACAGTCTTATAGAACATATTAAGAAAACTACAACTCAAATATCCATTTTAGAGCTTAGTATTTCTCTAGCGCATAAACAAGTCTTAGATAAGGTACTCCTATAATAATTTATTCCTATTGACATAGATATTGATCAATTCCATACCATGGTAGGGCATATCACATCTACTCACCATCTAGTATTCATTGAAAAATATCTCCCTTCCAATACATATCACAACCATGCCTTACATCTAGAAGTCTTTATCCATAAACATAAAATCAAGAGTCTTGATAGATGGTGGAGCAAGCTTGAGCATTTGTATCTTGAAACTTGTAAAAAAAATTGCATACTCTGAGGGAGTTATTGAGAAACAAAAAGGGATTACCATTAGAGCATATGATGACAATGAACATGAATCAAAGGGAACTATCAAAATTCCTATTCAGGTTGGTCTAGCTATTACAAAAACAACTTGTCAAGCCTTAGACCTTGATTTACCATATAAAATCCTCTTAGGATGCCCATGGATACATTCCATGCAAGCCATCCCTTCAACCTATCATCAATGCATCCAATTCCCCTACAATGAAACTGAAGTCACCATTCATGAGGACCCTCAACCTTTCTATTATTGTAAGGACTTGGAAGAAAAATATCAAAAAATGCTCCAAGTCCCTAACAATGATATCACCTTGCATTCACCATCCTACAATGATTCATCAATATTAGCCTCATCATCCACCATTCACAAATTCCTTCCAAAAATCAAGGTTCAAGTACAATACAATGGTTGCAGAGACTATAATCTCAAACTATCCTTTTGTGTAGGACAAATTCCATCTTCTCTTAAGACATCTTGAAAACCACAACACATAGATTACACTTCTTCTACTATCAAATTTGATCCCGCTATTTTTTCCAAGTGGGGAGAGCTCAACAAAGAGGTCATAGAAGAAGATATCTCCAAATGGTTGTACAAGATGAGATGGAACAATCTACTCTAACATTTGATCAAAATAGAAAAGGTTTCTAAATCATTAAGAAGATGGGATTCACAGGCCATGGAGGACGTGGTCTACATTATCAAGGAGTAAGATAACCCATTGTTCTAGAGAAGCGATATAAATATTGAGGGTTTGGGTATGGTTCACTAGATAATTCTACCCCTAACATTGAGAGTATCCATAGTGAGATAGTTGGAGTTTCTCCCGTGATTAATATATTTCTAATGACTATACCATTGAGGACTCTCCCATGTACATCACAAACCTATTTGAGAAAGCATCCATCAATACTATTAGAACCTTATTATTTATCTCACCTTCACAAGATAATGGCATTCAACTCATCTACCCTCAACTCATTGATTGGGACCAACAACAAGCACTAACTTTGGACTTATTCTAAAATGATGAAGCTATTGTTGAGTTTATGGGACTTAGAGATAGAATAACTCATAGAGATCACAAAGAAAGGTTTGATATAAAGCTTGATGTGAAAGAATACTTTTGGGGGAAACTCGAATACTTTAGTCGCAAAAGTAAAAATGTAAAAAATAAAAAATAGATCCCCTATTCAAAACCACACTTTGGCACTTTCAAATTGTGAAAAAATAAAAATAAAGGACATATCCAAGGGTGAAAAACTCTTTGAGGAACCTAAGGATGAAGGATTTGACCTCCCTAGTATCACTAAGAATCAAGAAAAATCAATAGTACTAATAGAGGACTCAAAGAAAGTCATTGTTGGAATCATTGACACACCTAAGATCACATTCTATGCAACATCTTTAGATCTTGAAAAAAAAATTGCATCATTCCTAGAGGAACAAAAATTCAACTTTGCTTGGTCTTACATTGACATGCCTGTATTAGACACAATATTAGTGGTCCATCACTTAACAATATATCCAAAGGCTAAACTAGTTAAACAAAAGCTACACAAGATGCATCAAAAAATAGAACTAATTATGAAAGTTGAGATACATAAACTTTGGACGTTGGTTTCATAAGGCCAATTGATTATCCATAATGGGTGTCCAATCTAATACCAAATTTCAAGCCCACTGGGAGTATACACATCTGCACCAGTTTTAGGAATCTCAACAAAGCTTGTCCTAAGGATGAATTTCCATTTCCCAACATAGACATTATAGTGGATTTAAAATAGGTCATGAAATGCTTTCCCTCATGGATCTAGATTTTCAAGATACATCAAATCCGTATAGCACAAGAGGACCAACATAAGACAAATTTTACATGCCCTTGGGGTACATATTGTTGGAATATCATGCCATTTAGTTTTAAGAATGTGGGTGCAACATATCAGCAAGCTATGAAATCCTAGCAAAATCAATCACAAGAAAAGGACACCTAGAGGTGCTATAACATATATTTGACAGACTGGAAAAGTATCAAGTGAGGCTTAATCCAAAGAAATGTGTATTTAGTGTCACTTCAAGAAAAATATTGGGATACATAGTGTCTCATAGAGGTATTGAAGTGGACCCAACAAAATTCAAAGAATTTATTGATATACCTCCACCAAAAACTCTAAAACAACTTTGTAGTCTACAAGGGAAGCTACAATCCATCAGAAGATTCATAACACAACTAGTGGATAAGTGTCACCCATTTACTCATCTCCTACACAAAGATATCACATTTAAATGGGTTGAGAAATGTTAGCAAGCCTTCCAATATTTAAGGATTGCATAGCATTATATCTAGTATTGATGCCTCCAGTGGTAGATAGACCTTTGATCCTATATATCTCAACTACAAAAACAACATTAGGTGCTCTCTTGGCACAACATGATGGCTCAGGGAAAGAGATAGAACTCTACTATATTACCCAAACATTAGTAGGCTATGAGCTTAATTATACCCCTATTGGGTGAGCATGTCTAATAGACATCTTTGCTTCACAAAATCTTTGACATTATATGCTCAATCACCAAGTTATGCTTATCTCAAAAGTAGATCTATTAAAGTATCTATTTCCCAAAGTAACACTCACAGGTTGCACGGCTAAATGGGTCATGATACTTAGCAAATTTGACATAGAGTATGTAGATAGAAAGACAAACAAAGGACAAGTCATAGCATATCAATTAGTTGAAGTTCCATTATATGATGGTAATCCCCTAATACCAAATTTTCTAGATGAAGCAGTCTTCACCACCACTCCTACAATTCAATGGAAGTTATACTTTGATGGGTCACACACCCATCATGGTTCAAGAGCATGATTCCTATTTATCACACCCCAAGGTGATTTCATACCAAAGTCATATTGGTTAGCATTTTGTTGGTGTGAATAGGGTTATTTCCTAACTAGTTATTAGTGAGGACCTATTCACATTATTATAAGTTTACTTAGGAGTTAAGTTTCCTAGTTGTCATTTCTAGAAGTTAGTTATAATGGGGTCATGTATTATTATTTACTTTTAGTTATCTAGGCATTTAATAATTCTCTCATGCATTTAATTTGCATTGAGAATTTAATGTTCGTATCCTAGGTTGTTATGACTTAGTTGTCTCATGTGATAGGATTAAGACACTTGTCATGATCTTGTCTAATCCTATCTCACTCCTTGCCTATATAAGCAAGGCTTCATATGTACATCAATCAATCCAAAGCTTAGTCGAGTGTTGTGTAAGTCCAATATATCATTGCAATCTTGAGTATTGCATATTGGCCACATCTTGCATCCATTGTTGCAATTTCATGTTCTTTCTTTTCCCTCTTGTGGAAGGTTGTTGTTGGCTTTTGGAAATGATCTTGGAGGCTTGAGTCCTTGAGTGACTCAAACATGTTCTATGAGCTATATCTAAGATCCTACATGGTATTAGAGCTTCAAAGTTGCAAAACCCCTTCTCAGACCTGAGGGTGATTTGAGCTTGAGCTTTTGCAAGGTGCATATTGGATAAAAAATGGCATATATGTTTTGCCTCATGTACTTTCGAGAAAAATGATTTTTGGGTTTTGTTCAAAACCAGAAAATACCATTTGGGTATTTGCTAGATTTTACAGAAACAACTATCAAATAACCCAACATAGCTATTTTTCTTTTAGTTGAAGTTTACATTTTTTACCAAATCACATGTTCTGGTTTTTGGATTCAAAAATGTTTTCTAGGTTTTGTTGGTAGCATCAAAATATTATCTAGGTATCCATTAGTTTTTGCATACATCCATAAAAAATTTTAAAAATCAAATCAAAAGGGTCATTTTTGCTGACTATCAACAGATAAAATTTACCTTTTAAAAAAAAATCATAACTTAGTGTCTTTTTTTGGCAAATGACATATTGACAAAAAGATAGTTTCAAGCACTTTATAGTGGTGCAAATCATTTTTTCAGATTTTGTCCTCTACATAGATCTAAGGTCATTTTTATTCATGGAGGTTTATGTGAACATTCATTAGTGCATGCACTATTTCCTTTTTGTGTGCATTAGGTTACATTTTCTCTGCACCTCATTTTAGTTCCAGATCATTTCTCAATCAATTATTTCTTCATAGATTCCAGAGTTGTGCCAATTTGTGAGTTTTTAGTGTTCCTTGGCATTGGTTTTGCTATTGCGTTATCATGATTCCAACTTGAGTCCTTGAGTGACTCTAATATATTTTCTAGAAAATATAATTATTTTTCCTTTGCTTATCGAATTAAGGATTCCAATGTTACTTCACAGTGTGCTTCCAGTGATTCTTTGCAACAGGTTATCTCATTATGGGGGGGGAGGGGGGTTGTATGATCTCTCTTTTTATCCTTTGTGTGGATGGAGATTGATTGGATTTGTGATGGATATCATTATTGCATTTCATCTCTCTTTTGGGGAGGAGTTTTGTCCCACTGGGTTTTCTCCTTTTCTCTGTTTGTGAGAGATTCCTTTGCATTGCACTTGTACATGGGTACCTAACATGGCCTCATAGTTGGGACCCATCTTCACATCATTTTCATAATAACTACAATTCCTAAGTTTCACTTATGGGGGGTGTTGGTGTGAATGGGGTTATTTCCTAACTAGTTATTAGTGAGGACCTATTCACATTATTATGTTTACTTAGGAGTTAAGTTTCCTAATTGTCATTTCTAGAAGTTAGTTATAATGGGGCCATGTCTCATTATTTACTTTTAGTTATCTAGGAATTTAATAATTCTCTCACGCATTTAATATTTGCATTGAGAATTTAATGTGTGTTTCATAGGTTGTTATGACTTATTTGCCTTATGTGATAGGATTAAGACACTTGTCATGATCTTGTCTAATCCTATCTCACTCCTTACCTATATAAGCAAGGCTTCATATGTAAATCAATTAATCAAAGCTCAATTGAGTTTTGTGTAAGTCCAATATATCATTGCAATCTTGAGTATTTCATATTGGCCACATCTTGCATCCATTGTTGCAATTTCATGTTCTTTCTTTTCCCTCTTATGGAAGGTTGTTGTTGGCTTTTGTAGATGATCCTAGAGGCTTGAGTCCTTGAGTGACTTATACATGTTCTATGAGCTATATTTCAGATCCTACACATTTCCATGTATAAACAACATTACCAAGTATGAAGCTCTTATTATAGGACTAAGAATGGCTATACAGTAGCAAATGAAAGAGCTACAATTTATGATGATTCCCAGCTAGTGGTTAGACAAGTCAATGATGACTATTAGACAAAAGATGACAAATTTCTCCCATACAAATGAATGGTCAATAGTTTCAAACATTATTTCACTATTGTCTCATTCAAGCAAATACCTAGAGTCAATAACAAGGTTGCAAATTTTATAGAAACTATCGGGTCTCTCTTAGACATGCCTCATAATAGTCACATATGTGAGTTTATTGTTGAATAATTATTAGTGCTAACATTTTAGGTTCCTAAATCAGAATTCATGTGTGAAATTTTTGGTCCCAATTCCCCTTGGTACCATGAAATTTACACTTATCTACTTGAAATGGTACCATACCACCTAATCTTACCACAAACCTTAAGAAAAAATTTATACATCGATCATATCACCTCACTATTCTTGGTGATACCCTCTACCGAAAGAGTCTCGATGGTACATTGCTTAGGTGGCTTAACTTGAAAGAAGCTACAACTGCCCTACGTGAAGTACACAAAAGGTGTTTGTGGGTCACATTTTAGTGGCCCTACCCTTCCTAAGAAGTTATTGTTAGAATCCAAGATCACCTGCATGCAAATGGATACCTGTCACATGCAAAAGACATGCAAAACCAAGAAGATGTTCTGCAAACCTCAAAGTGTAAAATGCATTATCAGAATCTCAGTTATTACAAAGAGATCAATCCTTATGAAGGAGATCAAGAAACCCTAAAAGGGAAACCCTAAATGAAACCCTAGTGTGCACACTTAATAATTAATAAATAATTATTAATGCGCCTAAGTTTAGCTTAAGCAACTAGAGGAATAAGTGACTTAATTAATTAACCAGTATGATGTAATTAATTAAGCGTAATAAAATTATTACTCTAACACCCCCCCTTAAGATGAACTTAGGAAGAAGCTAAAACACTAGAATAAGATGCATGCAAGAAAAGATGGGTCCCGGCAACTAGGCCTGATCAGGTACCCATTTACAAATGCAAGAAAGAGGTAGAGGAGGAAAACCCAGTGGGACAAAACCCCCCTACAATGATATGACATGCTGCAAAGAAGCACTGGAAGAACACTGTAGAGTAACACTGGAACCGCAATCTGGCAAGCAAGGAAAGATACTTCTGTCTACAAGAAACCATATCGGAATCATAATCATGCAACAGCAGACCCGATGCCACGGAACACTCGAAAACTCCAAACGGGAACAACTCTGGAATCTATGAAGCAGCAGTCGATTATTAAATGATGTATCACTGAAAATGAAGTGCAAAGATGCAAGAAGCACTCTCCCAACTGTCAAAATATCCAAGTAATCTCCAAAACACCCATCGGGCCAAATCTGGAATAATGAAAAACCTGGGACAGATACAGAAAAAAGTGCATGGACAGCAACATAGAGCTCCTCAATACCATTCCAACGCCGCAAAGATAGCGAAAATCGGAGATCGTGGCAAAAAGTTATGAGCTCGGAAGCATAAAAAGTACATCTGACTTCAACCAGCAATAAATGCAGTAAAACAGGAAAATACTGAAAAATAAACTGCACCAAATGAAAGTGCTCGGAACCAGCTTTCCGGCGATATCTCGTTTGCCCGATTTCGATACCGTATGCCCAAGTTATGCCAAAAACAAAAAAACTGCTCTTTTAGGGCAAACTAGGGTTAGGGGGACAAACTGCCGTACAGCCGATGACGTCATGCTGACGTCAGCACTTCACTGTCAAAAATTTGACGGCCATGTGGCCGTCGGAGCAAAAATTCGGCCCCCCTGCAAAAAAAATTTTGGCCCCTGGTCACCCATGTGACCGTGGGCGCAGAAATGGGGGCTGGGCGGAGCCCCTGGTTCTCCATGCGACCGGGCGCTGTGGACAGGGAGCCCTCAGGGGCTGAGCATGGTCGGCGGCCGGATGGGGGAGCCACCGGCGGCGGTGGCGGGCCGGTGGCCGCCCGGTGGCGGGAGCGGTTTAAACTGGAGGCGCCGGCACAGAACCCGAGATCGGCGTTTTTTGATTTTTTTTTTCGATTTTCGTGCCTCGTGAAGCGTGCTGGGGAGGCCGTACGGCTTCCCTAGCAAAAAAATTTTGCCTCAGAAACCAACTGCTCGAAAATGGACGATTTGACAGGCGTTTCTAGGGTTTTGGGGCGCTGCGAACGCGATGGCGACGTCCGTTTGAGCCCATAGTGTCCCGAAAATTTGACTACCCCCAGATCTTGCAAAAAACGATGCCTGTGGAAACCCTTGCACTTGAAACTCACTGAGAAGCCATATCTTCAGATCACGAACAGGCAGCGGCAGGTCTGGAGCTCTGATACCATGTTAGAATCCAAGATCACCTGCATGCAAATGGATACCTGTCACATGCAAAAGACATGCAAAACCAAGAAGATGTTCTGCAAACCTCAAAGTGTAAAATGCATTATTAGAATCTCAGTTATTACAAAGAGATCAATCCTTATGAAGGAGATCAAGAAACCCTAAAAGGGAAACCCTAAATGAAACCCTAGTGTGCACACTTAATAATTAATAAATAATTATTAATGCGCCTAAGTTTAGCTTAAGCAACTAGAGGAATAAGTGACTTAATTAATTAACTAGTATGATGTAATTAATTAAGCGTAATAAAATTATTACTCTAACAGTTATTGAGGATAGTATATTATTGGCATGCCATGGATCAAGAAGCATACTACTTTTCTACGAAGTTTTTGCATTATCAACAACATGGCGATCTTATTTATGCACCAACACAAGAGTTGCAAACTATCACTACGCCATGGCCCTTTTCACAATGGGGATTGGATCTCATAAGTAAGATTTCTCCCACATCCTCCAACCGTCACAAATTAATCATCACCACCATTGAGCATTTTACGAAGTGGATAGAAGCCATCCCCCTCACCTACATTACTGACAAAAAAATATCTAAGTTTTCCTAAATTATCTAATTTTTTGATGTGGTGTCACCCACGCCATCATCATAGATAATGAAACACCCTTCAAAAATTAGAATGTCTAAAATATTTTCTCCCAATTTCATATCCAACATCGCTTTTCCATGCCATATTACCTCTAGGGAAATAGTCAAGCTAAAGCATCTAATAAAACCATCCTCAAAATCCTCAAGAAGATAGTTAATGGCATTGGCCATGACTGGCACCTCTAGCTTAATCTTGCCTTATGGGCTTATCATAATAGTATTTGAATGCCTACTGGTGCTATACAATATTCCCTAGTTTATGGAACCAGGAAATCTTGTCTATCGAGGTCAAACTTCCTTCATTAAGGGTATTATTACAACATATTATCGACAATGAAGAATATAGAGTATCCAAACTACCTAAGCTAGAATCACTGGATGAAAAACATCTTAGTGAACTTAATCATCTCCAAGCTTATCAAAATTATCTTCATCCTAGTTATAACAAGAAGATCAAGAACATAAAATTTTAAGTAGGTGATCCAGTCCTCGAGGAAAATCAGAAGAACCAACTAGATCAAGACATCAAGGGAAAATTTGAACTTAATTGGTTGGAACCATTTGTAGTCACAATTTGGTTGGAACCATTTGTAGTCACAACAATCTATGGATCAAAATCCCATCAAATAGCTATGCCTTAATATGAGCCCTTTGAAGATCCCATCAACAATAGTCATCTCAAGTGGTTCCATGCTTAAACCCATCAAGGTATCCCATTCATAATCCAAAAAGTCCAAAAAAAGAAAAAAATAGTAAAGATAAAAATTGTCTTCTAGTGAAAACCACTTCGGTGGTGCTTTGGACAAGTAACTTGGTGAAAAAATAGCAAATAGACACCATGTATAATGAGCACCATCTACCATCTATCAAGATTATTTTCCATTCCATCCATAATAAATCTAGATTTTCATCCATATTCATCCATCCATCTATCATATTTTTGCCTACACACCTAGCATGGCTTGGCAATTTATCAATATCTAGCAATATTCATATCACCTAGTATCATCCTAGGGTCATCTCATCTAGTCCATAATAAAATTATCCTACATCTAATTGGGGGAATTTTTCCTAAAACTAGTAGTTGGATTGGATCCTTGTTCATTACCTTAAACATGAAAATCTAAAAATATTTAGATAGTCCAAAATCCAAAAACATCCTAATAGTTTGAACAATCCAAAAATATCCAAATATTTCAAAATCCAAAAACATCCAGATAATGGAAAATCTAAAAACAAACTCAAATATTCAAAAAATCCAAAAAATAAGATATTCAGAAGCTTAAAAATAACATTCAAATATCTCAAAAAGTTCAAAAACAACCTCAAATACATCCAAAAAACTTCAAAAACATTCAAAAATCCCAAAAAGTCACCAAAAACAAATCAACATAACTCATCCATCCACAATAAATTTGTCACCCATAATAAACCCATCATCACACTCATCTTTAATGAAGTAAGAAAAAGTAAATTTGGAAATTATCAAAACCTAGAACACTCATGAACAAATCACAAGCATCGATCATTATAAAGAAAAACCCACTACATACATACCAATTTCCTAAAGCATATAATTCAACATCCAACATCTTTGCCTTAACGGATATATCGTTCCTACAATAGGCACAATCACAAATCATATTGCAATCTCTTTGGCAAGAGATGTGATGGCTTTGATATGTTTTGTCAGTCGGTCTTTTCTTTTGATTTATCTTTTGTCTCATTCCATCGCTTACTTGAAGCCACCTCGATCTTCAATATCTTGGTGTGTCTAGAGGAGTACGTAATGGGGCATAGTCATTTCTTTCGTTTGTTATGTTTGTTTGATGTTCTTGTAAGACTACCATGGTGAATACTTGTCTTGTGTGTGTAGGGATAGTTTCAAGAAATACAACGACCTTTACATATCAGGTTCCTTATACCTTTTATGCATAGGCCTAACATGCTTTGAGTTTTATTCTCTCGCATGATAAAACAAAGTTTTTGTTTGTCAGGTATGAACAAGGATAATCTTATTTGTTTGTAGAGTCAAATTCCATGCAATAGATACAATGCCACCCTGAATCTTCATACCTTCATGTGTAGTGTCTACTTTCTATATCAAAATAAGGATTTCTTTACATTCTTTAGCATAACCAAAAGAAAAAGAAAAAGAATATTTTACATTCCATTTTATAATAAATATCAAACCATCCCAATAATTATAGATTTATCTATATTTTATCAACATCATCCACTGGATATCTATTTATCTATCTAATCATCTATCCTTCATTATCCAAAATAGTTTCTTCTATTCTACTCATCATAATAACTATTCTATTCAAGTATCATGACAAACAAAAATATCCATCACATCTTACATCCATAAAGCATTAGTACCATCATAATATCATACATCCTGCATCATCATGTAGTCATCACATACATCATCAAAAATACAAAAATAATCATAAACATCATCTAATTTAGGCATCATCATAATCCATCCATCATTTATCATCATACGATAAAATAGGATCATTAGATGCATACATAAAATTACATAGACATTCATCAAATGTAAATAAACAACATCATAGTGACATCAACATCTAGTCTCATATCATATATATCAGAAAAAAAAATTTCATGATACAAAGTCCATATTTACAACTGTTTGTATAAAGGGATACCAAGATCCATGCATATATATCTGTTCACAGGAAAATCCAAAGTGTGTATATATCAAATATTTGTACATCATATATCTACATAGAGCTCTTGTTGTCCTCTTCTCAACCAAATGAAGGTGGATGAGGGGGAGTAACCTGCTATGCAATTGCATGTTGTACTATAAGGACCTATCCTACTAACTACACTCGCTACACTAGCTGGGGTGGAGCTAGTGGCAAACGACCCACTGATCTATTTGATCCCCCAATTGATCCTACCACTGCACTCCTTTTAAAGAACCTGGGTATTGTCCTCCCAAATAGGAACTGCTACCTCATAAAATGTGTGATAATATGTGGCCTCATGTGTCAATGTCCTCATCTCACTCACATATTTTTCCATCAAGACCAATGCACTGCCACTCGCTACCTCCAACTATTGTCAACATCCTCTCTTTGTATCCCTCTAAACAGTGAACTACAATACTTGTGCCTTAGCTTACTATTTCCAAACTACCTCAGTATCTCACTCGGTTGTCCTCTATGCTAGCTAAATAAAGAGGTTGTCCCTCGATGCTTTATATCCATCCCTCTCTCTAGGAGTCTGGTCTCACTTTGAAGGTGTGACTAAGCCACACATCACCATCATCCCCCCTTTTCCTATCATCACCTCTCTAATATCCTCTCACCACCACTGATTGATGTTGTCCCCCAACCTCACCCTGATTAGGACCTTCACCTCCACTACCACTCATGCCTCCACCCACTATCACACTTGGTGAGCCCTAACTAGCTTTGCTTCCAACCTCCATCACCTAACCACCCCACCATCTAGGTGTGTGAAACGTAGGGATCTTTGCATTTCCCACCATGTGTCATACTCAAGGTTATTCCCCACATCCTCCACAAATGAATCATAGGCCCATAAAACTATTGCTATTCCAATAAACTCTACTACAACCACTTTAGGGTTGGTCATCAGTCCCCACTCACCTATCTCTTATTGTGTGCAAGAAAACGTAGCTAGCTCCTAAGGGACATATCGTGTCTCCCTGAATTATCTCCTAACCATGTCAAGAGTATATCTCTCCAGGATGTGTAGTGTCCACCCAATAAGCCATCATGTCTTACTGCAAAATACAAGTTGCATAGGGTCATCATCCCATGCCTCACATTACAACCATGGCCTCCAAATGAAAGCATCCATGTCATCTAGACATCTCCACTAATAGTCCATGTCACCCAAATATCATTGAGTCAATAGGGTATCATACCAATAAACATATAGATCTCCCACATGTTGATCAACCTATCCCAATAGTCACATGACAACAATATGCTCACACACCCATACATGAAGGAGTGTAATACCAACAAACAAACTAGTATCAGGTCTATACACCACTTGGTGCATGTCATGATACAAATAGGCCAATACACATGGACCCCATACATATACCTTTGCATCTATCAAAATCCTATAAAGGATATGGACCCATCCAATTGAGAATCTCTGTGATAGTCAAGCAGGTACTATAACTCCATAAATCAAGCCTCCTATAACTAGGGGGAGATCATCATAGAATCTAACCACTCGTCTTAGATCCATCTCATCGTCCTCAATGTTGAGCTCCTCATCATTGAAGACTCGTTGCAAAGCCTCCTACCCACTGTCGATGTCATAGATAAATCGAGTACCATCAACCAGGATCCTCAAGATCCTCCATATGTCCTCACTAGCCTCCCTATTCAACAATCTCGATCATGAACTCCTTGTGTGCTCGAATCTTTAGAATGAATGCAATATGATATAATCTAACAATACTTAAGAACTCTACGTCCAACTCGCTGAGATATGCAATCCTCTGCAACATAGTAGGCAACACTCCCTTGAAAATATACGATCTAACATAGCCTGTAAACATTATTCCCACAACGTTAATTTGTCAAAAACTTAAAAAATACCTAAATTTGTAGCTCTTTGTTTCAAATGCAACCTGACAGGTTTTTTTTCTAGTCATTTGTGACCTTTTTTTCAAATGCGTCACTTTACGAAAAATCATTTGCGAACCTTTTTTCAAAGGCATCGCGACATGCCAATCATATATGAACCATTTTTAATAGTATTGCATTTTATCAAAAGAGACTCGATAATATCAATTGTGTCACATCGGGTTTCAAATGCATCACATCAAATTTCAAAAGTTTCGATCCTAGATCAACGCACTTGATTGAATCCGTAGACCTAGCATTTATGACAGTTGAATTGGTATTTATTGATGAAAGGATTTGATACATACCAGTGGGAATTCTCTAGATGGTCACCAAAACTATTGCACTATGTCTTCTCGATGAATTGTGCATGATAGACCAACCATTTATGTAGTAGTTTCACTAAAAAATCTCTCAAAGCTCTGGAAATTCTAAACTAGGAGGGTGCAAATAGGTTGAAAATGACCCCCAAAGGGCTATATATAGACTTCAAAACCTAGATTCCCTCCATCCCACCCCCTACATCTCATTTTCTTCATACCCTAACCTATCCTAATCAGTTTCCTCACCAAGCTAAACTTGTTCTTCACCCCCTTCTTCACCAAGCCTATCATGTTAACCTGTTGTGAGCCCAACCTAAATTTTTTTTTTCTAGTCGATCTCTTGAGGTGGTAGCCTACCCTCATCCTATCATTCCTTCGTCCATTGGAGCACTATGGGGCATCATTGTTACTATTTTTTCAAAATCAACAATATGTCTTTGAAACAACATAACATGTACATTGTCTCAAAGAGGGGCAAAATGTAGGCACCTAAAAATTTCTAAAACATCACACATTCTCTTAATTCATCATTTTCATTTATTATCATTCATTGCCCCCTTTCATCACCTTTTAATTAAATAATTTTATTAAACTAACATATTTTCTTCTATTAAATAAATATTTATTATTATTTAATTAATTCATCATTTTTCCCTGAATCACCTTTAATTAAATAATTAAATCATTTTTCTTCATCCACTTTAATTAAATAATTTTAATTATTTAATTAATTTCAAAATTTCTTCTCATGCACATAATTAAATAATTTTTAATTATTTAATTAAAAACATGCATTCTTCTTATCCCCCATAATTAATTATTATTCCAAAATTAAATAAATTGTTTAATTTATTTAGTTGTGCATTCCTCCAAAAATAGAATATTCTTTCTTTATTATTCTAAATTCAAATTCAAAATATTCTCATTCAAAAATCTCTCTTAAAGATAATGAAGGAACTTCAGTTAATTGAACCTTTCGTCAACATGCATGGCCTCTTGATCTCTCATTCATTATCAACCCTTGATCCGATCTTTCATCCTCAACCTTTGATTTCAAATCTTGAAAGTCTATAAACTAAGCATTCTTTGATCATTTATCTCTCTCCAAATTTGTATTCAAGCTCCTCCTCAATTTTGCAATCAAGGCATTCAAGAGCTCCTCCAAGCATTCAAACTTCCATAGCACATAATCAATCAAGCTCTTGCACAATTGGGTTATGCTAAGCATGAGCAATCCACATACCCGAAGGCATAATCTCACATATTTTACAATGGAGTAAAGATTGGCATCTTTGGGTGACGTAAAAGTAGATTCAATTTGATTTATGTTCTTAGTTTCTTGATTGCTTTCATTTGATTATAGCTATCACTTCATTGGTAATGGGTCTAATTCAATTACCAAATCTTGGTTTGTTGATTTGATCTAACCCTCATGTTGTTTGAGCCCTTTTGATTGATTTTTTTATTATTCCGTTCACACATTAAAAAACCTTTTATAATCAGTATAAGAACTTGGAATTGTTCGTATCCCACTTTTTAAAAGTTGTTTATAGATGAATTGTCTTTTGTATTTCCATTATCATACTTTAAAACAATTCTTGCCGAATACATTAAATATACTAAAAATTCCATGAAAAATTAATTGATAATGCATAACCTTATTTGATTTTTGTCATTTACTTCCAACATTTCTTCCCTCTTTAATACTATGAATTAAACCTAAAAACTACAATAAAGAACTAACCATATTCTCAATCCTAAAAATTATCTTACAAATAAAGTCTCATATCTATACATACTTTCCATACTTAATATCATGTATATCATAGATTGTTCAAAACAAATCTAACATCAACAATATTTGAAGACATACATGGGATGCACTTTTATCCCTCATAAGACACGTATCGCTATTAGTAGTAAAAGTTAGCTCTAGTTTGAAATGAAATGAAATGAAAGATTTTAATTACGTCCACGAGGCCACAACAGCCTATGGGACCCAAGAACAACACAAGACCACCACCAAAAGGGGGGACCCTAAGCAATTTGAGTTCTTTGCTCGAGGTCAACCCTACGTCGGTGAATTTTGATGATGTAGTTTGCTGATTTGGCCAACCTTTCCTCCTCAAACAAGGTATTTAAATTATCAACTTGTAAGGTGTCCGCATAGCTGGTCTGAATATCATTATACGCTGAGCACTCCATAACAAAATGCCATTCGGTCTCCACTAAAGCCATGTCGCAAAATCGACATATTCTTTCTTCCCATTCTTCTTTAGGAACCAACCATCTACCCGTTTCACATCTAAGACGATGTGAGCTAGTCCGAAGCTGAGTTATCAACATCTTTGCTCTCCATTTAATATTCGCTCCTATATAGGCCTTTTCTTCATGGTCCCCTTTGGGGTTAAATTCTTTGATATAGTAGTCTTTCTTTCGTCTTGATTGTTTTGTCCATATAGCATTTTTGAATTTTTGTTTCACATATTTTTTTATTTCTTCATTTGTACTTGGACAATTTTGCATTTTCACACCCCACTTTTCCATCCACTTTTTGTTTTGTTTCATCTAGGTATTCTTTCTTCTATCCAACTTTTCTTTTACAATCAATTTAGGCCAACGGCGGTTCTCCATGTTTTGCACCTTTTGCAGGTAACTTAGTAACCTGATCATCGTGAAAGCCTCCAAGGGGAAGGTGCATGTCTCCGCTAATAAGATCTCATAAGGTATTGCAGTTTTGAGTTTAAGGCTGCTAACAATTAGATGCTTTTGAATTCTTTCCACTTGCCTCCATTTCTGATCTGACATGCTGCTGCCCCAAATTTCACACCCATATAAAACCACCGGGGTCACAAGTAATCCAAACAACGTCCTCTTGGTTTTCTAATCCCATAATTCAACATTTCTACATCTGTTATGTAGAGAGTAAAGTGCTTTCCAACCCCCTTGGATCCTTTTTGTTCTACAAGTTTCCCAACTGAGCTTGTGGTGAAAGTCTAGCCCCAAATATTTGTATTCATCGACAATTTCCAATGGATTGCCTTCGAAGATAAAGCTAATTTGTTGTTTTTTCCATCGTAAAGAGAAGATCATTATTTTAGTTTTACTAGTGTTCACTTGCATCCCAACTTCTTGACAAAAGGATTCAAGAGCATTCAAATGTTTTTTGAGTTCATGTGCTGATTTAGCGATCAAAATAAAATCATCGGCATACAAGAGCAATTTTATAACATAATTGACCAATTGAATACCTTCCCACCTCCATTGTTTAACCACTCTTCCAACTTGTCAATGTAAAACCCAAATAGCGTTGGGGAAAGCGGGCACCCTTGCTTGACCCCAATGTTGCTGCCAAAGCACTGAGACATGCCTTCGTTTGTTCTGATTTTACCTCTGACCTATTCATACAGCCTATGAACAGCCGCCCTAAGCACCTTCGGAACTCCCAGTTCCTCCATTCTAATCCACAACTTGTCCCATGGCACAATGTTTGATAACGTGGTTAACTGGAAACGCCTCCAATACCTTCTCCTTCTCCTGCAGCATTCCCAAAATATGAGGAAATTCCACTCCATTGGACTGCTAACTAGTATTAAAACCAAAACTTACATATGCACTGATAATGATGACGTTCTGCGAAATCTTGTTAATGGAGTCATCCTGAACGACATTCAACTAATTCATAATTCAAAAGCAAAATTATGGCCAAATGCCTTGTTGCAGATTTCCAAAACGGAGTGCTTAGCTGCAGAAGGGTTCACCGGCATTTTCACTGCCAAGTAGGTATGTAGGCTGATTCATATGGACGTAATACCACTTTTGAGAAATCGGAACATAATGATATTTAGTTGTGGCAAAATGAATAACAACACATGTTATCACTGTTTCAATAATTCCCTCCCAGAGGGGAAACAAATCCATTCTCATACGACTGCGCGGGCACTTGTATTTTCCATAAACTCTCTTCTACAAAATACACTTATTAACATGTATGACAAATGCGGAAGTTGCATAGATGCTCGCAAAGTGTTTGACAAAATGACTAAACCAAACGTCTTCTCATGGAATATGATACTTGCAGCTTATCGAAGACACCGACTACCTCAAGAGGTATTGGCACTGTTCCGTCAAATGCAACAAACAGACATCCAATCTGATCAGTTTACCTTTTCAAGCATCCTGCCCGTATGTGCCAATACGGGAACTATGGAATATGGCATGGAAATCCATAAAAGAATAATAGAAAGTGGGTTTTTATCAGATATTGTAGTTGTCAATGCCTTAATAGACATGTATGCAAAATGTGGAAGCATACAAAAGGCACGTAAGTCATTTGACAAAATGCCTCAACAGAATGTGATATCATGGAATGCAATCATTGCTGGATATGCACAACATGGACTTGTTGAAGAGGCTTTGGAGACTTTTAAGCAAATGCAATTAGCAGGTGTAAAGCCAGATTCAGCAACCTTTGCCAGCATTCTCACAGTGTGTGCCAAAATGGGGGCTTTGGAACATGGTATGGAGATCCATCTTAGAATAGTGGAAAGTAGATTTCTGTCAGAAACTGTAGTTGCTAATACCCTGATAGCAATGTATGCAAAATGTGGAAGCATACAAAAAGCCCACGGATTGTTTAACAAAATGCCTCAACGAAATGTGGTTTCATGGAATGCAATAATTGCTGGATATTCACAAAATTTTCTTAGTGAAAAAGCCTTGGAGATTTTCAAACAAATGCATTTAGCAGGTGTAAAGCCAAATTCGTCAACTTTTGCCAGTATCCTTACAGTTTGTGCCAAAACGGGAGCTTTGGAACATGGTACGGAAATTCATCAGAAAATAATGGAAAGTGGATTTTTTTCAGATGTTGTAGTTGTGAATACCCTGATAGCCATGTATGCAAAATGTGGAAGTATACAGAAGGCATACAAATTGTTTGAAAAAATGCCTGAACCGGATGTGGTATCCTGGTCTGCAATTATTGCTGCATATGCACAAAATGGGCTTGTTGAAAAAGGCTTGGAGACTTTTAAGCAAATGCATTTAGCAGGCGTAAAGTCAAACTCGGCAAGCTTTGCTAGTATCCTCCTAGCATGTGCTAAAATGGAAGCTTTGGAACAAGGGATGGAGATCCATCAAAAAGTTATCGAAAATGGATATCTGTCAGATGTTGTAGTTGTGACTGCCCTGATAGACACGTACACTAAATGTGGAAGCATACAGAAGGCACTTCGATTGTTTAGCAAAATGCCTCAACGAAATGTGGTCTCCTGGAATGCAATGATTGGGGGATATGCCCAAAATGGTCTTGTTGAGAATGTCTTCAACATTTTTAAGCAAATGCATTTGGCAGGTGTAAATTCAGACTCTTCAACCTTTGCCACTGTCCTCCCAGTTTGTGCCAAATTTGGAGCTTTTGAACAGGGTAAGCAGATCCATCTAAAAATTGTTGAAAGTGGATTTTTGGCAGATGTTATAGTTACAAATGCCTTGATAGACATGTATGCAAAGTGTGGCAGCCTACAGAAATCACGGAAATTGTTTGATCAAATGCATCATCCTGATGTAGTCTCATGGACTGCGATTATCGCAGGATATGCAATGCATGGCTATAGCAAGGATGTTCTCAAACTCTTTGAACAAATGAAACACTCTGGAACCAACCCTGACCATGTAAGCATTATTTGTGTTTTGTTTGCATGTAGCCATGCAGGCCTAGTTGACGAGGGCTGTAGATACTTCAATCACATGAATGACTCTTATTGCATTATGCCTACGATGGATCATTATGTATGCATGGTTGACCTTCTCGGCCGTGCAGGCTATCTTGAAGATGCCCTGAACTTTATCATCAAAATGCCGATAAAACCTAATGTGGTTTGGATGTGTTTGCTTGCCGGTTGCAGATCACATAAGCATGCAGGGCTAGGAGAGTACACAGCAGCATTCCTTTTTGAGTTGTATCCTAAAATTGCAGCACCTTATGTTCTTCTGTCAAACATCTATGCAGAATTGGGCAGGTGGGGTGAAGTTCAAAAGCTAAGGACAATGATGAAAGATAGACAAATTAAAAAGACACCTGGATGTAGTTCGATTGAAGTCCATAAAATGGTACATGCTTTTTGTGTAGGAAGCAGATCACACCCACAAATATAGCAGAGCTATGCAAGGTTGGAGAAGTTGACTTGGGAGATGGATGCCATATGGCATAGGGTATATTCAAGATACAAACCTGTATAGAATCATGTCGACAAGTGGAAAGAATTGATCCATTGCCACAATGGTCAGAAGTTGGCAATTGCATTTGCGTTGTTTAACACATCCCCTTGAACAACTATTGCAGTATGCAAGAACCTTCAAGTAGGTGCTGATAGCCACACTACAACAAAGTTTATCTTCAAGTGGACAACGGACAATGTTCTTCTGACAAAAATGTGTTACACGGTGTACGATCTCAGATTTGCAGGGGTAAGAAGAAATTGGGTTTTATTTTCAGCTTTCGAAAAGATGTTATTTCTATGTGTTTGGACAGCTAGACCATGCTGTTGGCTTGATGTAATCATATGGTATAGAATGCATCACTGCCTAGATATACTATTGGGGAATTTGTTGAAGTTCATTTTTATAATAACTATGTAAGAGTCACAACATTGAACTGCTTTTCAGAAAGCCTGTACAGTTTTGGAGTAAAATGCTGGAGGAAGAGGCAGGAGAATGAGATGTGAAGGAGTGGAATCTCTCAAGGAAATAAGAAGCCTCTCAGCCAGCAAGAAACATGAGCGAATGGCATACAATCAATTCAGTGATGAGAATGTTTCTTGACATTTTACTCCCATTTTTGTCATTTGTATAGTCTTTTTGTGTGGATTAGCTCTATTGTCCATTTGCCTATGTTCTGGTCATCCATTTGAGCTAAGTTATATGTACCAAGTTGTATATGCAGGTTTATAATTGCCCACGTGGATTTCTGTTTCCAATCATGGTTGGAGATTTCCAGTGAGGCTTCACAAGCCAATTGTTTATTTGGATTGTTAGTCTGTTTATTACACACAATTTCTTTTGTCAATTGATTTGGAAAGGCGTTGTTATGTTATCATGGTTTTGTCTTTTAGTTTTATAGAATTATTAGAATTTATATATGTAGGAGTAACATTACATTTCTATATAATTGTAACAGCAAAAATGTATGCTACTAGAAAAATTGCATAATGAGATTATCAAATATAATTAGCTAGAGAAGAATACATGTCTATGTAAGTAAAACTACATTTTTTTATTTCATTGTATTTGCATATATGTACGACAGTAGAAAAGATGCATAATGAAGTTCATAAGATGATAATATCATTGGGAGGACAGGATTTGCAGGTTACCCTCACGAAACTAAATAGGCTATGGCCCTGAAATAGCTAATTGTGCTATGAATAACAGAGCAAAGTGTGGTTTTGAGTGACTCGAAGACTGGGATTTCAATTGCCATTCACAAATCATCTTTTACCAATATACAGCACTCAAATTAAGCTTGATACCAGCAAAATACAATTGAAAGGATAGAATGAATTCTGATACCATAGTTTTGGTTGGGAAACCATCTATATAGAAACTGAATATAAAACCCAAAATGCTGATGCTAATGGACTTGTTGAAAAAAATATATACCAGACCAATGTTGAGCAAAACTAGACTAGGTGATTTCTGTTAGTGAGACCACAATTTGTTGAGGCATTCTGTCAAACTATTTGGGAGCCTTATGTAGATGACCATATTTTGACTACAGGTCTATCAGGGCAGACACAACTACATATGACTAAGAATCACTTTCAATGTTATTTGAGGATCAGCATTCCCTCTTGTAAGGCACGTAGTTTGGTACATGCTGGGAGGATACATTTTACACCTGCCAACTGTTTATGCATTAAAAATCTTTAACATTTTTCAACAAACTCATTCTGTATAATTGACAATGATCAAAGTTCATGGAATCCCATATTTTGAATATCCTCTAAGTATCAGGCCGTGAAACCACCCATCCACATTTGCAGAGTTGGTAAAAAAGATAACACCCATTTGCATATTATTTAAGTTGTTGCTGAGACATCTGCCACTGTTGTGGCAACCACCTAGACTGCTATTGCTGGGACAACTACAGCACATCATGCTGCTCATTTTATATGTATGGCATCCAGAAAAAAATCTCGGCACTGAGTGATCTTCAGTCTTCTTCATAAATAAACAATTCTATTCTTAATCGTCTTTCATTATTTGGACTCTATTGAGTGCTTAGCTCTGAAAGATTCACTCCAAACTGAAAAACGTTCATTGTTTTCGTACATACTGAACCCAGATGTAGATGGTGTTGACACAGTTCTTCTAATAAACCCTAGGAAGGCCTTTTTCAAGCCTCCCAGTTTAGCAAAAGCAGGGAGGATGCTGGTCAAGGTTTAACAGTCTGACTTTATACCTCATTAATGCATTTGCCCAATCTTCAGTTCTCAGGCCAAAATTGTGCATATTCAGAAGTGATTGCAGTTCATGAAAAAATTTCTGAGTGAGGACTTTATATAAATTCTTGTAGCTACTGAATACTGTGTAACTGCCACCAGTTGCATACATATATATCATGACAATCTCCACCACTCAAAGATACCCTTTTAATTAATTTTGCTGGATCTGCAAACTCTGATCTGTAGCATTCTAGCAGATGCTGATGAATCTGGTTTTATGCATGGCAATTGAATCGGCTTGAGAATCATGAGGGCTTAGATGACCACCCAATTTTGAGCATATCCAGCAATTATTGCAGCAAGAGAATGCTTTTTTTTAAAAGGAAATACATTGAAAAGACATAAGACAATTCACATGCTGTCTGTACATTTTCCACACTTTGCAAATGTCTATTAGGGTACTCAAATCAGCTTTTGTTTTGTATTTTATGAATGTCTGTAATGCCCAGGCCGGTTGGCAGAATTCTTGCCTGTTTAGAGCCTTGATGGGTGGTCCCTGATTGTTTAAATGGTGATTTTAATCCAGACTTACGGATTATTAACGTGCTTACACTACATAATATTATAAGATGAATGTATTGCTAACCCTAGATGATATAACGGGGTAGTTTAGACATTTACAAAATATTGCCATTAAATACATGGTGGATATGACAATTTTAGGCAACACTTATGGATTAGTAATCTACTTAGACTTAATGATATTATAAGATAAATGTTTTGCTAACACTAAATGGCGACGGCTAACTGCTAGACAAAATTCACCTATGTACATCGAAAAACGCATGAAAAACATACACATGAACATACATGGATACATACATAACATGACAAGACCGTCGTAGTGCGGGGCCCGCCAGATGCATGAAACCGGCGGAGGGGACGAAACGTCCGATCTACGGTTAGGCAAGAGTTAACGGTGCCGTTAGGTGCATTTTCCCGCCTGTTGTCGGGTGCAGAAAGCATGTGGGTTGGCTTTGTCGGCAAGTTTCTTGTGCGTCGTGGGAAAAGTGGAAGGGAATGACGTGGGCCTTTTCTATTTTGAGAAAGCAAGACGAAAATACTATTTGTTTCTTGTCTACACCTTGAAAATGATAGCTGAAGGTTTGAAAGCACTTGCACGAATTCAAGGAGAATACCGACCAAATTAGCTGAAGTGTGAAGTGCACGTGGAGGATTTGGAGGAGAATACACACGAAATCGAGGTGAGGGGTAATTTTGTTGCAAGCAGAGGGTTTTACAAGTTCTTTGTGTTTGAAATTTGAGAAACAGAATGTGGAGTATTTCAGTTATTCGAATGTCTTCAAAATCACACATTCCATTGTTGTGTTTCAATTTCGCACCATTGAAAAAAGAAACTGCAAAAAATAATGCTGAATGGGAAACGCAGTGCTGGGTTTCAATTAAAAAACTGTACAAAATTATTCTCAATAGGAAACACAGTGCTGGGTTTCATTTTTTTGAATCTCCTTGTTTTAATGTAGAGGGTTTTACAAGTTTTTTGTTTTTGAAATTTGGGAAACAAAATGTGGAGTATTTCGGTTGCTCGAATGTCTTCAAAATCACACATTCCATTGTTGTGTTTCAATTTCGCACCATTGAAAAAAGAAACCGTAAATAATAATTCTGAATGAAAAACGCAGTGGTGGGTTTCAATAAAAAAACTGTCCAAAATTATTCTCAATGGGAAACACAGTGTTGGGTTTCATATTTTTGAATCTCCTTGTTTTAATGTAGAGGGTTTTACAAGTTTTTGTCTTTGAAATTTGGGAAACAGAATGGGGAGTACTTCGGTTGCTCGAATGTCTTCAAAATCACACATTTCATTGTTGTGTTTCAATTTCGCACCATTGAAAAAAGAAACTGCAAATAATAGAGGTTTTTACAAGTTTTTTGTCTTTGAAATTTACGAAATAGAATGTGGAGTATTTCAGTTGCTCGAATGTCTTCAAAATCACACATTCCATTGTTGTGTTTCAATTTCGCACCATTGATAAAAGAAAATTGCAAAAAATAATTTTGAATGAGAAACGCAATGCTGGGTCTCAATAAAAAAAATGTACAAAATTATTGTCAATGAGAAACACAGTGCTGGGTTTCATTTTTTTGAATCTCCTTGTTTTAATGTAGAGGATTTTACAAGTTCTTTGTCTTTGAAATTTGGTAAATAGAATGAGGATTATTTCAGTTGCTCGAATGTATTCAAAATCACACATTCCATTGTTGTGTTTCAATTTTGCACCATTGAAAAAAGAACTGCAAATAATAATTTTGAATGGGAAATGTAGTGCTGGGTCTCAATAAAAAAACTGTACAAAATTATTCTCAATGGAAAACACAGTGCTATGTTTCATTTTTTTGAATATCTTTGTTTTAATGTAGAGGGTTTTACAAGTTCTTTGTTTTTTAAATTTGGGAAACAGAATGGGGAGTATTTCGGTTGCTCGAATGTCTTCAAAATCACACATTCCATTTTTGTGTTTCAATTTCGCACCATTGAAAAAAGAAACTGCAAATAATAATTCTGAATGGAAAACACAGTGCCGAGTCTCAATAAAAAAACTATACAAAATTATTCTCAATGGGAAACACAGTGCTGGGTTTCATTTTTTTGAATCTCCTTGTTTTAATGTAGGGGGTTTTACAAATTCTTTGTCTTTGAAATTTGGAAAACAAAATGTGGAATATTTCGGTTGCTCGAATGTCTTCAAAATCACACATTCCATTGTTGTGTTTCAATTTCACACCATTGAAAAAAGAAACTGCAAATAATAATTCTGAATGGGAAACGCAGTGCTGGGTCTCAATAAAAAAACTGTACAAAATTATTCTCAATGGAAAACACAGTGTTGAGTTTCATTTTTTTGAATCTCTTTGTTTTAATGTAGAGGGTTTTACAAGTTTTTGATTTTTGAAAATTTGAGAAACAGAATGTGGAGTATTTCGGTTGCTCGAATGTCTTCAAAATCACACATTCCATTGTTGTGTTTCAATTTTGCACCATTGAAAAATGAAACTGCAAATAATAATTCTAAATGGGAAATGCAATGGTGGTTTTCAATAAAAAAACTGTCCAAAATTATTCTCAATGGGAAACGCAGTGGTGGGTTTCAATTAAAAAACTGTCCAAAATTATTCTCAATGGGAAACACAATGCTGGGTTTCATTTTTTTGAATCTCTTTGTTTTAATATAGAGGGTTTTACAGGTTCTTTGTCTTTGAAATTTGGGAAACAGAATGGGGAGTATTTCGGTTGCTCGAATGTCTTCAAAATCACACATTCCATTGTTGTGTTTCAATTTCGCACCATTGAAAAAAAAAACTGCAAATAATAATTCTGAATGGGAAACGCAGTGTTGAGTCTCAATTAAAAAACTGTCTAAAATTATTTTCAATGGGAAACACAGTGTTGGGTTTCATTTTTTTGAATCTCTTTGTTTTAATGTAGAGGGTTTTACAAGTTCTTTGTCTTTGAAATTTGGGAAACAGAATGGGGATTATTTCGGTTGCTCGAATGCCTTCAAAATCACACATTCCATTGTTGTGTTTCAATTTCGCACCATTGAAAAAAGAAATTGCAAATAATAATTATGAATGGGAAACACAGTGCTGGGTCTCAATAAAAAAAATGTCCAAAATTATTCTCAATGGGGAACATAGTGTTGGGTGTCATTTTTTTGAATATCCTTGTTTTAATGTAGAGGGTTTTACAAGTTCTTTGTCTTTGAAATTTGGGAAACAGAATGGGAAGTATTTCAGTTGTTCGAATGTCTTCAAAATCACACATTACATTGTTCTGTTTTAATTTTGCACCATTGAAAAAAGAAACTGCAAATAATAATTCTGAATGGGAAACGCAATGCTGGGTCTCAATAAAAAAACAGTGCTGGGTTTTATTTTTTTGAATCTCCTTGTTTTAATGTAGAGGGTTTTACAAGTTTTTTGTCTTTGAAATTTGGAAAACAGAATGGGGAGTATTTCAGTTGCTCAAATGTCTTCAAAATCACACATTCCATTATTGTGTTTCAATTTCGCACCATTGAAAAAAGAAACTGCAAATAATAATTCTGAATGGGAAACGCAGTGCTGGGTCTTAATAAAAAAACTATCCAAAATTATTGTCAATAGGAAACACAATGTTGGGTTTCATTTTTTTGAATCTCCTTGTTTTAATGTAGAGGGTTTTACAAGTTCTTTGTCTTTGAAATTTGAGAAACAAAATGTGGAGTATTTCGGTTGCTCGAATGCCTTCAAAATCACACATTCCATTGTTATGTTTCAATTTCATACCATTGAAAAAATAAACTACAAATAATAATTCTGAATGAGAAACGCAGTGCTGGGTCTCAATAAAAAAACTCTCCAAAATTATTCTCAATGGGAAACACAGTGCTGGGGTTCATTTTTTTGAATCTCCTTATTTTAATGTAGAGGGTTTTACAAGTTCTTTGTCTTTGAAATTTGAGAAACAGAATGGGGAGTATTTCGGTTGCTCAAATGTCTTCAAAATCTCACATTCCATTGTTGTGTTTCAATTTGGCACCATTGAAAAAAGAAACTGCAAATAATAATTCTGAATGGGAAACGCAGTGCTGGGTCTCAATAAAAAAACTGTCCAAAATTATTCTCAATGGGAAACACAGTGCTAGGTTTCATTTTTTTGAATATCTTTGTTTTAATGTAGAGGGTTTTACAAGTTCTTTGTCTTTGAAATTTGGGAAACAGAATGGGGAGTATTTCGGTTGCTCGAATGTCTTCAAAATCACACATTTCATTGTTGTGTTTCAATTTTGCATCATTGAAAAAAGAAATTGTAAATAATAATTTTGAATGGGAAACGCAGTGCTGGGTCTCAATAAAAAAAACTGTCCAAAATTATTTTCAATGGGGAACACAGTGCTGGGTTTCATATTTTTGAATCTCCTTGTTTTAATGTAAAGGGTTTTACAAGTTCTTTGTCTTTGAAATTTGGGAAACAGAATGGGGAGTATTTCAGTTGCTCAAATGTCTTCAAAATCTCACATTCCATTGTTGTGTTTCAATTTTGCACCATTGAAAAAAGAAACTGCAAATAATAATTCTGAATGGGAAACGCAGTGCTGGGTCTCAATAAAAAAACAGTGCTGGGTTTCATTTTTTTGAATCTCTTTGTTTTAATGTAGAGGGTTTTACAAGTTCTTTGTCTTTGAAATTTGGGAAACAGAATGGGGAGTATTTCAGTTGCTCAAATGTCTTCAAAATCACACATTCCATTATTGTGTTTCAATTTCGCACCATTGAAAAAAGAAACTGCAAATAATAATTCTGAATGGGAAACGCAGTGCTGGGTCTTAATAAAAAAACTATCCAAAATTATTGTCAATAGGAAACACAGTGTTGGGTTTTATTTTTTTGAATCTCCTTGTTTTAATGTAGAGGGTTTTACAAGTTCTTTGTCTTTGAAATTTGGGAAACAAAATGTGGAGTATTTCGGTTGCTCGAATGTCTTCAAAATCACACATTCCATTGTTATGTTTCAATTTCATACCATTGAAAAAATAAACTACAAATAATAATTCTGAATGGGAAACGCAGTGCTGGGTCTCAATAAAAAAACTCTCCAAAATTATTCTCAATGGGAAACACAGTACTGGGGTTCATTTTTTTGAATCTCCTTATTTCAATGTAGAGGGTTTTACAAGTTCTTTGTCTTTGAAATTTGGGAAATTGAATGGGGAGTATTTCGGTTGCTCAAATGTCTTCAAAATCTCACATTCCATTGTTGTGTTTCAATTTCGCACCATTGAAAAAAAAAACTGCAAATAATAATTCTGAATGGGAAACGCAGTGCCAGGTCTCAATAAAAAAACTGTCCAAAATTATTCTCAATGGGAAACACACTGCTAGGTTTCATTTTTTTGAATCTCTTTGTTTTAATGTAGAGGGTTTTACAAGTTCTTTGTCTTTGAAATTTGGGAAACAGAATGGGGAGTATTTCGGTTGCTCGAATGTCTTCAAAATCACACATTTCATTGTTGTGTTTCAATTTTGCATCATTGAAAAAAGAAATTGTAAATAATAATTTTGAATGGGAAACGCAGTGCTGGGTCTCAATAAAAAAAACTGTCCAAAATTATTCTCAATGGGGAACACAGTGCTGGGTTTCATATTTTTGAATCTCCTTGTTTTAATGTAGAGGGTTTTACAAGTTCTTTGTCTTTGAAATTTGGGAAACAGAATGGGGAGTATTTCGGTTGCTCAAATGTCTTCAAAATCTTACATTCCATTCTTGTGTTTCAATTTTGCACCATTGAAAAAAGAAACTGCAAATAATAATTTTGAATTGGAAACGCAGTGCTGGGTCTCAATAAAAAAACTGTCCAAAATTATTCTCAATGGGAAATACAGTGCTGGGTTTCATTTTTTTGAATATCTTTGTTTTAATGTAGAGGGTTTTACAAGTTCTTTGTCTTTGAAGTTTGGGAAACAAAATGTGGAGTATTTTGGTTGCTCGAATGTCTTCAAAATCACACATTCCATTGTTGTGTTTCAATTTCGCACCATTGAAAAAAGAAACTGCAAAAAATAATTCTGAATGGGAAACATAGTGTTGGGTTTCAGTTATTTTAATCATCGACTTGAAATGTAAAGGGTTTTGTTATGGTGGGTTGCTTGTTTCTTAAAACCTAGGGTTTTGCAATATGGAATGTTACAATACAGTATGTCTGTCTTCCAAATCACACATTTCATTGTTGTGTTTAACTTTTGCATGATTGACAAAATCAATTGGAAAAAAAAATGTGATTTGGAAAACATAGTGTTGGGTTTCAGTTATTTGAATGTCCATGTTTAAATGTGAAGGGTTGTCTCATGGTGGGTTTCTTTCTTCTTAACACCTCCCGGTTTGAAACATGGAATGTTAGAAAACCATATGAATGTATTCAAAATCACAGATTCCATTGTTGTGTTTGAATTTCGCATGATTGAAAGAAAAGTGCAGAAAACAATTGTTATTCGGAAAACACAGTGTTTGGGTTGTTCGATTGTCTAATTTCCAGCATGCGTTTGTGTTATATTTTATGCGTAGCTCAATTGAATCTATCACCTTTAATTTTCCTCAGTTGAAGCCACAACGTCCTATTGGTTTTACGTGGGTGAGAGCAATGCAAACACATTTTATCTATGTTTTAATGAATGATTTTTTCCTTCTTCACACAATTCACACTAATTTCAAGTGTTCGTCCAATGTTGTGATTTCCTAGAATGGGGAGAGGTTTGAAATGGAAGAAGCTAGACGAATTGGAGGTGCAAGATGTACAAAATGGAGGCTCTCCTTTTTTGTCTTCCGATTTGGAATGGGCTACTATTTCCGTGAACAAGGATAAGGTCCTTGACCTTGTTGTAGCAATTCCTCTTACAAGACTTGATCAGTTCATTCACGGTGAAATGTGCGTTGAAGGTGTAGAAACAAAAATTTTGGACAAGAAAATAAGATAACCTATGACCTCTTATGTCATCTACGACAAAACTTATAGTAAAACAATTGTGTATAAGAGGTTTGTATATATTGACATTCATTTCTATGGCCGAATGATATTTTACTCTCTTGGTTGAACATGATGAGATGATGCCTTTCTTGGAGCTACTGGTGTCAATATGGTCCTAAAGACAATAGAAATCGGCCTCCACCAGAGAAGAAAGCACATAAAACGTTTATACAAAAGCGAGGTTGTCAATACCACTTCATGGTAAAGGTTATGGAAGGCAAACCCGATGTTGTCTATATTATCTACAAAGAAATGTTCCACATAGATAAAAATGGTGAATTTTTCCATGGCATTCATGACACAAGTGGAGAGAAGTGTTCTATGTTTTTCGCTAATCTATCCACGGAGTGCAAAAGCTATATTGAAAGCCTTTTGCTCATGGATGTCAGTGTTAATGCAATAATGGATAGACACGTCAGTGATCCTCTGTTATGTGGCATGATGTCCAAGAGAGATCAATTCCTTACAAGAAAGGATGTAATGAATGCGTGGTGAAAGGTGCGTTGTACTCACACACAAAAACACAAAGTTGATTCGACAAGTATCCTACTGTGGAGTGGAGAAGACTTTGAAAACTTCTTCTACTTTCAACGGCCCGATGGGAACAATATGCCTTTTGTTATCGGGGTTCAGACTCCATGGATGTTGGATAGGATGGTTAGCTACTCGCACAATTCAGTCATCTCGATGGATTCCACATTTGCAACTAACAAATATGAGGTGAGGCCTTACAAACATTGACAAATAGTTCATCATTTTTTCAATGATCTTATTGTATGTAAACTTCACAATGCTCATGCTGAGTTGTTCTCTCTATAGTACCCATTGTATACTCTCCTTGTTTTCGATGAGCAACAAAGTGGTGTGTCGGTTGCGTGGGTAGTCTCCTCACGAAACAAGATTGAGGACATCTCTGCGTGGCTACGCATATTGCTCGAACGTGGAAGAAGAGCCAGGCCCGACTGGAGAATCAATTCATTTTTGACCGATGATGCGACTGCAGAGATCCAAGCCATACAGTATGTGCATCCCTTTCTTCATTTGTGTACCTTTCTCATTTTCTATTCATTTTCAATGCCACTTTCCCATGCGATCGAACGGTAAATAATATTGTTTGTATTGTCTATTAGGGCTATCTTTCAATGTCGTGTGCTTCTATGCCTTTGGCATGTCAAAAGGGCTTGGCTAAAGAATGTATACAAGTATGCAGCCAAAGAAAGGGCAATGGACGTCTTCCACAGTCTTGGCATGATCATGATGGAAATCGTTGACACCGAAGATTGCGTCACTCAGCTATTGAACTCTTTCTTTGAGGAGTTCAATGATCAGGCCCGATTCTTAGAGTACTTCAAGAAGACTTGGTGTGAAGGAGAAGGTCGAATTGGTCAGTTGACAATTTTTCGTCACCTCGCATGATTCACACCATTCAAATTATTTGATGTCACGTCTAATACGTTGTGGCTTACTTGACTATTGGATGTTTTTGTTCGTAGCCATGTGGGCAAAAAATTGCAGACTATTCCCACATGCCAACCAGGATATGAATGCAACCATTGAGTCGTACCATTGCGTACTAAAAACTCGGTACTTGTGCGATCATTTAAAAAAATGCAATAGGAGAATGGAATATTTGTACTACACACTTGTGTATAAAATGGAACCATTCTATAGGCAAAAGGAAAAATTGTAGCATTATGGTTTTCTGACGAACAAAAAATATTTAAATATGCGATCTAGTGTGGAGCGGACTGAGGCAATTTCAGACGATGACTGTATTCTCGATGAAATAGATCCTGGACGGTACTGGGTAAAAAGTCAAAGTAGGTCAATGCACTACCTCGTTCAGAAATTTGGGGAGCACCTTTTTGTTTGTGACTGCCCTTGGAGTTTGGAGGGGAACACTTGCAAACATGTTGTCAAGGTTTCTCACTTCATTAAAAGATCATCTGCCGTTGAAGGGGTGGTCCATGGTAAGTGAATTTCAATTCGAATTGCGTTACTTTATTCGAGTCAAATGTGATTTGCATTTTCTACATCCTAATACAAATTTCTTCTAGGTCCTCATTTAGACGGGGGAGGTCAACCAATTGATTCAAACATAGATTTCAACGAGCCATTGTTAGAGGGGGCCGTAGAAGAAAACAACCCTAATGTTCTGACCCCTGTGCAAGCTCTTTCTATGACTCATGTACATGATGAACATATGGTGACAATGTCTCTTTGGAATGACACTAACGAGCTCTTGAAGAAAGTGATGCGCACACCGCCACAATCTCTACAACGAGTGCAGTCATATGCAAAATGCGTGGACAGGTTTGTAGAGGACCTATGACAATCAAATGCATTTCTGTTTGAATTCATTATGGATCCTGATCAAGCTGCAAGTAGCACCGTTCACATGCGTCCATGGTTTAGTGCAACCAGGGATCGTCGTTGACACCCAATCCGTCGTACGAAGCATTCCACACAACAGTCAGATCATCGAACCCCTTTGGATGATTCCTTTCCATTGTCCGTGAACAATAGTTTTAATTTGAATGTCAATATGCAATGTCAAACTTCAGGTGCAACTGCTATGGGTGTGGCAGAGGATACAACATATAATATGGGTGAGTATGAGATAACCCATTTCAATATCTTTATTGTAATAGGAAATGGTATTGCAGATTCCTTTTTCGAGTATGTGCTTGTACCATGCCATGAACTTTATGATTTTGTTTATCGATTTTTTTGTTCACTTCAGCATTCGAAGCTTGAGAAAGGAGTCCTCGTCGGCGACTGTCTTTTGCAGGTGTAAACCCAATGGAAGGTATGGTTCAAATTTAATAACTTTGCTTACATAAGTCCATTTTTTGGTATGATGTTATATAATTTAAGAAGTGTATTTTTTGAATCATGTAGGGGAAGTGAACCATTCAATGTTTGGTTGTTGATCTTTATAAAATATAGAAGATTTCCAATGAAAAAGGATGCGTACAAGTTGGTAACTGAGGAAAGTGCATTCAAAGGGGCTGAAAGTTTGTTGCTAAAGCATGGGCAGACATTTCTAATCATGTTTCATGGTGGTAGAGCATGGGAAGGTTTGGAATACAGTATTCTATTAAAGCCTCATTTGATAGAGCTTTTTTTGCACATAAAGTAAGGGTTTAGTAGATCAGCGTTGCCTTGAGCCTTTGTATTTGTAAAAGTAGATGATGATTTAAGACCCGCTCCTTTCTAGATTTCGGCTAATTGAGTGCATTTCCAGTGGTAGAGTCATGTTTTCAAGCATTATTTTCAAAACAATAGCATCTCAATTTCTGGTATGTAAAAATTGGCACAAATGGGTTTCTGGAACAAAAAATACCTTATGGAACAAACACTTGAAACAAGCTCTTCTTCGCTGTCGTAGACCCCAAGATAGGCCTATTTTACAAACAGAATAATTAAGCCTATAAAATTCTTCAAGCACGACTAATTAAGATTGACAAGAAGGTGAACTTTTCAAGACCTTCTTTTGTTACAGTCTGCAGAAAATAAAAATGTCAGGCATAACCCATTGTGTTTTCCATCCTCCAATTGTGATCATTTGCATCTTCTGTTTGTAACAAAAATATATTTTGTACAATTCATTACTTCAACTCATGTGATTGCAAGAAATAAAATGCTCAAATTATGTTCCATGTTGGAAAAGACACCGTCCATACACAGTTACTTAGTTATGAAAAGTTTTATTTCGCTTTCAATATTTTTTACCAACTGTTTCGTGTGTTTCTAATTAGAAAATGTTGTTGAATGTGCTGAAATTTTTGTTCTCTTTCCTTTTAGGCATTGTTCTTCCCACTGTTCGAATCGTGCGTTACCATATTCCCTTTGGAGATACTGTACGTGTTGCCTCGTTTAGTTCAAACAATAGGTACAATCTCTTTAGTGCATACATTATCTAAATAAGTCCACTTTGCTTGCTTATGTTTTCATTGTTTCCATTGCATTGACAATGTCCTTCTAATTAGAGAATGCAGGTCTACTATCTAAAATAGTTGTTTTGTCTTTCATTTCAGGAATTTTACAACCTATTGGTGCAGTCCTATAAAAGATGTCTCACAGTTCTCGAGCATGGGTGGCTAGTTGGTTGACGAACTACCACCCGTATCTGCCATGCAATATTCTTGCTCGAATCGAGGAACTCAGCCTCCCATATAGGTTGCGGGAAAAGATGTTAAGGAGAATTATCAGAAAAGGTCCAAACCACACAGATTTGCAATATGATAATTATGCTCACTTCTTCAACAGTGTCTTTGGAGTTTGGGCGCATATGGGCATGGATGTTCAATATTACAATCTACAAATAGAGATTATCAATTTATGTGATTGGCCAATGTTTGTTTATCGAGAAATTCGAGACCTTTTCCTAGCTGGATGCATATGGAAGGTGTGCATTAGACCAACAGTTATCATACAGAGGCACAATCTTATGGATCAGCTGAGCATGTGGTTTATGAGATTCCTCAAGGGGGAATCTGTGATTAGTAATCACAAAGGTCCTGTGGAGGAATGGTTGTTGGCCGTGTTGAAGTTCAACCACATTGTCAGGTTTGAGATCCACTGTGTCAGGCCCTCCTTCAGGCTGCTACATGAGAATTACGAGGTGCCAACATTGTATGCTGTCAATTCCACCTTGACAATCAGAGTGCGACAAATGCTTCCAGATGCTGAGAATACAAAGATTATACCTGTTCGTAAATGGTTGACACAATCTTCAATGTGACCAGTATTAAATGTGCATTGTAATTTTATTCAGATTGTGTAATATTGACGTGAAATATTTTTACATTTCACCAATTTATGCATATTGTTATTATAAAATATGACGGTGAACTTGAATACACTATTTTGTTACAGTTTGTGTTTTCCATTATGCAACTTTTCTTGTGCATCTTCTCATCGAAATGTATAAGGATATTGAAATGGAATGCTGAAATGGAATATCAAAATCTGCAACTTTTCTTGTCTTCCTATTGTGTGCATAACACTAGTTGCTCTCTTCTTACTATTTTTCTTTAAGTAAGGGGTGTCATAAAACAAGAAACTGAAGTTGAAAAGACTATTTTTGTTATAGTCCAGAAAAGAAAATAAGTGAGGCACAACCCACTGTGCTTTCCATGATGCAACTGTTATGTGAATAATATGTTGGGCAGAGATCGAACAAGAGTGTTTTGCTGAAAGTAAGGGTTATTAAAAATTATGAAGCTCAGATTCAATACGTTGTCCTCTTACTGTGTGCATAACACTAGCTATTGTCTTCTTACAGTTTTTACAAAGCCAGGGACAACCCATTGTGTTTTCCATACTACAACAGCTAAGTAAATTTTTTGTTGGAAGCATATGAACAGGTAGTGAGCAAGACTATTTTTCTTAAAGAAAGGGGTCTCATAAGACAAGAAAGGGAAGTTGAAAACATTATTTTGTTACATTCCGAACAAAAAAATAAGAAGTCAGCCACAACCCACTGTGTTTTCCATGATGCTACTGTTATGTGAATTTTGTGTTGGAAACATATGGGCAGATATTGAAAAAGAGTGTTTTTCTCAAAGTAGGTGTTGTTAAAAGAGTACAACGCGAACTTCAAAACATTCATTTCTCACAACTTGCATAAAATAATAAGTGAGCCACATCGCACTGTATTTTCCATGATGCAACTGTTATGTGAATAATGTGTTGGGCGAAGATCGAACAAGAGTGTTTTGCTGAAAGTAAGGGTTGTTAACAATTATGAAGCTCAGATTCAATACACTGTCCTCTTACTATGTGCATAACACCAGTTGTTGTCTTCCTACTATTTTTGCAAAGTCAGGGACAACCCATTGTGTTTTCCATACTGCAACAGTTAAGTAAATTTTTTTTTTGGAAACATATGAGCAGGTAGTGAGCAAGACTGTTTTTCTTAAAGAAAGGGGTCTCATAAGACAAGAAAGGGAAGTTGAAAACATTATTTTGTTACATTCCGGACAAAAAAATAAGAAGTGAGCCACAACCCACTATGTTTTCCATGATGCTACTGTTATGTGAATAATGTGTTGGGCAGATATCGAGCAAGAGTGTTTTGCTGAAAGTAAGGGTTGTTAAAAATTATGAAGCTCAAATTCAATACATTGTCCTCTTATTATTTTCATAACACTAGCTACTGTCTTCCTTCTGTTTTTGCAAAGTCAGGGACAACCCATTGTGTTTTCCATACTGTAACAGTTAAGTAAATTTTTTTGTTGGAAACATATGAACATGTAGTGAGCAAGACTGTTTTTCTTAAAGAAAGGGGTCTCATAAGACAAGAAAGGGAAGTTGAAAACATTATTTTGTTACATTCTGGACAAAAAAATAAGAAGTCAGCCACAACCCACTGTGTCTTCCATGATGCTACTGTTATGTGAATAATGTGTTGGGTAGAGATCGAACAAGAGTGTTTTGCTGAAAGTAAGGGTTGTTAAAAATTACGAAGCTCAAATTCAATACATTGTCCTCTTACTCTGTGCATAACGCTAATTGCCGTCTTTGAACAATATTTGCAAAGTATGGGAAAACATAGTGTTTTTTCGAACCCCAACAGTTATGTATAGTAACTATTGTAGAGGGACCAATTCAAGTTGTATGGAGAAAATAATCCAAGATAAATATTTTTTTAGCAATAAATTACCCTCCTTAAATGGATAAGAGGCTTGAACAACTATGTTTGTAGAGGATAAACAACTCATAGGGAGTGGCATTTTAGAATATTGAGACTTAAAACCCTACTTTAAAGGTTTTATAGAAGGATGAATAGGGAAGTTTGTAGAGGATAAACTACTGCAACAAAGTGGTGTTTCAGAATATTGAGACTTAAAACCTTACTTTAAAGGTTTTCTAGAAGGATGAATAGGGTTTTCTAATCCACCAATATATGCTTTGCTTTGTCATTGGCATTTGGGTAAGGGTAGACCATTAAAATGAATACTTTACCAATCACATTGTTGTCATTACCATATGGTTGAAGGTACATAATGAGAATCAAGGGTGCATTACTTGATTGAGATATTTTGATGGGCCTATTGTAATCACCTTTGCAATTGTTCACATTAGGCTAATCTTCATCATTCTTTTCTTGAGGAATAGAACTTGTTAATTCCGAAGTTGATTTGATCTTGTGAGTGAGTCATGGATAGTCCTTATTTCTATGTTTCTAGGATTGAGACCCAACAATATTTTTTAGGTAGTTATATATATATATAATATGCATTACAAATGGCGCATTTGAAATATTAGTATATCATTCTATCCACTTGTATGGATTATCACAATCCAAACCTAGATTACCAACAGTTGATGGGTTTCAAATCCCATACCTCATGGATTGTTTATAAAAAAAAAAATCTCAAATTTATTGATAAATGGTGGCATCGATTGTTCCCATACCAACCACTTTAGCATTAATAACCAAATGTAAAGTGCAAGCTCTAGAGAAATTTATTTATGAAGCATTTTTGATGATTTTTAACATGTATGAACATAAAAGACCATGACCAGATCACGAAGACTGAACATTATACAAACCGAAGAGCTGAAATATTTGCAAGATAACATAATCTTACAACAAATTTATAACTGAATGACATATGATAAATAAATGAACATGAGGAGCAAAACTGTCTTCATAACTGTTTCAACTCATATAAATCTATTTGCATATAGTCACAATTTTAGATCCTTATCACAATATGCAAGATGAGTGAACATGAAACAATATGCAGTGTACTAGAGTTGGAAAACACTTGTACGCCAAGTCAAGTGATTATCAAAGAACTGAAATGAAGAGACCATGAACTGAATTACCAAACCAATACTGACTTGTTTACCAATCAAGAACATCTTATTGTCTTATTTCTTTGACATTAATGCCAACACATGCCAGAGGGGACAACACAAGAGTCATGTAAAATTTGTGTTCCAAACATATTAATAGATAGTGAACAAGACTGTTTTTCTTAAAGTCTGATATGAAATGGATAACAATTATTTGTTCCAATGAAATGAAATAAGTATATATGCCTATATGTTCAGCATAATTGTACAATAATAAAATAATTAAAGAAGCCCATGAAAAGTCTCATATCAAATGTATAACACCATAGTGTTGAAACATATGCAAATGGTGTATTTGGAGCCTGTCTCATCAATTCCTACGCTGCCTATTCCTTGCAATCGAGTTCAGGCCTACGTAAAATACGACACGTTTCTTAGGGTCCTTGTGTATTTCGGGGGGGGTGATTCCAGATCCACGAACCCTCGCAGATGATGAATGTGACACAACAAATTTCTTCATACTCTGTGCTTTGTCCGTGTCAGGTTTAACAACTTCACCCTATAGCAAAAAATTAATGAGAATTAACGTACGCATCGAAACAATATACACAGTATGATATATACAACAACATATCATTTATGTGTACCTCTGGAACATAATGCTTCATCTTCACAAGCTGCCATATGGCAAAGCCGCCCACACACTCTGCGATGGTATCTGCGCTAGGCATGGGAAAAGGCACGTGGCATCGACCCTCAATGGCCTCAACAATGCTGACTCTCGCACAATTTTCTGGGTGCTTCAAGAAGTGGGTGTGAGCGTTTCTGGCGACAACCTCTAGAATGCCTTTCACAACCCATTTATGCCGCCTCCAAAGGTCGACATGATCACCGACCTTAAAAGTTATGCCATTGAACTCTATCATCTATTCATCCACTGGATTTGCCTACAATGGAAACGTCATTGATGTGAAGCATAATTCAAGGCACATTAAAAGATTCCTAAAGAAATAAGAACAAACCATGGAAGTATGTTTGGTTTCATACCGATATAGATGGAACGCCGCACCTCTCCCCGTCCCCATTTCCATCTTTATTGCCATCTCCCCCTTGCAGGCCAGTGCTCTCCTCCTCCCTGGGTCCATCCTTATTACCCTCTCCCACTTGCAAGCTAGTGCTCTCCCCCTCCCCATGTCCATCTCTGTCACCTAGTTCCACATTCAGCCCAGTGTTCTCCCCATCCTCATGACCATCTATGTTACCCTATCCCACTTCATGGCCAGTGCTCTCCCCATCCACATGTCCATCTGTATTAGCCTCTCTCATTTCAATCACAACGACATTGCCAATTAGGTCAAGGCCAACACTTCGTTGTTTATCCTTGCCCTGTAATAGAAAGAATTAGAAGGTCATTTAAAATTCAGGTGCATGCAACCAATTTATTGAAATAATCAAAACAAACATTAAATAAAAGAATTGCAATTCACCATTTCTTCTACTTCCTCCATGTCAAGGCACCTTGACACATTTGATGGCATATGCTCATTCTTCTTCTTCTTATTCTTCTCAACATTGTTAGATGGCGGGTTGGGAGGAACAACATCATCTGCTGCTTCCATGGGCAATTGTTCACCATTGAAAATCACAAAAACTTGCTTGAGGGCAGCAGTTCGTTGTTCATCATTGTTGTGTAATAGGAGGAATTGAAACGTTGCACCAAACTTAGGTGCATGCAACCAATTCATTCAAATAAGAAAAACAAACTTTACAGTAAACAAAAGATTTGGAGATCACCGTTTGTTTTTTTTTCTTCTTCAGATGTTGCCTTGAAACTTTCAACTGTGTAGGATGCTTATTCTGAATCTTATACATAGGGGTGGGAGGAACAACACCGTCTTCGCCATTCGTGGCCACAACTTCCTCTAGCGAATGAGCCCTACTATGCTAGTGGGAAGAAACAGCTTCTTGACCATCACCCTGGCATGTCATGTAAGTTAACATTAAGTGAACCTTCTATGCATCCGAACAAAAATGATTTAGCAAGGAAAATTCACATTTAAAAATTGAGTTTGACATTAACATTCCTACCCGTCTCTTTCTCTCCCGCAATCATAATATTCTTTGCCTTCTCTACTCCTTCATCTCGTCAGTGTTGTATAACGCTATTTTCTTCTTCACCTCATCCTTTCCTTCTTCGGGAAGTTGAAGGAAGTTTTGTTTCCCAAAATTTTGACAAACACGTCTAACAACACGCTTTTGCTGCAGACACTGCCATATATTCATTTGGTACTCTGTATTTTCCACCTTTAGAAGGTACTCTTTCAATTTATCAAGGGGAGGAGTGGGTTGTTTTGGTTCCCCCCCCAACACAGCTCGACCACGCTTTGGTGTGTCAAGAATAGGAAGGTGGTGATGCTGAAACCTATGCATGTTGAACACTCTCCAATCATAATACTTTTTGGTACATTCTTCTACAATACAATAATATATATATCTGTCATTCACTGTTTCTCTTTTGTATTCAGCAGCAACCTGCACAACAATTTTGGAAAAGAAAATCACTTAATATATTTGATATTCAATGAAATTGAATGCACAACATATATACACAGCCAAACGATGCAATAATTCGGTTATTATATCTACCTTCCCACCCAGCACATCACCTCGTGCTTCATTGGATCCCTCTCCATCCTTAGGGTCTCCCTCTGCATGGTTTTCCTTCCGGTCATGGACTATGGCAAGAGCGAGATCATCTCCCTGATTATTTTCCTGAATCAAAGGAATGATATATGCCAAAATCAAAATATTTGTAAGAGACATGATATTTTCGAATTGAAATTAAAAAGAATTCTGATTCATGCATAGGAAGGGAAGGGCAATTGGAAGTTCACAATCAATTAGCAAACACATTGCTGCCTTATGGTTGACCGTTTTCGTAAACTGAGGGGACTTCCTTCGTACCGCAGTTGCTGCCTCCTGAATAAAACATTCCCACTTTCCAATCAACCTCATAACCACTTATGAGAGATTAAAATTGTACATTGGATTGCATCTTGTAATCACCAGATCTTACCTGCACATTTCATGAATGGGACCACCTCGAAGAAGATGCCCTACTACATAACCTTTCAAGTGTGCTGTCCACGTTAATGACGTTCTTCACTGCAGGAACCAGTTTCCGTTTTACAACATGCATCCTTGGTTTCCTATAAACTATAAAATTGTTGCAAGTATTATGGATAGTTAAAGTTTGAAAATTTATTGCACAATTTTGCAGTAATCAAGCATATATTGTTTTCAATGAAAAGAAGAAATTGAAACACACAACCCACACTTTTGTAAAACGCTATACAAGTAACCCACTCTAGTTTAGAACATGCAATTATTTTGTCGAATTATTATTGTCAATCATGAGAAAGATAATGAATTGCAATTTATACCATAAATAATAGTTGTAATTTTTGGAGGTACCATTTTTACATTCATACAGTGTAAATAAGAAAAGCTTTTCAAGACACTCAGACTGTTATCCGAATTTTCAGGTTGGAAAACACAGGGTGTTATAAACCATGCAACCCACAAACTGTTAAAAGACAACACTTTCTATTATGTAGACTGTTACAAAACACTGTATTGAAGTTCACATTCATATTTTATAAGAATCCATCACCTGCACTAAACATTCCATTTCAATATCGGAATATGTTTGAAATAGAAGATGCACAAAAAATATTGCACGATGGAAAAAACATTGGGTTGTCCTTCCCTTTTCAAATACTGTTCAATGACGACACTTACTGTTATGCACACCGTAAGAAAACAATGTATTGAAGATCACTTTCATATTTTATAACTGCCCTTGCTTGGAACAAAAGTTGCACAAAAAAAAAAGTTAAAGTTGTAGTATGGAAAACCTAGTGGGTTGTCCGTCCCTTCTCAAAAGCTTAAATTATTATGGTTATTTTTTAGATTTAGGATCATTTAGGTTATATATAATTAGAGCAAGCTAAGTCCTAGACAAAATTCACATATGTATATAACATAGGATATGCCAGTTTGAAGCATTTTTTTTTTTATGTCGAGGGTTTTGAAATTTTTGTTTTGTTTCCTCTCCGTTTGCTAGTTATCGAATTTTGCCCTTTCCGAATGAAAAAAGCGACAACCTATTGTACACATATGAGTGAAATTACTGAAAAATGTTTGTAGAAAGCATAATCACCTCCAATAATCAAATGCTATATTTCAAAAATCATGTAAAACTCGCAATGTCACCATTGTTCGCATAGTTTTTCGGAATGGATAGAAAAGTGCATAACGTGGCATTCAAAATCATGATTGGGAAAAATAGCAAAAAGCCCACATCCAATCCCATTTTTGCTGCCATTTTATACACTATTGTTTTGGGAAACACACCGTCTCTTAAAACTCAGACTATTGTAAAACCCACTGTTTGACTACGACATCTCCTCATGTTATGTATGTGTCCACGTATGTTCTTATGTATGTTTTTCATGCGGTTTTCAATGTGCATAGGTGAATTTTGTCTAGGAATTTAAAAGTGGCATAAATCATACACAAAAATCACCTATGTACATTGAAAAATGCATTAAAAACATGCATGGATACTACACAACATGATGAGACGTCATAGTTGGAAAACACACTGTCTCCTCTTTGTTGCAGAGGAACCGACATATCCTATGTTATATACATATGTGAATTTTTTCCAAGAGTTAGCTTGCTCCCTCCTTAACTTGTGGACAAAATTCACCTATGTGTATATCATGGCCTATGTGGCCATACCACATGGAGAAAAGAGCCGTGGCAGAAGAGGTGGGACCCGCGGCAACAGAAAAGGTTGTCGGATGGAAGGAAAGACCTGACGACCGGACATCTCATCCCTCATGCCATTTGTTGTCCCATCGCCAGGAAATCGTGTCAGTGTTGGTGGTTTTTCAAAATAATCATTCGGCATGGATGGACAAAAAGCCTAAAACATGGCCAAACGAAACCATTATTAGCAAATAATAAAAAGGGCCAACAAGGTCCCATTTTCACCATTTTTGGATGACGACGTTTTGGTGGATAGCGAGGGCAAGAGTAGCAACCATGCAGAGCTCCTTCAAGTATGTATATCCGCTCTGTGTTATGCATAGAGTAAGAGGACAATGTATTGAATCCGAGCTTCATAATTTTTAACAACCCTTACTTTCAACAAAACACTCTTGCTCGATCTCTGCCCAGCACATTATTCACATAACAGTAGCATCATGGAAAAAATAGTGGGTTGTGGCTCACTTCTTATTTTTTTCAATCTGCTTGTTTAAATGTAAATGTAAAGCTTAAGGTCTGAGTGCACGTGGAGGAGTTGGAGTAGAATACCGACGAAATGGAGGTGAGGGGTAATTTGAAATTTGAGAAACACAATGTGGAGTATTTCAGTTTCTTGAATGTCTTCCAAATCAAACATTCCATTGTTGGGTTTAAATTTAAGTCGGTTGATAAAAAAATTGTCCAAAATTATTCTCAATGGGGAACACAGTGCTGGGTTTCATTTTTTTGAATCTCCTTGTTTTAATGTAGAGGGTTTTACAAGTTCTTTGTCTTTGAAATTCGGGAAATAGAATGGGGAGTATTTCAATTGCTCAAATGTCTTTGAAATACACATTCCATTGTTGTGTTTCAATTTCACACCATTGAAAAAAGAAACTGCAAATAATAATTTTGAATGGGAAACGCAGTGCTGGGTCTCAATAAAAAAACTGTACAAAATTATTCTCAATGGGAAACACAGTGTTGGGTTTCATTTTTTTGAATCTCCTTGTTTTAATGTAGAGGTTCATCTCATGGTGGGTTCCTTGCTTCTTAACATGCATGGTCTTGCAACATGGAATGTTACTTGAATGCCTTCAAAATCACACATTCCATTATTGTGTTTCAATTTCGCACCATTGAGAAAAGAAACTGCAAAAAATAATTCTGAATGGGAAACACAGTGCTGGGTTTTAGTTATTTTAATCATCCACTTGAGATATAAAGGGTCAGCTCATGGTGGGTTGCTTGGTTCTTAAGACCCACGGTTTTGTTAGATGGAATGTTAGAAAGCAGTATGAAAGTCTTCTAGATCACACCTTCCATTGTTGTGTTTTAGTTTCAAGTATATAACAAATTGCATGCTTCATAACACATTGCATTTTTCAACCTCCACATCACAACATACCCTAGCCCTTTCTGTTTTTTAGACTAGTATATCAAGGTGTGCACATTCTGTAGTGCATGTCGGAAAATACAATGTGTTTTGAAGCCTGCCTTTACTTATACAGTATACCCAACCTTTGTCTTGTAATGCAAATATACAAACGTATAGATGGTGTTTTATTTTATCAAATAGCACATCTCTCATTTAACGGGGACAATAATAACCCTCAACACAGTTTAATTCATAGTACACACTTCATTCTATTTCGCAACAATTCATGTTGGAAAACCCTACGTGTTAAGAAAGAAGCAACCCAAATAGTGTTGTCAAACCCTCTACAACACTATTGGATAACACACATCACCTCAATTTGGTTGGTATTCTCCTCGAAGTCATCCATGTGCACTGAGACCTTCTGCTTTCCCTTTCAATGTCTAGACAGGAAACAAAAAAAATAGTATTTTCGCCTTGCTTTCTCCAAACAGAAAAGGCCCATGTCATTCCCTTCCACTTTTCCCGCACCACACAAAATAAACTTGCCGACGAAGCTAACCCACCTGCTTTTTCGCCCAGCAATGGGCGGGAAAATGCACCTGACGACGCCGTTAACTCTTGCTTGACCGTAGCTCAGATGTTTCATCCCGTCTACCCGTTTCATCACTTTTTGTTTCCATGTATGTAGGCCAAATTATCATTTAATACACTGCATAGAACTATTTGGAGTAGCCGCTTGTTATATGTGCACATCTTTTTGCAGTGTGGTGGTCAGATCAAAACATACTGAAAAAGAGCAAAAAAAGAATATAGAAATAACATTCTACAAAATTGCCATCAAATGTTGTTAAAAAATGAACCATTTAAAACTTACTACATATTGTATACAAATAGCGAAATTGTAAAAAGAACTATTACGAAAAAACTTATGCACTAGATATATACTCTTTTGGTGAAAGATTTCAAATTACCGCAAAACACAATAGAATGACATGAAAATGATAATTGAATGAAAACCCCAACATTTCACAATTTCAAACAAATCAGCACTTCTAAATGCATATTAAATTTTGGAAATTTAACCGTCCACTACACTTGCGATTCAAGCTATGGAAGCCAGAATCACCTGTATTTACTGCAGAAAGTTCACATCTCCTAAAGCATCCTTGTCAATTCACCTGCCCTTGTTTTGTTGAATCTTCTTTCATGGGCTATTTAAACCACCTGGAAGAAAGACAAGTGTTAGCAATAGATTAAATTGGCAAATTAAAGACAATTGGCGCTAGAAATAATTGAATTTCTTCCAAATTTCCCCAATATAAAATTTATATGTTCTGCTTAGTGCAAAATGACAACTTGCACAGACAATAAACAAACATATTAAACTATACATTGGGAATTTAATTTCCAATTTAACCTATCGTTAACACTAGTATATATATCAGCAATCATATGTGCCATTTTGCCATTCTGCTAGAACTGTGAAGCGATGAACGTTCATTCTGTTCTATAAATTCATTTATTCCAATCAGGAATTAGGAGAAAGCTAACTCGTAAACAAAAAGCACCTATGTATGTAACATGAGATAAAAATGGTGTTTCATTTTCATCATCTGATTCGACCGAATAAATGCTCACACTATTTGCAGTGTTGGAAAATACAATGTCCCCATATAAGGTGTTAAGAAACAAGCAACCCAAATAGTGTTGTAAAACCCTCTACAACAGAGAGGAAACAATGTGTTTTCCAACTATGATGTCTCATCATGTTATGTATGTATCCATGTATGTTTTTCATGCATTTTTTGATGTACATTGGTGAATTTTGTCTAGGATTTAGGTGGATCCTTAAGAAACAAGCAACCCAAATAGTGTTGTAAAACCCTCTGCAACAAAGAGGAGACAATGTGTTTTCCAACTATGACATCTCCTCATGTTGTGTATGTATCCATGTATGTTTTTCATGCATTTTTCGATGTACATAGGTGTAATTGTATGTCTAGGAGTTAGCTGACTCCTTAAAAAACAAGCAACCCAAATAGTATTGTAAAACCCTCTGTGACAGAGAGGACACAGTGTGTTTTCCAACTATGACGTCTCCTCATGTTATGTATGTATCCATGTATGTTTTTCATGCATTTTTCGATGTACATAGGTGAATTTTGTTTAGGATTTAGCTAGCTCCTTAGGAGAAATGGAAACAAGCAACCCAAATAGTGTTGTAAAACCCTTTGCAACAGAGAGGAGGCAGTGTGTTTTCCAACTGTGCAAATAATGAGAGAAATACATTTGTTCCAATCAGGAGAAATCAAACTCATAAACAAAAAGCGCCTATTCATGTAACATGAGATCAAAATGGCATTTCATTTTCCTCATCTGATTCGACCAAATAAATGCTTGCATTCTCTGCACATTTGGGAAATGCACTGTGTCGATACAAGGTGTTCAAAAACAAGCAACCCATATAGTGTTGTAAAAATTTGTTCCAATCAGATAAAGAAAGCAAAATGACATTTCGATTGTAGCAAAGAGTTATTCAAAAATGCATGAAAAACATACATGGAAACATACATAGCATGATGAGACGTAGTGCAGGGCCCGCCAGAATGGCGATCGGCACAAAACCGGTAGACGAAACAAAACGTTCGGGCGATGATCAGGTGGGAGTTAACGGCGCCGTCAGGTGGGTTTTCCCGCTTGTTACCAGGCAAAAAAGTGGGCGGGTTAGCTTTGTGGACAAGTTTCTTTGTCTGGCACAACAAAACTTGAAGGGAATGATGTGGGCCTTTTCTCTTTCAAGAAAGAAAGGTGAAAATACTGTTTTCTAGCAACAAATAGTTGTTCTTCTCTTCGCTGTTCATTGCACAATGGAAAGATGGCACATACACAAAGCAGATATACATACTTGAAGGAGCTCCGCATGGCTGCTACTCTTCCACTACTCTTTCCCTCGCTATCCACCAAAATGTTGCCGTCCAAAAATGGCGAAAATGGGACCTCGTCAGCCCTTTTTATTATTTACTAATAATGGTTTTGAATGCCACGTTTTAGGATTTTTGTCCATGCCAATAAATTATTTTGAAATCCTGCCAGCACTGTCATGTTTTCCCGGCAACAGTTGCAGGTATTGGCCCTTTTCTGTTTCGAGAAAGAAAGGTGAAAATACTATTTCTTTCCACTCTGCACATTGAAAGGGAAAGCTGAACGTTTCAGTGCGCGTGGACAAGTTGAAGGAGAAATCAAACCAAATTCAGGTGACACGTACTATCCAATAGTGTTGCAGAGGGTTTTACAACACTATTTGGGCTGCTTCTTTCTTAACACCAATGGTTTTCCAACTTGAATTGTTGCAAAACAAAATGAACTGAAGGTAGTGTTCAAAACACATTGTATTTTCCAACATGCACTACAGAATGTGCACACCTAGATATACTGGTCTAAAAACCAGAAAGGGCTAGGGTATGTTGTGATGTGCAGGTTGAAAAATGCAATGTGTTATGAAGCATGCAATTTGTTACATACTTCAAACTTTAACAGAACAATGGAATGTGTGATCTGGAAGACTTTCATACTGTTTTGTAACATTCCATTTTACAAAACCATGGGTGTTAAGAACCAAACAACCTAGCATGAGATGACCCTTTACATCTCAAGTGGATGATTAAAATAACTAAAACCCAACACTGTGTTTCCCATTTAGAATTCTTTTCTGCACTTTTTTTTTTCAATGCTGCAAAATTTAAACACAACAATGGAATGCGTGATTTGGAAGACATTCAAGTAACACTCCATGTTGAAAACCCATGGGTGTTAAGAAGCAAGAAACCCACCATGAGACAACCCATTACATTAAAACAAGGAGATTCAAAAAAATGAAACCCAACACTATGTTTCCGATTGAGAATAATTTTGTACATTTTTTTTATTGAGACCCAACACTGTGTTTCCCATTCAGAATTATTTTTTGCAGTTTCTTTTTTCAATGGTGTGAAATTGAAACACAACAATGGAATGTGTGATTTTGAAGACATTCAAGCAACTGAAATACACAACATTTTGTTTCCCAAATTTCAAACACAAAGGACTTGTAAAACCCTCTACTTGCAAAAAATTACCCCTCACCTCAATTTCGTGTGTATTCTCCTCCAAATCCTCCAAGTGCACTCCACACTTCAGCTAATTTGGTCGGTATTCTCCTCGAATTCGTCCATGTTCTCCCAGACCTTTAGCTTTCCATTTCAATGTGGGAGTCAGCTAACTGCTAGACAAAATTCACCTATGTACATCGAAAAACCATGAAAAACATACACATGAACATGTATGGATACATACATAACATGACGAGACGTCATAGTGCGGGGCCCGCCAGATGCCTGAAACCGATGGAGGTGATGAAACGTCTGAGCTACAGTCAGGAAAGAGATAATGACGCCATTAGGTGCGTTTCCCGCTCGTTGTCGGGCTCCAAAAGTGGGCAGGCTAGCTTCGTCGACAAGTTTCTTTTGTGTGGCGCGGGAATAGTGGAAGGGAATGACATGGGCCTTTTCTGTTTGGATAAAGCAAGGCAAAAATACTATTTGTTTTGTTTCATGTCTGCACGTTGAAGGCGAAAGCTAACTGCTAGACAAAATTCACCTATGTGTATATGATAGCATATGCGGCCATACCAAATTCAGGTATGGCAACAGTTGCAGGTATTGGCCCTTTTTTGTTTCGAGAAAGAAAGGTGAAAATACTATTTCTTTCCACTCCACACATTGAAAGGGAAAGTTGAACGTTTCAGTGCATGTGGACAAGTTGGAGGAGAAATCAGACCAAATTCAGGTGACACGTACTATCCAATAGTGTTGCAAAGGGTTTTACAACACTATTTGGGCTGTTTCTTTCTTAACACCAATGGTTTTACAACATGAATTGTTGCAAAACAAAATGAAGTGAAGGCAGGCTTCAAAACACATTGTATTTTACAACATGCACTAAAGAATGTGCACACCTAGATATACTGGTCTAAAAACTAGAAAGGGCTAGGGTATATTGTGATGTTGAGGTTGAAAAATGCAATGTGTTATGAGGCATGCAATTTGTTACATAATTCAAACTTAAATAGAACAATGGAAGGTGTGATTTGGAAGACTTTCATACTGTTTTGTAACATTCCATCTTACAAAACCATGGGTGTTAAGAACCAAACAACCCAGCATGAGACGACCCTTTACATCTCAAGTGGATGATTAAAATAACTGAAACCCAACACTGTGTTTCCCATTCAGAATTATTATTTGTAGTTTCTTTTTTCAATGGTGCAAAATTGAAACACAACAATGGAATGTGTGATTTTGAAGACATTCGAGCAATCGAAATACTCCACATTCTATTTCCCAAATTTCAAAAACAAAAACTTGTAAAACCCTCTACATTAAAACAAGGAGATTCAAATAACTGAAACCCAACACTGTGTTTACCATTCAGAGTTATTTTGTGCAATCTTATTATCAATTGACTTAAATTTAAACACAACAATGGAATGTGTGATTTGGAAGACATTCAAGAAACTGAAATACTCCGCATTGTGTTTCCCAAATTTCAAATTACCCCTCACCTCCATTTCGTCGGTATTCTACTCCAACTCCTCCACGTGCACTCAAACCTTAAGCTTTCCATTTACATTTAAACAAGGAGATTGAAAAAAATAAGAAGTGAGCCACAACCCACTGTGTTTTCCATGATGCTAATGTTATGTGAATAATGTGTTGGGCAGAGATCGAGCAAGAGTGTTTTGCTGAAAGTAAGGGTTGTTAAAAATTATGAAGCTCAAATTCAATACATTGTCCTCTTACTATGTGCATAACACTAGTTGTTGTCTTCTTACTGTTTTTGCAAAGTTAGGGACAACCCATTGTGTTTTTCATACTGCAACAGTTAAGTAAATTTTTTGTTGGAAGCATATGAACAGGTAGTGAGCAAGACTGCTTTTCTTCAAGAAAGGGGTCTCATAAGACAAGAAAGGGAAGTTGAAAACATTATTTTGTTACATTCCGGACAAAAAAATAAGAGGTCAACCACAACCCACTGTGTTTTCCATGATGCTACTGTTATGTGAATTTTGTGTTGGAAACATATGGGCAGATATTGAAAAAGAGTGTTTTGCTCAAAGTAGGTATCCATGTATGTTCATGTGTATGTTTTTCATGCGTTCTTCAATGTACATAGGTGAATTTTGACTAGCAGTTAGCCGGCTCCCATAAGACAAGAAAGGGAAGTTGAAAACATTATTTTGTTACAGTCTGGAAAAAATAAGAAGTGAGCCACAACCCACTATGCTTTCCATGATGCTACTGTTATGTAAATTTTGTGTTGGAAACATATGGGCAGATATTGAAAAAGACTGTTTTGCTCGAAGTAGGTGTTGTTAAAAGAGTACAACAGAAACTTCAAAGCATTCATTTCTCACAGACAGTATAAAAAAATAAGTGAGCCACAACCCACTGTGTTTTCCATGATGCAACTATTATGTGAATAATGTGTTGGGTAGATATCGAAGAAGAGTGTTTTGTTGAAAGTAAGGGTTGTTAAAGATTATGAAGCTCAAGTTCAATAAATTGTCTTCTTACTGTGTGCATAACACTAACTATTGTCATTGAACAAGATATTTGCTAATAATGGTTTCAAATGCTACGTTTTTGGCTTTTTGTCCGTCCATGTTGAACAATTAAATTGAAAACCTGCTGGCACTGACACGGTTTCCAGGCGACGGGACAACAAACGGCACATAGGATGAGACCTCCCACCCTCAAGTCTTTCCTTCTCGTCCGACAACCTTTCCCCTCACCAGTCCCACCTCTTCCGTCACAACTCTTTTCCCCATGCGTTATGGGAGCCATATCCTATGCTATATACATAACTGAATTTTCTCCAGGAGTTAAGGAGGGAGCAAGCTAACTCCTGCACAAAATTCACATACGTATATAACATACGATATGCCACTTTTAGGCATAAATTCAAATATGTATATAACATAGGATATGCCGATTTCAAATTCCTAGACAAAATTCACCTATGCACATTTTCTATTTGGATGAAAAACATACACATGAACATACATGGATACATACATAACATGAGGGTACGTTGTAGTGAAACAGTGGGTTTTACAACAGTCTAAGTTTTAGGAGACAGTGTATTTTCCAAAACAACAGTATATAAAATGGCAGAAAAAATGGGATTGGATGTGGGCTTTTTGCCAGTTACCAATTATGAGTTTTAGGAGACAGTGTATTTTTCAAAACCCTCGACAGAAAAAACATTATCAGACCTATATTTCAACTAAATCCTAGACAAAATTCACCTCTGTACATCAAAAAATGTATGAAAAAAATACATAAGAACATACATGGATACATACATAACATGAGGAGACATCATTGTGAATCAATGGGTTTTACAATAGTCCGATTTTGAGGAGACATTGTGTTTTCCAAAACAACAGTGTATAAAATGGCGGAAAAAATGGGATTGGATGTGGGCTTTTTGTTATTTCCCAATTAGTGTTCCCCAAATGGCCGGGAACCGGCTAGCTGCTAGACAAAATTCACCTATGCACATTGAAAAAATGCATGAAAAACATACACATGAACATACATGGATACATACATAACATGAGGAGACACCATAGTGAAACAATGGGCTTTACAAATAGTTTGAGTTTTAGGAGACAATGTGTTTTCCAAAACAACAGTGTATAAAATGGCAGTAAAAATGGGGTTGGATGTGGGCTTTTTCCTATTTCTTTTGTGTGGTGTGGGAAAAGTGGAAGGGAATGACGTGGGCCTTTTCTGTTTGGAGAAAGCAAGGCGAAAATACTATTTGTTTTGTTTCCTGTGTGCACGTTGAAAGGGAAAGGTGAAGGCCTTAGAGCACGTGGATGACTTTGAGGAGAATACTGACCAAATAAGTTGAAGCGTGGAGTGCACATGTAGGATTTGGAGCAGAATATAGACAACATCGAGGTGAGGGGTAATTTTGTTGCAAGCAGAGGGTTTTGCAAGATGTTTTAATTTGAAATTTGGGAAACACATTGTGGAGTATTTCAGTGGGATTTTTGACTATTTCCCAATTAGCTTTCACCAAATGGGCTGGAGTCGGAAAAATGCTAGACAAAATTCACCTATGCACATTGAAAACCGCATGAAAAACATACATAAGAACATACGTGGACACATACATAACATGAGGAGACGTCGTAGTCAAACAGTGGGTTTTACAATAGTCCAAGTTTAAGGAGACGGTGTGTTTCCCAAAACAACAGTGTATAAAATGGTGGTAAATATGGGATTGGTTGTAGGCTTTTTGCTATTTTCCCCAATTATGATTTCGAATGCCATGTTATGCCCTTTTCTATCCATTCCGAAAAACTATGCGAACAATGGCTCTTTTCTCCATGGGTTTTACATGATTTTCGAAATAATGCATTTGATTATTAGAGGTGATCCTGCTTTCTCCAAACATTATTCAGTAATTTCACTCATATTTGTACAATGGATTTTCACTTTTTTCATTCGGAAAGGGCAAAATTCGATTTGCGGGTTTTACATGATTTTTGAAATAAGGCATTTGATTATTGGAGGTGATTATGCTTTCTACATACATTTTTCAATAATTTCACTCATATTTGTACAATGGGTTATCACTTTTTTCATTCGAAAAGGGCAAAATTCGATAACCAGCAAACGCGGAGGAAACGAACAAAAAATTTCAAAACCCTCGACAAAAAATCAGCAACCCCATAATTTTTAAAACACAAAAGGGAGGAGATGCAAAACTAAAACCCTCAACTGAAAATAACAAACCCTTCATGGAGCAACAAATGCCCGTTTATTTCTTCGCCATTCATAGCATAATGGCAAGATGGCACATACACAGAGTTGATATACATACCTCAAGGAGCTCTGCATGGCTGCTACTCCTTTTTGCTACTTTGGCTACTCCTCTTGCCCTCGCTCTCCACCAAAACATCGCTGTCCAAAAATGGCGAAAATGGGACCTTGTCAGCCCTTTTTATTGTTTGCTAATAATGGTTTCGTTTGGCCATGTTTTAGGCTTTTTGTCCATCCACACCGAACGATTATTTTGAAAAACCGTCGGCTCTAACACTATTTCCCAGCGACAGGACAACAAACAACATGGGGGATGAGACGTCCGACCGTCAGGTCTTTCCTTCTGTCCGACAACTTTTTCTGTCGCCGCAGGTCCCACCTCTTTCGTCGTGGCTCTTTTCTCCATGCGGTATGGCTGCATAGGCCATGATATATACATAGGTGAATTTTGTCTAGCAGTTAGCTTTCACCACCCTAAATGGCATAGCAGGGTAGCTTAAACATTTACAAAATACCGCCATTAAATACATGGTTGATGTCATGGGTTCTGAGATGGGCACGAGTCCAATAATATGTTTATTGGTCATGATAGCCTAGTTATTGATATCTGAAAAGAACTAAAACAATTTATTTTCTAATTTTTTAGATTAATCAATTACTTAAAACAGTTAACAAATGACTTACACAGTTATATCAGCTGAATCTAGAAACAAGCATTGAATATTTATGGAAATAATTACTATAAATGGTCAAAAAGGATAAAAATGCTTACTTAGCTCGGTATAAGATAATGGACATACTATTGCATCTCACATTCTGAAATCCAATTCAAATTTCTACTATCAAACTTGTGATTGTTGACAAATTGGAAACTAAACTTTGCTATGTGGTATCTTTGCACCTATGGCCTTGATCATATTTTTTCAGTTTTGAACTTTCTATGTAGCCCTGATTTTTACACTTATGATCTTCAAAATTCTATTTGTCTTTAATATTAATAGAAGCACTATTGTAACTTGCTATGTTAGGGAAGGGAAGTTGACTAGCTTCTCACTTTGTACCTTACTCACACCCTTGATCGATGTCTATGATGGATGGATTATTAGGTAATGGCCAAATAATTTTAGTAGCCTAAGACAACCTTCACTATGCCATGGGGAATTTTTGTTTATGTCCGGATGTCATTAGAGACACAATCTAAAGGGCAATGGATGATACATTTACTAGCTTTATAAGTGAGATTATGGTAGTCTACCAAGATGACTTGACTACATACTCCAAGGATCAAAATGATCATTACAAACACTTAGAGTTAATCTTCTGAAGGTGCTTAGAGTATGGGATTTCTTGTAATCCCAAGAAATTTATAGTTGGAATGAAGGAATAAAAGATCTTTGGATATACTATGTTTAAGGAAGGGTTGAGAATTGATTTGGAATGATTCAAGGCTATTTATCTTATCTCTTATCCAAAGATAGACAAGGAAATCCAATTGAATTCTTTGGGAAAATAAATTTTGTTAAGAGATCTGTTCCTAACTATACAAAAAAACCAAGGCCATTTCTAAGGTGTTAAAGAAGGACAATCATCAATTTAAGACAAGAAGTCAATTGATTCCTTTGTGGAGATCAAAGATGAACTAGAAAAGGTTCATGTATTAGCAAGCTTAGATTCCTCCAAGTCTTTTTAGTTTTTTTTCCTTTTCGTCATTTTACATTATGATTTGTTCTTAAAAAAAATGATGATGGCTATGAACAACCAGTAGATTTTTATAGAAAATCCTTGAGACATGTTGAATTGAGATACTCCATCATGAAGAAGCACAAATATGCTCTTTTTGAGAAAGTGAAGAATTTCAAATCTTGTCTAGAGGGAGCCAAAACCACCACCTTTGTGTTGCATACAATAGTTAGAGATATCTTCACAAATAAATGTTAGCAAAAAATAGGGAAGGAAAATGAAATAAATTTGAATAATATGCAACAAAAGTATTTTCCCTTTCTAAATAATCATTTAACAAACAAGGAAAATAGATTGAAAGGTATAAATTCTTTCTTTTAATCAATACATTTTTTTCTTCTAAATTCTTTGTGTATATGATTTGTATTCTTGATTTCTTTAGCAATTTGTGAGTGTTAAATTTAAATTATAATTTTCCTTGCTTGATAATAGCTAAAGTTTCAATCTACTAGTTTTGTAATGGATTCAAATAATTTAATTTATATGATTTTCATTTAAGTTTGAAATAGAGAGAAATAAAATATTTGCACCATTGAATTTTAATTTTGAAGAAATGATAATGAATTACCCTAAAACTCTACCAAGCTAAAAATAAATAAAATCAAAATTTTAACCACTTCCATTAGAAAATAGCAAGAAAACAATTTAAACAACTACTCCAATAAAAATTCACTAATTTACATAACCACTATTAGAAATATCCAAACTATAAAGAAAATCTGGTTTGAGTATGTCCTTAGAAATCTAGTTACTCTAGATCTCCTTCTCCTTCAACTCTTGGAACCTTCTCTAATAGTAGAATGTGTGGGAAAAGATAATAGATTTGGATAAATGTTAAAAAGAAAAGATTACAATGGTTGTGCAATCAAGCTTAGAAGCTTGATGAAACAAATCTAGTAGAATGTTGATGTTTTTCTCATAAAAATAGTAGAATTAATATTAATAATTTTTTTGGAGTTATATGTGATCACAAATTATTGATAGTTTTGTTGTGTGGATATAAAGTTAGATAAAAAATTGTAAGAGATCGGATGTTATTTGGATAAAATTCTAAAAAAAATAGACCCTCACAAATGATTAAATATTCCCTATCTATAGAAATGAGAGAAATGACATTCGTTTTGGAGTGAAAAATAATTGGAGCTCTAAATGTAAACCCTTGATGGAAGACATGAATTGGAGTGAATATGACTAGAAATAAGAAAAAAACAAGCACATGCAAATGCTAGCAAACACAAATTAAAAGTATATTTTCACCCCTTTTGGTAGTAATTTGTTCACCAAGTTGAACGCTAGTTTGTTGGAGTGAACCAATAGACTAAGGGGATAACTCAGATTTTATCCAAAAACATAAATTCAAGCAAAAAAGGGCTATGAATTCTTTGTAAGAGATTTAATTTGGCTAAAAACAACAAGAAATAAGTTCTAAAAAGTCAAGTGGACATTTATATCATGAAGAACTAAGTTGAATGTGAGCTTTTGTTGATTTTCATGCCATAAAACTTTATGAGCTATGTGATTAGCTATGATTGAGATACAATGCATGCCTCTTTATTTTTAGGAACTTACATATTACCTCCTCAAGAAAAGCAACCTATTATTCTAGGTAGGTGACACTTCATAGGGATCTCAAAACTTAACTTGGTTTGATTTCTCACATCTAGACCTACAAAAATAAGTATAAATTCATTTTGAAAATGGAATTTGAAATGCTAAAATAGACAAGTTTAATTATCATTTACATACAGTTTAGAAATATCACCTTGCCTCATATTCCTCTCAACTATCAAAGACCTCTAACACATATAATTCTATTGACTTAAATATATTTTTCATACATGGTTAGCTCATCTTTTTATCATAATAAAAGGATAATGCATCAACTACAAAAAAAATATTCTACAAAAAATTAGCTTAGCAAATAAATACAAATTTAAGGTTTTGGATGTCCATTTGTATCGCATGTTTGAGAGATTTTATGTTATTTCTAAGCTTTGATTGAATGGTAGTGGAATTGAGTAGGGATATATTGTACAAGAAGATAGTGAGATGCTAATCATAGAGATGGCACAAGTAGCAATTTAGGTAGACCCATAAGTACACATTTCTCAAAAATCATCTTATGCCTTAAGTTTTGATTTCTTCAAATTAACATTTTAGCTAAATAAATTTGAGATATGGTGGTTAAAATGTAAATGGTTGGGTAGAGACTATGTTAGAAATCTAGTTGCTTGCCAAATCCTTAAAATGTTCATTTTTACACTTTTTAAGGCAAATTGGGATTTTGTGGGTTGACCATGAGTTTATCTCTTCAAGCATGTTTGGAAGATTTAATAATATTTATTCATCCTAAAAAATAATAAGACAATCAAGATGTTATTTTGAAGGATGAAGAAGATGAATAAGTTGAAAAAGAGAAAGAAATAGTGGAATCAACCATACCTCCTCTAAATGATATTAACAGAGAAGATGTTATTGGACCTGCGAAGTTGCAAAATATTCTTCCAAAATTAGTTGTGGATTTTCTACTTGATGATCTTAATATACAGGTAGAGGTTTCAAAAAGCATGGAACAAGGGTTTTTAGCACAAATTCAACCAGAGGTTGGCAACAAGGTTAATGCCATTGTGAATGATACAAACAAGGATTTTGTCATTGAGACACTAAGGTCAATAGCAGAGTTAATAACTTATAGTGACCAACATGGTCCACCATTTTTTTGAAGAAGTGGGTAATGTCACAATTCCTTTGTGTTCTAAAGATCAGCAAAATCGAGAGAATAGCTATACAAAACTTACTATAGTCATTGAACATCATGATTTAGAATTTGCAAACCGAATAGAAAATTTATTATTTTCTCAACAATGGGCATGTTAACAATCTCATCCTATATCCATTTGGCTTCGACAGTGAGGAATTATTTAATATGCTTTTTGATAAAGTTGAAGGTGAAAGTGTCAATTGAGGAGGAAGTGGGGTTAGTTGTTGTCTATGCACTATGCAAGTATCCATGGAGCATGTATGTTGAAAGATGGACTTACATATTGAGATCTAAAGGGGACCATTGTTTGAACCTCATATTCTACCCTTGGTTCCCTATTGAATATAGGTGCCATGATCTATGCAATAACAAGTGGCCATGTTGTAGGTTTCATGAGGAGAAAAGGGGCACTAGGAGTGGCTTCACCCTCTTATATCATTGGATGGCTTATCATAATAATCTCCAAGGTTGCATTGTCACTGAATATTGGAATATTGTTTGTGAGGTTAGCCTTTCTTATAGAGTTCTTGTCTACATAGTTGAAATAACTCCCAAGAATTTGAAAGGAGCACTCACAAATACAAATCAGTTGTCAATTGACTACCTATCACATACCAATTCTTTGCTTGCATAGTTTTGACATTGTATCATTTGAAAAATTAAATTAGACCTTGGATCTTTGACATGTGTGTTAATCTATGAGTGATGTTTAGAGATGTTAGCTAGATGTATTTTGAATTTGATGCATATTTTAGATTATATGTGATATAATGCACATGTTTTGATAGACCAAAACTAGGGCAAAGAGTGAAATGGATTCGATGTTTAATAATGAATTTCAATTTGGTCTATACATGTCAATCCGAGACGTAAACTGATGAAAGGTATTGTGGCAATTTTCACAAGGGATGAGAGTCATGAGATGAGTGGTTATGAATGCAGCCTATGAAAATAAACGTATAACAAATCAAAATAATTTCGGCAATAGGAACTGCCACTTCCTGATTACAAAAGCTATCTATTTTATTCCAGCGACAAGAATTGTGCAAAAACAATAAACTATGAAATATAAACTTAATCGACAACTATCAATCACAAAATCTTAATAATTAATTTTGCAGTACAAAAACAAAATTCAGATCAATGATACATTTGATTTATTAACACATATCAAACACGAAAATATAAGAATGCAAAATGCAACTGAATGAAATCAAAACACACAAACACAAACTGCATAAAATATAGTATTTATAGTCCATCAATGGTTGGAGAGTGGGTGCCCTTCCTCCAATCAGCCGATGAATATAGAACTCACACGATTTCTTAAGAGAACTTCAAAATGTCTCCTCTGGTAATAATATAAAATATATTTTATTCCTTTTTTTTTTTACCCAGATGATATTACATACGAGTGTTTATATATAGTTTTTACAATGAATAAACAAAAATATGCTTTGTCGTTTACAATTCAAGGAACGAGGTGAATCAACTAGTTAAAGAAAGACTTTAATTTCCTCGTAGCCAATCTTCCCTTAACAAACTGAACTGATTTATTAACAATATGCTAATCACATTATTACTAACCTGATTTTCTATAATAATCGTGTGCCTTGCTGTCAAAATAATATAACAAAAAATAACCACGGTAGTATACGCAAATGATCCCCACGGTTATAACATATCCAATAATATGGAGAGGAAATCTAGTGATGTGTAGTTGGTAGTTGCAGTTCATTTGCCTCAACTTGTGGCACATGGATGGAGAAATGAAACTGAAGTCAATCGTAGAAGAGGAAACTGTAGCAATAAACATGAGCCATATTCCTGTCAAGAAGATGACATGAAGTCTGTATGAAGATGAAAGGAAATCTGCATGTTGCGAGGTATATTTACCAAGGCTTCAAATGACAACACTTATTAGTAAAGATAATCAATAATTATTTCTCACCTTTTAGCCCAAAACTATATTAAATATTACTCATATATATTTAATCATATGCAATGTAGAATGGTAAAATATTGTGATAAGATATAGAAATGGAATTTGGGAATGGGATTGAAGGCATATGAAAAAGGCTAAAATGAGGCATAAAATGGGACATAAATGGCTCTCATCATGTTTCACTTTGATTATGGTTTATGGGCTGACTCTATTAATGAAAATTTAAGTGCAAATAAGTGTAGGTACATGTCAAAGACAAGAACATGGTTGAGATAGAGGTGTTTAGTTGATTGACATCAATGAATTTGATGAGAATCTTGCACACACCACATAGATTCATTTGTTTCACATTTTACATGTAGTTTGGTGAAGTATATTCTATGAGTGTATGCTTTGTGTTTGTTTGAAAATGAAAAAAAATAGTTAATATACATTTAAATATGGTCAGTAAAGCTAAAATAAAATTGATAAATTAAAAAGATTATCTTTTATTGATCAAAATGCTTCTCCATATTGTACAATATATTTGTTTTATTTTCAAAAAAATGAATTAAATAAATTAGAGAAGGTTAAGGTTTTATTTTGGATTGAAAATTACTTTTGTTTTTATTAATATAATAAGATATTATTATTCTAAAAATTAGTTAATATAAATAATTTGAAAAATTAAAAACTAGTTAATATAAATAGTTTGAAAAATTAAGACTTTGCATGATTAATAAAAAAAAAATTAATTAATTAAATAGATAATTGAAAAAAAAAATAAAAAATTAATTAGAATTAGTTTAAAGAAGTTAAATAAATAGATTTAAATGAAATCATGCAATTTTGAGTTTAAAAAGGTGTAGTTTTAAAGTTTGAACTATAGTTAAAACTAAACTTGCATGACATCAAAACCATAGAACCGTATGTTAATGTTGAGAGACATTTTCAAACTGTTACTTTAATGTTTAAACAGCCACATAGGCCGTGGAATTTGGAATAAACTCGTTTCCTTTTTAAATGCTCATTATTAACTATGAAGTGGGGCAATTTATGAGGAGTTCAAGCCTCTAAAAGAGACAGCTATTTTTTATTCTTTGGAATACTCTTTAATAAGCATGCACCTCACAAGAAAAGGCAGTGGCTTATGAAAAAATGAGACTTTCACTTTTGTTATTGATTCGAAGGGGACAAATGAAAAAGTTATCGCAATTTATCAAGACTGTTAAGTGAATTTTAAGTTTTCAATTGTAAATGTATTAAAATTATTAGACATGCATGTTATCATTTAATGTTAGATTAGGGGAAAATTACCTTCCAAGATGGGTATCAAGTATAGGTAATAGGGGGTAAATACTATGTTTTCCAATTCTACTTTTATTTGTTGTATAGACTATTAAAATAGGTGGATTTATTATGTATATTTTCTCGTTATCATATTTTAATATTGACCATAGCACATTCTCGTATGATAGAAATGAATGAAAATATATTAAGCATGCACCAGATTCCATCTTGTTTGTCGGTTTCTTTTTGCTAAACATTTCGTGCAAGGTTGATGGTTCTTCATTTTCGGAAGAACTCTCCAAGGAAGCGTAAGCTTCTTGGTTGAACAAAAAAAACGCATGAACCATGTTCTCATCTTTTGAGTTATAGGATGATTATTGGATTGGACTATCCTAAATCAATTATTGTATCACATTATCTCATGTACTTATGATTCATGTATAAACAATATGACAAATGATGTTATGACTTGTATAAAATTATTTCTCATGAATTGATGTACTTGTAATTACTTATTGTTAATTTGAATAACTTGACGTTTATATGGTTTGGGAACCTTAGACTGTTGATATACTAATAGTGTATCTTCTTGGAACATTGGCAACATGTCACAAACTTGCTATCATAGGACTTATCCCCTGATCTATTTTGGTCTTGGGTTTGCTTTTATTCCAGAGTTCTCTAGGTGGTTGGCAAAGGTTGGATGGGAGAAAGAGTTTAAAGTGCATTGCAAGCCCTTCGAAGAAAATATTGTGATGTTTCTGCTGAGGCAGCTGAAATTAAGGAATGTGTGGACGAGTTAGAAATCCTTGTGAAGGGCAGAGTATTGGACTTATTTCAACTCAAATATGCAGTATGCACATCATATGATAGTTTGAGTCGACTTGATGGTGTTCCAACAATTATCCGGAATCAATGCTCTCATGTTTTATGCCAGTAGAATTTTCGAACCTGTTGGGTTCAATTCAAAACATCCAGTATCTGTCAGTGTTGCTGTCCTTTAGATTCCCATGATAGTAGTAGGTGTTCTACTGATGGCCCATTCAGGGAAGCAACCACTTTTAGTTTTGATGGTCTCTACTGGAGGGATAACCTTAAGTTGTTTCATGGTCGGAGTTTCATTTTATATAGAGGGGCATGAATCTTATGCTCATCTTGGGGCACAAGCAAGCATCTTGGCTCCAGGGGGGCTCTGTTGAGAAAATGTCTCAACCTTGCTTTATTCTTTAATTTATTAAATGACAATTTGTAATTATCTTTTAGTTGTCATGAAAGTTGCTAAATGCAACTATGACAACTTGCAAAGTGTTGTAATTGTCAAATTAGAAAGAGCATGAAAAAAGGGGAAGATAAATGTGAGTTTGAAAAAGGAAAAAGAAAACAGATTTTTTAGTTGCATGTGCACATTACTAAAAAATGGATTAAATCACAAGTTTGAAGAGAAAGTTTCTTTTCTTTGTGATCTATGAATAAAATGGTTTTGGAAACCATTTTTTATTTATGTTTTTTCTCATGCCTATATATTTAGTGCTTGAGTTGAAGAGAAAACATGTTAAGTTGCAGGTTATTGAAGCCATGAAGTGGTGTAGTGATTCAAAGGGAGAAGTTGTATTGATGTAACTTGTTTAAAGGATTAATACAAGTCTTGGATCTCTTTGGGTGTGGAGTTTTTTTCCGCAAGGGTTTCTCCACGTAATTCTTGTGTTATGGTTTTGAATATCTTTTGTAATCTTGTTTCAGCTAAGATTTATTACTTTGTTAATTTGGATGCATAAAATTATCAGCATAATTTTATTGCAAGTTTTATCCTATTATTCAAAATTTGGTATCAGAGCCAAGTTGGCTTGATTAGAGAAGGGACGCCTTTCTTGGAGTGTTTGATTGGGTTTTTTGCTGCAATGGGAGTGTGTTGTTTTTTCTTGCAGTTTCAGATTCAACGTGATAAGAGATAATGGCTGGCTCATCTCAGCTGGACATTGAGAAGTTCAACAGTATCGGGTATGAGCTTTGGAAGTTAAAGATGGAGGATCTCTCGGAAGAAAGAGATCAATGGGTTGTTGTTAACAAAGAGAATAAACCAGAAACTATGTCAGATGAAGACTGGATTAAGTTAGATAAAAAGGCTCACGACACTATTCGTTTGTGTTTATCTAATTCTGTTCTATTGAATGTATCTAATGAGACTACTGCATATAAGTTATGGAATAGAATAGGAGAGATGTACCAAACTAAAAGTTTCATCAACAAGTTATTTCTGAAAAGAAAGTTATATTCTCTTAAAATGAATAATGGAGATTCGATTGCAGAACACTTGAATTCATTTAATCTAATTTTGAGTCAGCTACAATCAATTAATGTAAAGATAGATGAAGAGGATAAATGTATTTTATTATTATGTTCACTACCTGAATCCTGGGATAACCTTATTATTGCAATCAATGATTCTTTTTTAGATGATTTGAAGTTGGATGCCCTCGTTGCCACTCTACTTTAAGAGGAAATGAGGAGAAAGACTTCAGAGGGGTCTAAAGATGCATTGCATGTACGAGGTAGATCTAAGGAGAAAGGTAAAGACAAAAAGAAAGGTGAAAATGACAAGTCTAAGGATCGTTCTAAGTCTAAAGGAAGGTCAAAATCACCCGGTAAGAGTAGATTGAGGTGTTGGAACTGTGGTAAATGGGGGCATCTCAAAAGAGAATGTAAGAATAAAAAGAAAAATAATGATGATTCCTCTACAGATAAATCCTCTGATGATGAAGCTATTGATGCTTTTATTATTTCTGCTAATGTGAGTTATGATGACTCTTGGTTAATAGATTCAGGTGCTTCCTACCACATGACTCCTCACAAGGAATGGTTTTCAACATATTCAGCTTATGATGGTGGGAAAGTTTTCCTCAGGGATAATAGCACACGAGAAATTGTAGGTCGAGGAGAGGTAAAATGGATCTTCAATGATGGAAGGGTTAAAACCCTTAAAGATGTATTGCACATTCCTGGTTTAGCTAGAAATTTAATTTATGTATCTAAAATGAATGATTCAGGAGTGCAAGTTACTTTTGAAAAGAGTGGTTGCAAGTTAATCAGAGGGAATTTGGTTTTAGCTAAGGGTAATAGGTGTGGCACCCTATTTATATTTGATGCTTCTACTTTCTATAACTCTGTTAATGTTACTGATAACTCTGTATCATGTAAGTTATGGCACCACATGATGGGTCATATTGGTGAAAAGGGTCTCAAAACTCTCATAAATAAAAAGATGGTTGATGGTTTGTCAGGTTACTCTGTTGATTTTGATTTTTGTGAACACTGCGTGTATGGAAAACAACATAGAGTTTCATTTAAATCTGGAAGTACTAGAGCTAAACAAATTTTGGAGGTAATTCATAGTGATGTCTTTGGTCCTGTGGATATACCATCTATTGGAAAGTCTCGCTACTATGTTTTCTTTATTGATGATTATTCTAGATATTCATGGATTTATTTTTTGAAGGAGAAATCTGTTGTTTTTTCTATATTTAAAGAATTTAAAACACTTGTTAAGAAACAAACAGATTAAAAAGTAAAGGTTTTAAAAATGGATAATGGTGGTGAATATTGCTCTAGGGGTTTTGATGATTATTGTAAGAATGCAATAATTATTAGGCAGAAAACAACTCTGTATACTCCACAACAAAATGGAGTGGCAGAGAGGATGAATAAGACTTTAATGGATAGAGCTAGAAGCATGTTAAATAGTGCAAAGCTTGAACAATGCTTTTGGGCTGAAGCAGTTCACACTGCTTGTTATCTAGTTAATAGGTCACCTACTTATGCTCTTGTTGATAAAACTCCCTATGAGGTATGGATAGGTAAAAGACCATAAATTTCTCATGTTAGAGTTTTTGGCAGTGAGGCATATGTTCATGTTCCTAAAGAAAAGTGTTCTAAGCTTGACTTCAGAGCTAACAAATATGTTTTTGTGGGTTATGGAGATAATATTAAGGGTTATAAGCTTTAGGATCCTGTAGAAATGAAAATGATATATTCTAAGGATGTAATTTTTAGGGAGCTTAAGGAATTTTAAAAAATGATAAACAACCTCATGTAAAGCCTAACAAAATAGTGCATTTTGATATTAAGGTTGAACCACATAAAGATACACAGGTAGAACAACCACAAGAAGATGCATATGTAGATCAACCACAAGAAGATGCACGGGTTGAACAACATGATGAACATGAAGGTGAAGATGAAGGATTAGAAGAGAATTATTAAGAGGAACAACTTGAGCATCTTGTTACACCTCTAAGAAAATCCACTAGACAACGTAAACATATTGATAGGTATGGATATAGTCCATTTGATTTTCGTTGTGTTTTTGCTTTATCTTGTACTGACAATGAACCTAGATCTGTGAAAGAGGCCTTATCTTCAGATGAGCATGATTATTGGTTAAAAGCAATGAAAGATGAAATAAAGGCCTTGGACAAATGTGACACATGGGATCTAGTTGAGCTGCCTAAGGGTAGGAAAGCCATTGAATGCAAATGGGTGTTTAAAAAGAAATTTAAAGCAGATGGTAAGTTGGAACGGTACAAGGCCCGGTTAGTAGAAAAAGGTTAGTCTCAAGTTGAGGGAGTGGATTTTGGTGAGATTTTTTCTCCCGTGGCTAAACTAACCTCTATTAGATTCCTTTTATATATTGCTTGTGCTTTTGATTTGGAAGTAGAGCAAATGAATGTTAAGACCGCTTTCTTACATGGGGATCTTGATGAGGAAATATTTATGAAACAACCTAATAATTTTATTGTGAAGGGACAAGAACATTTGGTTTGTAGGTTAAAAAGATCTTTGTATGGTTTGAAGCAGTCACTAAGAATGTGGTATCAGAAATTTGATTCTTTTGTGTTGAATCATGACTTTATTAGAAGTGAAGAAGATCATTGTCTATTTTAAATCAATTGATGTTAAATTAATTGATGATTGATTACTAATCATTGTCTTATATGTTGATGATATGTTATTTATTGGAAATGATAAGGGAATGATTAGAGAACTTAAGAGTCAATTATCTGGCACTTTTGACATGAAAGATTTAGGGGCTGCAAAATATATCTTGGGTGTGGAAATCAACAGGAATCGGGTTAACAGAAAATTATGGTTAAATCAAAAGAAGTGTGTTAACACTATTTTGCAACGTTTTAGCATGCATGATTGTAAGCCAGTTAGTATTCCCTTTCTAGTTGGCACTAAGCTATCTCTAGAGCAATGTCCTAAAACAGATGATGAACTTGAAGAGATGTACAAAGTTCCATATGCTAGTGTTGTAGGAAGCCTTATGTATGCTATGATTTGTACAAGGCCTGATATTGCCCAAACAGTGGGAGTTCTTAGTAGATTTATGGAAAATCCTGGTAAAGAACATTGGACTTATGTGAAAAGGGTTTTCAGATGTTTACGTCGGACTTCTAATCATTGTATTTGTTATCATAGATCTTATGATATGAGTAAGGTGATTGATTTGCATGGTTTTGTTGATTCAGATTTTGCTGGTGATCTAGATTACAGAAGGTCTACAAGTGGCTATGTCTTTACTTTGTTTGGAGGAGCAGTTAGTTGGATGAGAAAAAGACAACCTACAGTTGCATTGTCCACTACTGAAGCAGAGTACATGACTGCAACACATGCTTGTAAAGAGGTAGTGTGGTTAGAGAGATTGTGTTCAGGTTTTGGCTTTCAGTGTAAACAAGTAAGAATTGGATGTGATAGTCAAAGTGCCATCTGTTTGGCTAAAAACCCAATGTATCATGCCCGCACAAAGCACATAGATGTCCAATATCACTTTGTTCGGGAAATGGTTGCGAGTGGTAAAGTCATGTTACAAAAAGTAGATACTGTAGAGAATGTTGCAGATTCTCTTACTAAACCTATGAGTACAAAAAAATTTAGTTGGTGCAGAGAGGCCATGGGCCTCACGTCTTCTAAAGCTTGATTTATTTAGTTTCCCTTTATGCTCTTTGCAAGGTGTTCGACAAGTGGGCTCTGTTGAGAAAATGTCTCAACCTTGCTTTATTCTTTAATTTATTAAATGACAATTTGTAATTATCTTTTAGTTGTCATGAAAGTTGTTAAATGCAACTATGACAACTTGCAAAGTGTTGTAATTGTCAAATTAGAAAGAGCATGAAAAAAGGGGAAGATAAATGTGAGTTTGAAAAAGGAAAAAGAAAACAGATTTTTTAATTGCATGTGAACATTACTAAAAAATGGATTAAATCACAAGTTTGAAGGGAAAGTTTCTTTTGTGATCTATGACTAAAATGGTTTTGGAAACCATTTTTTATTTATGTTTTCTCTCATGCCTATATATTTAGTGCTTGAGTTGAAGAGAAAACATGTTAAGTTGCAGGTTATTGAAGCCATGAAGTGGTGCAGTGATTCAGAGGGAGAAGTTGTATTGATGTAACTTGTTTGAAGGATTAATACAATTCTTGGATCTCTTTGGGTGTGAAGTTTTTTCTCGCAAGGGTTTCTCCACGTAATTCTTGTGTTATGGTTTTGAATATCTTTTGTAATCTTGTTTCAGCTATGATTTATTACTTTGTTAATGTGGATGCATAAAATTATCAGCATATTTTTATTGCAAGTTTTATCCTGTTATTCAACAGGCTCTTGACTTATATTGCAACATTCTCCTTGGGGCTTTGCTTAGACCATATCTACACAGCTCCATATGTTCTGGGCTCGGTTGTCTTACTGGCGGCATCATTAATGGCTTGTACTACCACAACACAATTACCAGTGGCGAAAGTTGCTCCCATGTGGACATTCATGAAGTCTGGATCGGCCATCCTAAATCTGGAAGTTGCAGAATCAACTCCCAGAGCTCATATTCAAGAACTTGGTGTTCTTATGATGGGTTCAGGGTATGAGGTCTTCTTCGTTGGATCAGTTCTATATGGATTCAAAGAGCTTGCTGGTAGGCTTGTACCTGTTGGTCAATGGTGTTCATGCAGCTCTTTTGCTCATAATGGCAGGGGCAATTCTATTGGGGGCTACCGTGGCTCAGTTACAGTTCCTCAAGGATTGAACTTTATGATGGGAGTATGTTGGTACTGGTTGTGCAGTTGAAAGATGCAAAGGACAAAATTAATAAGCTTGTAGAGGAATATGAAGCAGGAGGAGATCTCGGGGAAGCATGTCAATGCATTCGAGGTCTGAGCATCTATTTTCCGCCACGAGGTTGTGAAGAAAGCCTTGGTTATGGCTACAGAGGCAAAACTTTTGAAAGCATTAAAGGTTTGAGAGCGAATGTTTTGCCAGTTGAAGAGCATGGTGCTCGTTTCAGCAATGCATATGATAAGGAAGCAACCTCAAGCTTCGAGCGATCTCACTTGCGTCTTTGCAGTGTCCTCGCTGCAGTCGAAAATGCTTATCAGAGCATGGCAAACATAGTATATCTCGGGCCAGAATATATCAAGAATGCATCAAATTTGGCCACCGTGAGTCCTCGACTTCTTGTGACTGGACCACCAGGTTCTGGAATCTATCAGAAGACTTCGGTGAAAGAATTGGCTCGTAGCTTGCGGGTCAACATGCTAGTGCTTGATTCCTGAAGCGCCCTTAGCATCAAGTAAAGCGAATGGAGAAATTAATTCCAAGGAGAAAAGTAACATATTGGCTTCAAATTTGAAATCGAAAGACTTCACACCATCTTCAACAAACAACTGTCGAAAGAAAAAGCCAGATATGAAACTCAGGTTTGTCTCAGAGTGGTCAGTGGCAAAGCAACCAAATACTGTTCCTGAAGAGAAATCTATGCTGGTGAAAGTTCCTTCTCAATCAGGTATGTGGGACCAAGTAATGGACCAACTACACCCGGTTTACCTGTTCCTTCCCACCATGGTTCTACTGGAGGTAAAGGACCCTCTATTGGTTCAAAGGGTCGAGCAATACTCTTGTTGGAAGAAAATCCCAATAAAGTTGGAGTTAGGTTTGATAAGCCAGTTAATGGTGGAAACAACATGGTAGATCTTCGTGAGGATGGATATGACTATTTCTGCAATGCTGCCCACAGATCTCTCATGCAGTGATGGAGCTTCGTTTGGAGCACCCTGTTGGCCAGGATGTGAATGATGCTGACAAAAGCATAAATGATGGGAATAATATTGGAGGTGCACCGATGGCAGATGTTGAATTGGATGCTGAAAAGCTTTGCTTTCTCATCGTTTAGGGAGGTCTTGGCAGAAGCAAAGGGACAAGGGAATTTGAAAAGTTCTGTTTTTTTGCTTTTTTTGTTTTCTAAAAAGAAGTAAAGTGAATTTAAATTTCAAGAAGCTTTTATGAGGGGGTGAGGGAACAAATTATTAAAAAAAATTATTTATAAAAGTGGGGATCCGTTTTTTCTTTGTTTGGAGTAGGGGAGAATTTTGTATGGGAATTGTTGGAGTTTTTGAGTTTCAATTTTGTTTTAATATTTAAGAGGAATTGTTGTTCTTATCTCATATATTCTTCTTGAAGTTAATTGTTCTTATTTTCAATTGTTTTTGGATTCTGGATCAAAGTCTTTGTGTTTTGTATCTCTTTTCTCTTTTGGAAAATTTGGGTTGTGGTTCTTATGTTTGCAAGTAGATTTTTTCTCTTCTTTCATTTTTCCCCTTCTTACATTTGTAAGTTTTGATTAAAAATACCCAAAAAATCTAAAATCCCATCATACGATGGAGTTGCCCCTCTCAAACACAAAGGAGAATTGTTAACTACATAACAATTTCTCCAATTATTGGCGTGTTTTGTTGTTGTCTGTTGGACAAGTTTTCTATTTTTTCCGTAGTGACAACTATTAACCAACAATTAGTAAATTGAATAAGGATGAGTATGCACTTATGGTTTTAATATTATACCTCAAGTATACCACATCTTGTATAGGATCATCAAACACCAAGTCATTTCCTTCAACCTTCCATCCTTGATTATGGGGTCAATTATAGAGCACATTATTCATTTTAAGTGTCAAATGTCGATTACAAATGTCATGGCCAAAACCTATGAGGTTAGTAAGATTGGGAAATTTTCCTACTAGTAATCATACTATAGTGAAATTGAGGGATGTTGATATGAATGGAGATCCCTATATTCATATGGTTGGTTGATGGAAAGGGGATAACATAGTTCTAGTTTTTTTTTGTCCTAGGGTCACTATTTTATAAATAGGAGGGGATTGTTAGAGAACCATTCTATGGGTATGGTGTCATATAAATTTGGGTATATATCTTGACTATAGTTTTTCCCTAGTCGTTATAGTGTATAGATCTTTGGGAGAGTATAGTGAGATTCCTAATGAGACAATCCTTTAGACTCATGTGACTCTAGGAGTTTTGGTTAGGATGGTTACTTGGAGGGTGTTGCTATGTTATGCATCATATCAACCATTAGAAGGCACAATAGATTTTGGTAGTAGGATAGGAGATTTATGAGGAAAAATCCATAGATGACACCTCAAATGAGATTATGAGCATAATAGGGTAGCTTAGATACAAAATTTTAGGGTTGGCACTTCTCTTGCACCAAAAGCCCCCATAGAGGGGATGATTTCCTATAGAGGGAAGCAACATAGAGAGAAAATTATACTAAGATAGGCCCCCCCATTAGGATGCTCCCCATAGTAGGATCCATAATAATAGGGTCTACAACAAGTTTCTACTATAGTAGGATCATACTTAGTAGATGAGAGACCCTTGTAAGTAACATTGCTTTGCTTCATTTCCTTTATTAATATTTACATATATCTAATTTTAGGATTGATTACAAATAATCCTAACATTATATTTGTTTTTTGGTGGTGTAGGTTCAATGGAGAAGTGGAGGGCTCTTATAAGAGCATCATTACTAGACACCTTCATTCCTATCATATGGATGAAGTAAGAGCTCATGGTTATGGAGGGATGACTATATTTGTAAGCCACCACACATGAATTCTCCCATCCTATCATGTTGGTTAGGAGATCTTGGTCCTATAGAGAGAGAACATTGATCTTTGGGTAGAGTTCAAAGTTTTGAGGAAGATGATAGAATTTAGTTTCATCCTTAGTTGTCATACCCATTTTCAATCGCATACTTGTAATAGGATCCACATAGAGAGACATAAGACTCTTTCATAGTCAAAGAGAGAGTTTGAGAGTATCAAAAGTAATCTACAACAAGGAGTAGGAGCCCTCGGTGGCTAAGATCCGAGGGATGATCTAGATTTTTCTCGATTCATTTAGTTTTGCTTATATACTTTTGGACTTGTTCATTTGCATGGGAAGATTTGTGTATAAATATGTAAATGTTCACTATTATAAATTATATATCTGCTACATGATGAAACCTTTTGTACATAGAAATTTAGTTGTTATGTATGGATAATCACTTCAATTTTGATTTGAGTCATAAATTTATCTTCTATGGACTTGATGAACAATTTATTTCTATTTGTGCATATGGATGATTTAGATTTAGATTTTATTATGTATATTTTATTTTTACTTTTATGATGTACATATATATGTGGATACATACATACATATCTATGAAAATATATGTGTATATTTATGCGCGTGTGTATGTATATATATAATATATATTATATACATATATATGCATACATAGGATGGTTTTCTATATATATATATATATCTAAAATGGATAAAGAAAACCTTGAACTTTGTATAAATGAAGTGGATTCTTACAATGCACCTAACATCACACACATATATAGATTAAATTGCAATGGCCCATACCTAGTAGAAAAATACTTAGGGAATAATGGTTTTCTTTTGCACATAATGGAAGGTTAAGAATTTGGTGAGATTGTCACTACATTCCACCTCAAAAGGTATACTAGATGAAATCAAAATAAAGATCACATACATTGCATTATATTCATATCATCATGTTATGTCATATAATTTATCTTATGTAATATTCATCTTATTAGTAACCATATAGCTACCACATTATCTATCCTAAGTTGTGATATCCTCACTTAGGTCTTCCTAATTATCCTCAAAAAAGGGGAAAGTCTTCTAAAGAAATTGGTAGGTACTAATTTAGTCGCATCTAACCCCTTACTCACCTTACCAAATCCTAGGTGATGATCTGTCCTTTATCCATAGTAGCATGAGATTAGGCCAAAGGTATAGATCTACTCCAAAAGTGTCAAACCATAAAAGAGAGAGAGAGGAGTATCAAAATAAATAACATAGAAACATAAGTTGGATGAAAAAACAATAATCTTACTTATTTGTGAAAGGTAATCCTTGTTTATAGCCCAATCCTTTACCCCAAGTCTAACCTATTGGTTGTATATGATCTAAGTCTATAGAATTCCTATAAAATACGTTCCCTAACGTTATCTATTTTTAGTCTATTGTTAGTTCAAATTAAGGTCAATCTTTTGTCCAATTTGAATTCATCTCAAATATTCCTTTATACATTCTATATCCCTGTTATCACTTGGATTTTGCACCTTGTTGAATGTGAAATTCAACAATCCAATGTAACATGGGAAGACCTCTCAAAATGTGGGCTTTGAAAGCAGAGTTCAACCTCTGGAGAAGGCCAACTTCCTATTTGGTAATATCACTAAGCTACTATATTGCCGAGAAAAGGGAGATGAAATGCATAAAATGGGAAATCTACAGAAAATAAAAGCTAAAAGGTAAAACTGGGTGATACACCAAACTAACAGGAGCTATGAAACAATCAGGTTGACATACACTTGGAAAATCGATGATAGACATCGCATTACACAACATATTTTTTTAGGATTATACACAAACATTTCATGAAAAGGCTTAACTTGCATATGCTTTCAAGAAGGAATAATAATTTTCACAACTTTAAAAGTTCACACATAGATTATATCAACACAGTTCATGACCTGCATAACCCCACTTTTGAAAAAAAGGCATGATACATGAGATAACATTAAAAGGAAAAAGAAACATTTCACAATTAACTTGATCAATCACTTCATGCTACACAATGCTTGCAAGAAAATGAAGGCAAAATAAGGCTAACAATGGCATTCAAGGTAAATTATGTATTTCATACTCCAAAAGAGTTACAAAGCATACATAAACTGAGAAAGGATTGTGGAAAAATCAGTAACTTCAAAAATCTACATATCAAGAACTGCTTACAATGAAGTCACCTAAGTGACTATATTCCTCAACTCTCAACAAGATCCATTAAAATAGGACCTAGAACCTCCATGAACTCGTATGTCTTCAAAACCCTAAAATTTAGCAACAAAATCCATCTCCAAAAGAGCTCTCAATGGTTGAAAAAGTCATGCAAGACTTAATCAAACCATAAACACCTCTAAAAATGCTTCAAACTAAGTCAAAAGCCTAAATTTGCTCCAAATGTCTCTCAACCTCTCACAACCACCCCTAGATGCTCTCCATATGTCTATAACTACCTCATCAAGACTCCAATATTCTCTCAAAAGTATAGGCAACCCCATACTTGTAAAAACAACTCAACATTTTGCATTTAAAAGATAACAAGATGATTTAAAGGCTTAGAAATACACCTTTAAGCCATATGTTTTACAATCCACGTACATGTAAATAAAGAATGCTTCATTCTTCATAACTCAACCATGATGGAAAAGAAGAAAAGTCAAAGCCACATGGTGAGGTGGCATCCATGTGGCAAAAGGATCCATGTGATAAGGCATTTTTCATGTGATGCAAAGTATTCTTATTACAAAAAAATTCTAAGGCATAGAACATGCCAAAGGTAAACACACTTATCCTTTACAAGCCGCAAGGTCATACTAGTTGATATGTTATATTTCAAAATAAATTAAAAAAAAAACCACCATCAGTTCTATTAGGGTAAAATAATCGTAAGTCACACCTTCGAAAGTTATTTTAATTCATTTTACTTTATGAAGCTTCCGAAGAAGCTTGGCCACTGACACCTCCATTGCTAAGGTTTTGATGAAGCTCAATTGAATCTGAAGCATGACCGAGGGCTTTCACGGTAGATCTTAAGCTGTATAGAGGCATAGCACTTGTTGATCCTCCCAAAAAGAAGCTGGTAATTTACTTTTTTGGAAACAAAACTAAGAGAAGACTCCATTTTTTGCTCGATCCTTGCTGATATAGGTTGTCTAGGGGCATGGCTACATACTGTTGTGTCAAATTCATTTACATGCTTCCTTTTTTTGTTGATCTATTATTTCTTCTTGTCTTGAGATCTACCTTCATTATTCTGAAACAAAATTGCTTGCTATCGAGCTCCAAACAATGAATACATATTATAGTCTTCTATTTTTTTCACTTTCTGTGTTGGGGTTTTGTTGTGAAAATGAGGGTTTTTCCCTTATATACTCTCTATAGATGTTTAATGGTCATAAGGCATCTACTGTTCCTCTGATTATTTTTTCCGTGAGTTTTTCTTTGATTTTTTTGTGACTTTAGCACTGGGTAATTGGACTATTCCACCATGAGATTCATACTTGAGCCACTGGAAGGAAAACTCGTGCTTGAAAAAAACAACCCCAAGTGGGTTCAACTCCATTGTTACTTCCAAAGCTCGACCTCCTTTTGTAGCTTTTGTCATGGCTTTTTGTTTAGCTTTGAAAGTTCTTATATTCCAATATCTTGTCTTCATACTATGAGACTAATGTTTAATGTGTTTCCATTATGATAATGCTTGTTTAGCTTTCAAAGATACTGGGCTTAACTCTTTCTGGGCTTCATATATTCTGTGTTTTCTGAAAAGATCTTCTTATATGCAGATTTTTGAATATCCCCTTGTAGGTAATAAGGGTTTTTAGAACCCCTCATACAAATTATAAACTCCCCAATTGGAAAGGAGGTTTATATTCATCCATTTGCTTGAGCTTACCCTAAATCTCATACTTACCCTTGACATAGAGATGGATACCCCCCCTGACAAGAAAAATAATGTCATTCAGCCTTTGAAACTATGACTCTCCCATTCCATTTACACTATGAACAAATAGCAGTGAAAATAACTACATCACTATTCATAATCTCTGCATGATCTATCTCCATGGTCAATGAGAGAGACTATCCTCTACTTTACTCTATCTTGTACTTGACATAATTAGTCATAAGCTCCATGAAGCTCTGTTCTACTCTGTTATTTTTTTTGGAAAAAACTCTGTGATGGTGATTGTCCTGCTTCACATAAAGACTACCTCCATCTCTGTAGTTTTACAACACCAAGGTAATTACCTTTCTCTGTTAGGCAGTTTTGCAAGGTTTTCATCATCTTATGCACTTTATGACACAATTCTTTGATGCATATGGTGACTTTTATGACTGTCTTTGGACAGTAGTGGCATGAATCTTATTCAATCTTCCATGTATACTCCATTATTTGCTGTAACTTACACTTGTCATACAATTTTTGACTATCCTTGAGGGAAATGATGACTTATTTCATTGATTAGCACCATTGGATCATAATGAGACTGCTCCCTCTGGGTAACTCATTCAAGTCCCTGATAGTAGTTAATGAATCTTGCTTATTTAAAAAACATGATAACTATCAGATAAACACATGTGTTACACTATTTTGGAAAACTGCTTAATACAAAGATATTAGATGCATTTTTCATGATTTTCCTGAGCAAACATATGTCACCCATAACTATGATTGAAGAAACACTATTATGAGTGATGTATGCTTGCTTGAGCAAATCATCTAAAGTGAACCACCCCTATGTGCCTCATTAAAGCACAATAATGAGCATGTTGAGCTCAACCTTCATGGTTTCTAGTTTCACTCCACATGTTTAAATAATGAATGAAATAGAAACATGATTTCATTCGTTGCTGCACATGGAACAATCATGTTAGAAAATAAATGCATATTGGATGAATTTGATGACTCCTTGTTGTTGTTTCCTTGGACATCTATGATATGTCTACATCTTTATATGCACGCGTTTGATCGGTGTATATATTTATAGAGGTATATGCATATAGTAATTGTAAACCTTTCATTTCTCTAACAAACTTCTCTCCCTCTCAGATGCAGGCAACTAGGAGCAGCAAGGAGGTTGAAGCTAAGGGGCAAGCGATAGACCGATAAAGATGCAGGGAAACTCAACTAGAACCAGTCATTCAGGCAATGAATGGTTTCCTTTACCTATACGTACATGCTTTTACTTTTACATCTATAAATGTATATTATTTTCTTTCATTTGCATTTAAAGAAGTTAATCTCATGACTTGTGTGAGACCTTGCACACTTATACATTCAATAAAGATCACTTTTTTTCTTTTCTGAAAAGATCATAATCTTTTTTCTATTACATGCATGTGTATGAATGTTGTAATATGTAATGGTAATCTTTTCTAGATTGTCTCATTTATACATTTGAATGTAACGAAGGAAAGTTAATAAAATGTACCTCATTTTCTCAGTTTAAAACAATAAGCTCTACTTGATTGAGTTGTAAGTAAAATCTAGTAACATTTTTGGTGACCTCTGCGGAGTGTTTGCCTACTAAACACTAATGACCAGTTGCCTAGACCTATCCTTGGGCATAGAGTCACTCAGAAACTAGGCTCAAAACTTAGGAAAACAGATTCAAAACTTCTGTAACTCAATTTGATAGTATGAATGACACCTTGACATTATTGGAAATCAATAGCAACAGAAAGGAAACTACCTAACTATGCTAGAAAATCACTTAGGGAATGAAACTAAAACATTAAACCTATGCTAACCTAAACTAACCAACAAAGAAGTTGGTCAAACAAATCCATTGATAGGATGACTAAAATAACTACCCTTTCTTCTCAAAGTACAATAGTTTGCATGCTCAAGGACAACCAAACAAAAATGAGATACAAAGGAAATCTCAATAAGATGATGCACTACCTCTTGGAAAAGATAAATAAGTTCACTGACCTTCCCAAATAGATCATATGTAATGTTATTCAAAGGAGGTTAAGTGAATTGAACATACTCTTTTTTAGCTGTCAGTGCATCTTTGATACCATCTTCAGTTGAAGCTTCAAGATTGGTTATTTGTGCTTGTTTGGTTCCATGTTGGCTAAGTATCTGATAGGGTATCCTCTTGCAAGGGAAAATATTGAGCTTTCTTTGCTGATCTCTTGTTCATGGACTGCCATTTTATCACCCTACTGGCTGGAAAATTCTAACTCCTATGGCAGACTTGGCAGAAAAGTGGTAACCTCCTTAGTATGCTCATGATTTCCCAAAAGAACACTCATTCCTTCAATGGAGAACAATGAAATTGCTTCCTCCAACACACTTTCAATCAATAGATCAGCCTCTGGCTCTTTTATACACCAGAAAGGAAGTTGCTTATAGTCCTCATTATCACTCAAAGAAAAACATTTCAATTAAGGCTTTCCTTCCTCAACGAAGGAAGGTAAGTGTTCAAATGGTTTAGAAGTCTCAAGCACCTCTGCACAATAGAATGGAAGCTCATCAAACTAGTTATGACCTTGCGAATCAGGTTCATGAGGTTCCTCCTGTTGTTTCAACACCTTTACAAGTTGTTGTTCAAGATCATCATGACTATCAACTGCTTTAACTTGGTCTGATTCCTCGTCAACCAACTTTGAACAAAAATGTTCAATAACATCTGTACACACCTCTTCATAAAGCTCAACATTAGCTTTTTCATTCAAAACTTGCTTGAAAATATCAAAGCTCATACCTTGGAAGATTATGTCAGGTTCTGTTATATGCTCTTCTTCGTGGTCTAAGGCTCCAATTTCTTATTGATGATCATCAATCATCAACTCACCATACTGCTTGATATCTTCAGACTATTTTAATACTGCAATTGGGGTGATAAAAGACACACCACCTTCATCGTGTTGAATGAATGAAGCTAACTCATCAGTCCAAACCATAAAAAGCTCATGTTGATTAGTCTCTCTAACCTATTCATCCTGTTGTCCTTGTAGAACCATTGAAGCAATTTCATCATCTTTAACCATACAAGGAAGCTGATTGGTTAGAACATTCAAGGATTCATCTAGAAAAATGTTTTCTGGTTCAATCTTTTCCTGTTCTAACCTATACTGCTCCATAGCTAAATGCAGTAAGTTTATGTTTCTAGTCTCCTCTATGTTGAGTGAACTGTGTTGGTTAATGGGCTGCTCTGGAACAGTAGGAACTATTTGAAATTGTTCCTTCTTTACAACATCTCTCTGCTTTTCAAAACTCTCTCCATATAGCAGTGTTGATACTCTGAATAAGCCTAACTACTTTGCACCTGAGCAGACAAGAGCTTCATTTTCCCCTCCTTAGCAACTATATCTCGTTCAAGACCCTCCTCAAATTGCATCCTCTATGTCTTCAACCTTTGGTCACAAAAATAGGCCTCTTCAACCATTTCTTGTTGCTGCATAATGGTATTTTTCCGCTTCTTGATATCAACCAACATGCCATACATGTGTGAGAACATTATACTGACATCATTAATCTGCATATGTTCAAACCCTTGGCTCAAAGCCCACAACACACGATCAAACTGTTGGAGCAAGTCCAACACAACCTGGTAAGGATGCTTTGGAGACTGATTATGTAAATAGTCATGCTAGTTAGAATCAAAAACCTCCTCATGGGGTTGATCTTGTTCATATAATGGTTGGCATAAAGTTTGACTAGGAGTGGGAGGGTGTGAAACATGATGAAAATATTGGTAATCAGTTGCTACAGGATCATTGGGAATAAAAACAACATGTAGTTCTGTATAATATGGCTGATAAGAGGACACATTTGCATGACTCTCATGAAACGAAGGTGGAAAACCACTAAATTGTTGATAACTAGACATTGCAAGGTAAAATATGAAGCATAGGCAAGCCTAGACAATAAACCTCATTTAGTTACAGGTACCTGGGTTGCTGAAACCAACTAATATCAAAATGGAGTCACCATGGTGTTATTTGCATTGCCTCCAAAGGCTGATGATACTGAGCAAACACCAAATCTCTTAGTATGCTGAAATTCTCAATAATGCACTAGCCTTTCTGCTACTTCCCAAACTTGGAGTCACCATGATATACAGATGTTAACCTCTAAAAGGCCTGAAACTCACTAGTTGCATATCAAAAACCAACAGTAATATGTACTTCTTTAAACTGTTCAGATTCGAACAGTCCCACCAGGTGTGCCAAAATTGTTATCACCTAGATTTTGCACCCTGTTGAATGTGAAATTAAAAAATCCAATGTAACATGGGAAGACCTCTCAAAGTGTGGGCTTTGAAAGTAGAGGTCAACCTCCCAAGAATTTCGGTTTCCTATTTGGTAATATCACTAAGCTACTAAATTTCCGAGAAAAGGGAGAATGAATACATAAAATGGGAAACCGCAGAAAATAAAAGCTAAAAAGTAAAACTAGGTGATACACCAAACTAATAGGAGCTATGAAATAATCAGGTTGACATACACTTGGAAAATTGATGATAGACATCGCATTACACAACATATTTCTGTAGGATTATACATAAACATTTCATGAAAAGGCTTAAATTGCACATGCTTTCAAGAAGGAATGATAATTTTCACAGCTTTAAAAGTTCATACATAGATTCTATCAACACAGTTCAAGACTTGGATAAACCCAGTTTTGTTAAAAAGGCATGATACATGAGACAGAGTTAAAAGGAAAAAGAAACATTTCACAATTAACTTGATCAATCACCTGGTGTTGCACAATGCTTGCAAGAAAATGAAGGAAAAATAAGGCTAACAATGGCATTCAAGGTAAATTATGTATTTCATACTCCAAAAGAGTTACAAAGCATACATAAACTGAGAAAGGATTTTGGAAAAATCACGAACTTCATAAATTTGCATATCAAGAATTGCTTACAATGAAGTCACCTAAGTGACTATATTCCTCAACTCTCAACAAGATCCATTAAAATAGGACCTAGAACCTTCATGAACTCATATGTCTTCAAAACCCTAAAATTTAGCAACAAAATCCATCTCCAAAAGAGCTCACAATGGTTGAAAAAGTCATGCAAGACTTAATCTTGAACCATAAACACTTCTAAAAATGCTTCAAACTAAGTCAAAAGCCTAAATCTGCTCCAAATGTCTCTCAACCTCTCACAACCACCCCTAGATTCTCTCCATATGTCTATAACTACCTCATCAAGACTCCAATATTCTCTCAAAAGTATAGGTAACCCCATACTTGTAAAAACAACTCAACATTTTGCATTTAAAAGATAACAAGATGATTTAAAGGCTTATAAATACACCTTTAAGCCATATGTTTTACAATCCACGTACATGTAAATAAAGAATGCTTCATTCTTCATAACTCGACCATGATGGCAAAGAAGAAAATTCAAAGCCACATGTTGAGGTGGCATCCATGTGGCAAAAGGGTCCATGTGATAAGGATTTTTTGATGTGATGCAAAGTATTCTTATTACAAATTTTTTCTAAGGCATAGAACATGCCAAAGGTAAACACACTTATCCTTTACAAGTCGCGGGCTCGTATTAGTTGATATGTTATATTTTAAAATAATTAAATAAAAAAACCCACCGTTAGTTCTATTAGGGTAAAATAATCGTAAGTCACACCTTGGAAAGTTATTTTCATTCATTTTACTTTATGAAGCTTCTGGAGAAGCTTGGTCATCGACACCTCCATTTCTAGGGTTTTGATGAAGTTCAATTGAATTTGAAGCATGACCGAGGGCTTTCATGGTAGATCTTAAGCTGTATAGAGGCATAACACTTGTCGATCCTCCCAAAAAGAAGCTGGTAAGTTACTTTTTTGGAAACAAAACTAAGAGAATACTCCATTTTTTGCTCGATCCTTGTTGATATAGGTTGTTTAGGGGTGCAACTACATACTGCTATGTCAAATGCATTTACATGATATCTTTTTCTGTTGATTTGTTATTGTTGCTTGTCTTGAGCTCTGCCTTCATTATTCTAAAACAAAACTACTTGCTATCGAGCTCCAAACAACAAATTCATATTATAGTCTTCTATTTTTTTCACTTTTTGTGTTCGGCTTTTGCTATGAAAATGAGGGTTTTTCCCTTATATAATCTTTGTAGATGTTTAATGGCCGTAAGGCATCTACTATTCCTCTGATTATTTTGTCTGTGAGTTTTTCTTTGATTTTTTGTGACTTTAGCATTGGGTAATTGGACTGTGCCGCCATGAGATTCATACTTGAGCTGCTAGAAGGAAAACTCGTGCTTGAAAAAAAACCCCAAGTGGGTTCGACTTCATTGTTACTTCCAGAACTCGACCTCCTTTTGTAGCTTTTGCCATGGCTTTCTGTTTAGCTTTGAAAGTTCTTATATTCCAATATCTTCTCTTCATATTGTGAGACTAATGTTCAATGTGTTGCCATTATGATCATACTTGTTTAGCTTTCAAAGATATTGGGCTTAACTCTTTCTGAGCTTCATATATTCTGTGTTTTCTGAAAAGATCTTCTTATATGCAGATTTTTGAAAATCCCCTTGTAGGTAATAAGGGTTTTTAGAACCCCTCATATAGATTATAAACTCCTCAGTTGGAAAGGAGGTTTATATTCATCCATTTTCTTGAGTTTACCCTAAATCTCATACTTACCCCTGACACAGAGATGGATGCCCCCCTGACAAGAAAAATAATGTCATTCGACCTTTGAAACTATGACTCTCCCATTCCACTTGCACTATGAACAAATAGTAGTGTAAATAATTACATCACTATTCATAATCTCTGCATGATCTGTCTCCATGGTCAATGAGAGAGACTATCCTCTACTTTACTCTATCTTGTACTTGACATAATTAGTCATAAGCTCCATGAAGCTCTGTTCTACTCTGTTATTTTTTTTGGAAAAAACTCTGTGATGATGACTGTCCTACTTCACATAAGGACTGCCTCCATCTCTGTAGTTTTACAGCACCAAGATAATTACCTTTCTCTATTAGGCAATTTTGCAAGGTTGTCATCATCTTATGCACTTTATGACACAATTCTTTGATGCATATGATGACTTTTATGACTGTCTTTGGACAGTAGTGGCATGAATCTTATTCAATCTTCCATCTATATTCCATTATTGGCTATAACTTACACTTGTCATACAATTTTTGACTGTCCTTGAGGGAAATGATGACTTATTTCATTGATTAGCACCATCGGATCATAATGAGACTGCTCCCTCTGGGTAACTCATTCAAGTCCCTGATAGTAGTTAATGAATCTTGCTTATTTAAAAAACATGATAACTATCAGATAAACACATGTGTTACACTATTTTGGCAAACTACTTAATACAAAGATATTAGATGCATTTTTCATGATTTTCTTGAGCAAACATATGTCACCCATAACTGTGATTGAAGAAACACTATTATGAGTGATGTATGCTTGCTTGAGCAGATCATCCAAAGTGAACCACCCCTATATGCCTCATTAAAGAACAAAAATGAGCATGTTGATCTCAACCCTCATGGGAGCCCGTTTCACTTCACATGCTTAAATAATGAATGAAATAGAAACATGATTTCATCCATTGCTGCACATGGAACAATCATGTTAGAAAAATAAATGCATATTGGATGAGTTTGATGACTCCTTGTTGTTGTTTTCTTAGACATCTATGATATGTCTGCATCTTTATATGCACATGTTTGATCAGTTTATATATTTATAGACGTATGTGCATATAGTAACTATAAACCTTTCATTGCTCTAACAACATTCTCTCCCTCTCAGATTAGGCAACTAGGAGCAATAAGGAGGTTGACGCTGAGGGGCAAGTGATAGACCGACAAAGATGCAGGGCAACTCAACTAGAACCAGTCATTCAGAAAATGCCTGGTTTCCTTTAGCTATATGTGCATGCTTTTACTTTTACATCTATAAATGTATATTATTTTCTTTCATTTGCTTTTAAAGAAGTTAATCTCACGGCTTGTGTGAGACCCTGCACACTCATACATTCAATAAAGATCACTTTTTTCTGAAAAGATCATAATCTTTTTTCTATTACATGCATGTGTATGAATGTTGTAATCTATAATGGTAATCTTTTCTAGATTGTCTCATTTATACATTTGAATGTAACGAAGGAAAGTTAATAAAATGTACGTCATTTTCTCAGTTTAAAACAATAAGCTCCACCTGATTGAGCTGTAAGTAAAATCTGGTAACAATCCCCATTTATCTTCCCTATAATATTGAATCCCAAAATTCTATTAAATAGGTAATGTTGTAGTCAACCTATAGTTTCCCTAGAAGAAAAATTGAAAAAGAGAAATTATATTATTTCCATATTGTATATATCAATGTTATCAAATAAATAGATTGCCACAAGATACAAACATCTACAATAATGTTCAAGTATGTATAATCTATTATCCATATACATACATACATACACACACATACACACATATGTATATACATATATACCTATATACATATATACCTATATACATATACATATATACATATACTTATATACATATAGATATGTATACATATACCTATACATATCTATATATGTATATATGTATATATATAAACATATAGTTATGTGTATATGTATATGTATATGTACATATACATATACATAAATATGTATACATATATATACATATGTATACGGGTAAAAGTACAAAGTTGTGTCACACGTTTATAAAGGAACCAACCAATGCTGATCTAACTTTTAAACTTGAATCACTAGAAAGTGACATATATGTTTTGAATTTTGAAATGATGTAAATTAATAAAATGTTGATTTTTTAGTATATTTTATGTCTATATTTTTTGAATAAACTAAAAAATTGTTTGAATATAGTTTTTTATAAAGTAACATTATAATTTAGTTGCTGATAAAATGCTGAAAAATGGCGTTACATGAGACGTCAAGCTTTATATAGTAAATTTTCTTTTTATTCCTTCAATTTTTTTTTTGTATATTTATAACTGGAAACTTTAGGGCATGGATTTTTTTTACAATTTTAATAAATATATATTTTTAAATAAATGTTTAAATGTATGTGTATTAAAACACGGTTGTTTCCACTCGACGTAAACTTTTATATTAAATATTGATCTAAAATAGAAAACAAATTATACTATCTTAATCTAGATTTTTTTATTTAAGGCATCATATATTTTTATTTATTTTTAATAAGTTTTAGTATTTTTCTTAGCATGGTAATCAACCTAATATTTTTGTGCTGATAACATATTTTTATTAAAAAATAAAAAATAAAATATAAATAATAATTAAACTATTAAAATAAATATATATTTGAAAATTACACTTATGGATCTACAAAAAGGGTATTTGTACATTTAAAAAAAATGTTATTTATATGAGTAGGAGTTGTTGAAACGTTAATTTTTTTAAATAAATTCATTTTTTTAGTAAATTGGTCTCAAAGTGGTGCTACATATGCATTTAGCCAACAATTTTAGTTGGGAAAGTTGTGAACATATTTAACTCATCTAGAATGATTCTTACTAGATCATAAGTTTGAAAAAATATATATTTAAGTTATAAATACTAAAATTCACTTGTGTTGATAAGTTGGCCAAAAGCGTGACACAAATTTTTACTTTTACCCATACACTTCAGTTTTGATTTGAGTCATAAATTATTTTCCATGGTCTTGATGAACAATGTAATTCTATTTGTGTGTATGGATGATTTAGATTTAGATTTTATTATGTATATTTTCCTTTCACTTTACACCTTTATGATGTACGTATATGTGTCCATACATACATATCTATGAAAATATATGTATATATATATGCATGTATGTATATATGTATCTATAGTATATATTGTAGAGGAGGAGATTTGCTACTCCCGAGTATTTAGGACAAAGAAGAGTCTACAAGAAGAAAATGGTCCTTAACTACCTCAAGGAAAAAATCTCAAGTGATAGGATAAAATGATGAGAGTTCCAGAATCAGAAAGATTAGATCAAAGAGGTTTTCCAAGGTGAGTTCTTGGCCAAGGAAAAAAGCACAACACATGGATGACATTGTGTCATCGTCTCAAAGGGGCATTGGCATCTCGTATGGATCAGAAGCTAAGAATTTCATAGAAAATAGGAAAGTGACTTCTAACAATCCAATTGCTAGAGACTCTTGAAATGCGAGAAAATAATTGAAAGTAATAGAACTAAACTAAAGTAAATGAGATGTAAATTAAATAGAATGTAAATGATAAAATGAAGGGAGAGAAATAATGCACTCACAATAGACCAAGAAATGAAGACTCCAGCAAATGAATATCTCCAACACTGCACACATAAGATCAAGAGAAAATGTTGGGGTTGTTTAGAGGCTTTCCTCAATCAAACCCCCTGTTTTGGAGTTTCCACCTCCATGAAAATCCAAATAGATAAATAGGTAAATATGAACAGACAAGAAGATAGAAATGCATAGACAAGTGATGTGAGAAATCCCAAGATGCTCAAAGACATAAGACAAGTAAGATATCACTTGAAAGGCTTGAGTAAACCAAAGAGAGAAAGAGAGAAGAAAAAGAAAGAGGATGAGAGCCAAGAGAGTTGATAAGAGTGTTGTGAGAACTTTGAAAATGTTGTATCAAGTTGTAGAGAGCTATGAAAGAAAGAGAGAAAGAGAAAGAAAAGAGAGAATGAGAGAGAATGTGCAATGAGATGGAGAGACAAAATGAAATGAGAAGATAGATTTAAAAGAGAAAAGAGGAGGGAAAAGAAGGTTCTCAAGTCATTACAAGGCATCCTGAGCTGTTACCATTGACAAAGATAAGTGACAAGTATAAAAAGGCTTAGAAATGGTCATTTGAACGTTGAAATGTTGCGGGATGCTAGTGTAGCGTGCAAACATCCACACAACACGCTAATGTCTAGGCAAACCACATTAAAAATAGTGGGAACAAGGAAAAATCAATATTTGATGCAAAATTGACATAAGAAGGTAGTTGCTAAAAAGGGGTATTGATCATCGGGTAAGTGCACCAAGATGGTTCCCAAAAAGGGGACTTAAGTGGACAACTTTTTTCTGAAATTAGGAAATACTGACCTTGGATGCGAAATTGAGGATAGTTACACTCAAAATTTTGAGATGGAACAAAAACAAGGATCAAAGTGCTCCAAGTCTACTTTCTAAACTACTAATTTATTTTTAAAATGGTTGAGATTAAGGGGTTCAAAAGAGGGACGTACACAAATTGGTGTTGTTTTTGTCAGAAAAAACATAATATAGCAACTCTCGTATGACCCTCGTACGGTGAAATTTTTTAGTATTTTTAAAATCGCAACAATGAGAAGTTAGCTAACAGTATGTCGTTGATGCATGGTTTTTCTGATAATTTTTTAATGAATATTTATTTTTTTACTAATTTTCGAAGTGGACACTTCCTGAAAAATAGAATTTTGGCCGTGCTACCCCTACAAATTTTGGAAAGTAATTGATTTTTTTTTAAATAAAATAAAATTGTAGAATGGAGTCTAGTTTCTAAAAATGTAATTTATTTGAAATTTCAATGAGCAGATAATTTATAACAAAAAAAACACCAAACACTGCTTTTTGCCAAAAAAGAGACATACAAACAAAAGAAATTATGGATGAAAGGCTTAACATTGATAGAAAGTGAAAAAAATTACATCATTGGACAACTAAGAGAGAATGTAACATTACCCAGATGTTCGATTTGTTTGATATTGAACCGTGTGCAATCCTAATGGTGAGCACGAACTCGATTATGTGAAATATTGTAGAATTTGAAAAAACACATCTTTGGTCGTTGGGAATTCCCTCCAAGACTTTGGGTTGGTATTCCATGGCAAATACCAATCCTAAGGCTTAGGGATTCCCAAAGCAAGATATAACGCGAACTCGTTATAACGTGCTCGCGTTATATCTTTATTTTGACATGGTTTTTTGCTTATGTGGGAAACATGTCAACCAAGATATAACGCGAGCGCATTATAACACGCTCGCATTATGTCCTCCTTTGTGTTAAATTCCAGTCTATTGAATGTATGCTGATATATTTGTATGCTTGTATGTCATGTATGTATGCATGTATGCATGCTTGTATGTATGTACGTATGTCTGTATGTATTAATACATGTATATTGTATGTATGCCTATATGTATGTAAGATTGTATCTATACATGTATGTATGTATGCTTGTATGGATGTAGGATTGTATGTACATATGTATTATGCTTCTATGTATGTAAGTATGTATGTATTTCATATGTCTTTAGAGGGAGGGAGAATTTTGAGAGAGAGAGAGAGAGAGAGAGAGAGAGAGAGAGAGAGAGAGAGAGAGTTTGGATAGAGGGAGAGGGGGTGGAAGTGAGAGTTTAAGAGAGAGGGAGTGAAAGAGAAGGAGTTGGAGTGAGAGGGACTTAGCTAGGTAGGTGGGAGGGATAGAGGGAGGGAGAGAGAGAGAGGGGAGAGAGAAAGACAGAGAGAAAGAGAGAGTTATGTAGGTAGGGTGCCAAAGGGAGAGACTTGAGAGTGTGAGGTGGGTGAGAGGGAGAGACTTGAGAGATAGGTAGTGAGAGGGAGTTAGAGAGAGGGAGTGTGAGTGAGAGATCTGAGAGAGGGAGAGGGTGTGGGAGGGAGTGACCTGATAGAGGTAGAGAAAGAGGGGGGTGGAGTGAGAGGGACTTATCTAGGTAGGGTGGGAGGGATAGATAAAGAGAGGGGAGAGAGACAGAGACAGAGTTACCTAGGTAGGTTGCTAGAGGGAGAGACCTAAGAGAGAGAGGGGGTGGGAGGAAGAGACATGAGAGAGAGGGAGAGAGAGGGAGTGGGAGAGAGTGGGAGAGAGTGGGAGGGACATAGAGAGAGATGGATAGAGGGAGCTAGAGAGGGTGGTAGGGATTGATTAAACGAGAGGTACGTAGAAAGAGGGAGAGGGTAGATAGAGACAATTAGAGAGGGTAGGAGAGAGGGAGGGAGGGAGAGGTGAGATGTATAGATAGAGAGAAAGTGATAGGGGTTGAGGGTATAGGGTTGAGGGATTAGGGTGGAGGACCTATAGGGTTGAGGGTTGAGGGAATAGGGTCGATGATAGAGGGTATTGGGTTGAGGGTATAGGGTAGAAGGTTTAAGGGTTTAGGGTTAAGGGTTAGGGTTAAGGGTTTAGGGTAGAGGGTAGAGGGTTTAGGGTATAGGTTTGAGGGTATATGGTTGACGAATTAGGTTCAGGGTCCAATTTAAAGTGTAGAGGATATAGGGGTTGAGGGTTTAGGGTTTAAGGATTGAGGGTTGAGGGATTAAGGGTTGAGGGTTAAGGGTTTAATGTAGAGGGTAGAGGATTTAAGGGTTGAGGGTTGAGGATTGAGGATTGAGGGTTTAAGGTTGAGGGTTGAGGATTGAGGGTATAGGGTATAGGGTCGAGGGATTAGGGTTGAGGGTCGAATGTATAGGGTAGAGGTTATAGGGGTTGAGGGATTAGGGCTTAAGGGTTGAGGGTAGAGGGTAGAGGGTTTAAGGGTTGATGGTTTAGGGATTAGGGTAGAGATTTTTCTTAGATTTAAGGGTGTAAGGGTTGAGGGATTAGGGTAGAGGGTAGAGGGTAGAGGGTAGAGGGTAGAGGGTAGAGGGTAGATGGTAGATGGTAGAGGGTAGAGGGTTTACACATTTAGGGTTTAAGGGTTGAGGGTTGAGTGTTTAAGGGTTTAAGGGTTTAGGGTTGATGGATTAGGGTATAGAGGGAGGGAGGGACATAGATATATGAGGGTCGAGGATCCAATGTATAGGGTAGAGGGTTGAGAATAGAGGGTATAGGGTTGACGACTTGTACGGTTGAGGGATTAGGGTATTGGGTTGAGGGTATAGGGTTGATGGATTAGGGTTGTGGGTACATATGGTTGAAGGATTGGGGTTAAGAGTCCAATGTATAGGGTAGAGGGTATCAGGGTTGAGGGTTTAGGGTTTGAGGGTTGAGGATTGAGGGATTAAGTATTGAGGGTTGAGAATTGAAGGTTGGGTGTTTAATGTATAGAGTAGAGGGTTTAAGGGTTGAGGGTTGAGGGTGGACGATTGAGGGTATAGGGCTGGGGGATTAGGTTTGAGGGTCTAATGTATATGGTAGAGGGTATAGGGGTTGAGGGATTAGGGTAGAGAGTTTACTAAGTTGGTTTAAGGGTTGAGGTATTATGGTTGAGAGTAGAGGGTAGATGATTGAGGGTAGAGGGTAGAGGTTTTAAGGGTTTAGGGTTCAAGGGATGAGGGTTTAGGGTTTAGGGTTGAGTTTTTAAGGGTTTATAGGGAAGATGGTAGAGGGTTGAGGGGGTTTTAGGGTTGAGGGTTTAGGGTAGAGGGTAGAGGATTGAGGGTATAGGGTTGGGGGATTAGGGTTGAGGGTCCAATGTATAGGGTAGAGGGTATAGGGGTTTAGGGATTAGGGTAGATATTTTACTAAGTGGCTTTAAGGGTTTAAGGGTTGGGGGATTAGGGTTGAGGGTAGAGGGTTTAAGGGTTAAGGGTTTAGGGTTGATGGATTAAGAGGTTATAGAGTAGAGGGTAGAGGGTAGAGGGTTTAAGGGTTGAGGTTTTAAGGTTGAGGGTTAAGGATTGAAAGTATAGGGTTAGGGGATTAGGGTTGAGGGTCCAATGTATAGGGTATAGGGTATAGGGGTTGATGGATAGGGTTTAAGGGTTGAGGGATTAGGGTTTAAGGGTTGAGGGATTAAGAGGGTATAGGGGTTGAGGGATTAAGGGTTAAGGTTTAAGGGTTGAGGGTTGAGGGATTAAGAGTTTATAGGTGTTGAGGGATTAGGGTTTAAGGGTTGAGGGATTAAGAGGGTATAGGGGTTGAGGGATTAAGGGTTAAGGTTTAAGGGTTGAGGGTTGAGGGATTAAGAGGGTATAGGGGTTGAGGGATTAGGGTTTAAGGGTTGAGGGTTGAGGGATTAAGAGGGTATAGGGGTTTATGGATTAGGGTTAAGGGGTTAAGGGTTGAGGGATTAATTAAGGGTTGAGGGATTAAGAGGGTATAGAGGTTGGGATTAGGGTTTAGGGTTGAGGGATTAAGAGGTATAGGGGTTGAGGGGAGGGCTTATAGGGGTTGAGGGATTACGGTTTAGGGTTGAGGGTTGAGGATTAAGAGGGTATAGGGGGTTGAGGGATTAGGGTTTAAGGGTTGAGGGTTGAGGTTGATGGATTAAGAGGGTATAGGGGTTGAGGGATTAGGGTTTAAGGGTTGAGGGTTGAGGGTTGAGGGATTAAGAGGGTATAGGGGTTGACGGATTAGGGTTTAAGGGTTGAGGGTTAAGGGATTAGGAGGGTATAGGAGTTGAGGGATTATGGTTTAAGGGTTGAGGGTTGAGGGTTGAGGGATTAAGAGGGTATAGGGGTTGAGGGATTAGGGTTTAAGGGTTGAGGGTATAGGGGCTGAGGGATTAAGAGGGTATAGGGGTTGAGGGATTAGGGTTTAAGAGTTGAGGGTTGAGGGATTAAGTGGGTATATGGGTTGAGGGATTAGGGTTTAAGGGTTGAGGGTTGAGGGTTGAGAGATTAAGAGGGTATAGGGGTTGAGGGATTAGGGTTTAAGGGTTGAGGGTATAGGGGTTGAGGGATTAAGAGGGTATAGGGGTTAAGGGATTATGGTTTAAGAGTTGAGGGTTAATGGATTAAGAGGGTATAGGGGTTGAGGGTTGAGGGTTGAGGGATTAAAAGGGTATAGGGGTTGAGAGATTAGGGTTTAAGGGTTGAGGGATTAAGATGGTATAGGGGTTGAGGGATTAGGGTTTAATCACTCCCTCCTACCCCCTCTCCCTCTCTTAGGTCTCTCTCTCATTGTTCAATCACTCCCACTCTCTCTTTCTCCCACTCTCCCTCTCCCTCCCTCCCTCCCTCTCTGTCTTTCTCCCTCTCCCTCTCTCTACCCCTCTCTCCCACTCTCTCTCATTCTCATCTCTCTCCCCTCTATCCTTAACCCTTAACCCTTTAAACCCTTAACCCTTAAACCCTTAACCCTTTAAAACCTTAACCCTTAAACCCTTAAATCTCAACCCTTTAAACCCTTAACCATTAATTTGTTTACTCTTAACCCTCTACCCTCTATCTCTCTCCCACTCCCACTCTCTCTCCCCTCTACCCTTAACCCTTTAAACCCTCTACACTCTATCTCTCTCCCACTCCCTCTCTCTCTCCCCTCTATCCTTAACCCTTAACCCTTTAAACCCTTAACCCTTAACCCTTTTAACCCTTAAACCCTTAACCCTTTAAACCCGTAACTCTTAAACCCTTGACTCTTAACCCTCTACCCTTTATCTCTCTCCCACTACCTCCCTCTCTCCCCTCTATCCTTCACCCTTAACCCTTTAAAACCTTAACCCTTAACCCTTTTAACCCTTAACCCTTAATCCTTAAACCCATAAATCTTAACCCTCTACCCTCTATTTGTCTCCTACTCTCCCTCTCCCTCCCACTCTCCCTCTCTCCCACTCTCCCCTCTCCCACTCTTCCCCTCTCCCTCTCCCACTCTCCCCATCTCTCCCTCCCTCTCTATCTCCATCTCTCCCACTATCTCTTTCTCCCACTCTCCCTGTCCCACCCTCTCTCCCTCTCTCTCCCTCTTTCTCTCCCTCTCTCTCCCTCTAACTCTTAACCCTCTACCCTCTATATATCTCCCACTCTCCCACTTTCTCCCAATATCTCTTTCTCCCACTCTCCCACTCTCCCCCTCTCCCACTCTCTCCCTCTCCCACTCTCTCACTCTCACACACTCTCTTTCTCCCACTCTCCCCCTCTCACTCTTTCTCTCCCACTCTCTCTTTCTCCCACTCTCTTTCTCTCAACCATACACCCTCTACCCTTGACCCTGGCCCCTTAAACCCTAAAAACCTAAAACCCTCAACCCTACCTCCCTCTCTACTATATATCTCTCCTCTCCCTCTACCTCTCTCTCTCTCACACTCACACACACTCACCTCTATCTCCTCTACTATAAGGGTACATGGGAGAGATATAGAATTAGGATAGAGGGTATAGACAAAGGGAGAAAAAAAATCTATTAAAAAAACCATATTTCATATAATGCGAGCACGTTTTGAAGAAGTAGAGATATGACCATTTTAGCAAGAAATAATGCGAGCACATTTTGTATTCCACTAAAAATGGTAAAAAAACTCAATATACCCATGATCTCAAGGCCCACATTCTGCATATTCTCCTGGTTCTGCGCATGCTCCGACAAAACGTAGCTTTTTGATGATGTTGTGAAGTGTGCAAGCATGTTTTTCACATTCCACCACCTTTTCCATGATCTTTCTACTGCCTTTGCATGAAATAGTAGAGTTTCCACATTGAAATACATATAATATCAATTCAAGTTTGAATTCCATTGAAAACTGATATACAATTGAAGTTTGGAGGGGAACAAGCTTTTGAAAAAGTTAAATTGACGAGGAGTTTGAAGAAAGAAGAAGCTAAGGCTACATAATTTGGTTGAACTCCTCCATTTGAAAGTCTGGTTTTTTAGGTATGTGAAGTCTTTACACATTTTCTTTCATTCTATTATGGCTTGCTTTCATTTTTGTTATTTTGCATATTCCATGTTTATCATTGTTTGTTTGTCATTATAACCTTAGGTTGTCAATGCACATTTTAAATTACACAATTATATACACTTGCCAATTACATTTTAAAACCTGATGCAAAGCATCTACCAAGATCCAAAAATCATCAAGGGTACTTTTGACCCTAACTTAAATTGAAGAAGATCAACCAACAAACTCAGTCATCTTTTCATCAAAATCCTTCAATTTCACTTGATTTCATATTTCCACAAAATATTAGAACTTGGCTTCAACTCTTTATCAGACTCAAAAACAAATTAACCATCATAAAATTGATTGTAACACAACATAAACCCGATTAGAAAATCAGAACCATTCAATTCGTTCATGATTCACTAATTCAAGAGCTCAATGTCGAACTTACATGGCAAAATAACAACAAATCATGGAAGGTAACTACCAACATTTATCCAGACATCCAAGACACTATAATCAGCATGTTATTGATTGAAATAAACCAAATACACATTCACAAACCACTGATCCATTAGGCTCTTTAATTCTTGTAGGGCCACACAACATACATTAGATCTAGGGGTGACTTCTTTGGACTATGTTTGACTTCCAATAAGCCTACCTAGAAAAAGGGTTCCTAATTAGCCCAAATTTGTAAAGGAAGTACCTTTTAAAGGTGAGGTTTCCACTCAAACACCAAGAAAATTCAATGTCCATGATACCAAACCAGCAATTTCATGATTACTTTTCCCACATAAGGTCATTACCCTGTTGTCCCAAGAAACCCTCCAAAACACAAGCAAAAACAAGGGTTTTTAAGGATTTCATAACTCCAAGCCTCTCCCAGTCCTCCCAAGGGTCCAAAAACCTTCCAATACCTTTGAAAAAACTTATAAAAAACTCATAATGCCATTACACTCATTAGTTTTCAGAATCACCATCATGGTTATTCACTTTCACATAGAAATGTGTTATGCCCAGCCTAGTGCATCACTCCACCGACGAAATCCATGCTCTTCCAAAATCCCAAACATATTTTAAATCTACATTATTATGTTACACACCAATCCATTGAGTTACAGATCCATAACAGTGGGTGGATTGGTGAAAATCAATACATTATAGCTTCAAACCCTTACACTGTCAAAACAAGGGCAGACTTGGAGAAACGACTGAAACTCTCTTCTAAAATGGAATTAAGACACAAAAATTGATTCAAGTGAAGATAAATTTATGCATAAAATATCTCCCAAACCTTCAAGGCATCACACACCTGTATGGGTTCGTACATAGAGAAAGAACACAAGAAAACATAGGAAAATCACAAAAATCAGAGAATTTCTTTATTTTATTTTATTCAAATCTTGAAGAGAAGCCTCCATTCAAGAATTTACATGATATTTATCTTTTTTCCCTTCAAACTCAACTCACCCAATGTATCTAACTATTTTTAAACTTCTTAACTAACTTATCTTTTGACAACTTTGCCAAAAATGCATTTTTTTGGAAATGTCAAGCCAAATTTCCCCCCTAAACACCTAGAATGACTCAAAAGAACTGAATAAATATTAAGAGTGGTATCATAGACCTTATTTAACATAGATCAAGATATTAGACTCAACAACAACAAGAACCTTGCTTTTACCCATCTTGACATGGATTGACAATGTGTTGCATTTTTCCTAATTTGACATATTTTACAACTTGCTCATTAAATATTAACCAAAATACATATAAAATCATCCTACTGGTCCTTCAAGACTCATTTTACCTTTACCCCAAGGTGTAGGTGCCGCTGCACCAAAAACCCTCCTTTTTACCCAAGAAACTAGTGGTTTATTGAAAAACACTCATCCAACCCTCACATAATCTTATGAATACTTCAAATAGGTCTAAAATAGCCTACAAAAAATCAATTCAACAAGAAACCACACTTACCCAATGCAAAACACACTTTAGCATATTAAAACCACTCAAAATCTCATGGAAAACTCAAAATTTCACTCTAGGGCTTCATGCCCAACACCCTTTTAGATCTCCCCTACACACAAACAACATTTCCTCACCTATTTATTGATGACACAAACCCATTACACCAATTATAGTAATCACAGTGAGTGGACTGGGCCAATTTACATAATTGAGACCTTCAAAACCCTTTGATCAGGGCACACAATCCTGCAACAAGAGATTCAATCCAAACTACCAATAGAATTGGAGTTAAAGTCTCAAATCAAATTAAAAACACTGTTAACACATGCCCCAAAGTGATTCAAGAAGATTTATATTCAAAACCTCTATGTACGGTCCGAACCAAGGCTACAAAAGACAAAGAAATATAGAAAATATGAAAAACAGTGATTTTTCAATTCAATCTTCCTTCAAATCTTCTAAATTAGTCTTTGCATCGATGTTCTCCTAAAGCCTAGACAACAACTTCTTGAATTGACAATTTTCATTCAATGGTGCTCCCGCACTGTGTATGCTTCCACATTTTGTATACATATATATATGACATAAGTTGAAATTTTGTATGCTTGTCCATGCTTCCATTTTGAGCCTATCTTGCAAACATGGCATGCCACATTACTGCATTTATTTAAGGAATTTTGGATTGAAAAAATTATGTGACCTAAATTGTCTATGCTAGGTTAACTCTTGTACAGGATGATTGTAGTATTCTTTATGAAGCCTTGAATGACATATATTTTGATTAACTTGAATGGATACATTTTTTAGGAATTAATATTCATCTCATTACCATGCTACAAATAAAATTATCCACCATGTCGAAGAAATGAACAGAGAGGAAACTAACAGATGAAGAGAACAAAACCTTCAAAGAAAAGGAGAGAGTTCAGGTGGTGGCATATCGTGAAAAGAAGAAATTGGAAACAATTGATGAAAACAAGCCAACTGAAGAGGAACCTCAATCGTCAAAAAGAGAAAAGGGATTGGCAACACAAAAGGCACAAATACGAAAGCATCGTGGTAACACAAATTCGGATACCGTAGTTGGAGACACACCCTCTATGACAAGTTCATATGAAGGGACACCATTAAGCACAAGAAAATATGGAGGGACACCATCTACTGTAAGTGAATATGGAGGGACACCATCTACTGCAAGTGAATATGGAGGGACACCATCTATCACAAGAGAATATTGTTGGACACCATCCAACACATCTCAAGTTGAGAGTACATCATCACTCGGATTTGATGAAGAAGGTATGCCATCATCCCCACATGAACCTCAAGGTATGTCTTCTTCTCCACCCTCGATCGAAGGTACGTAATCTAGCCCACCTCAATTAAATATTGATGAAATTCCTAATGTTGAGATGTATGTACCTAGGAGAACACCACCAAGAATTTTCCATAGAAAGCCAAAGTATTTGATTAATATTGATGATGAGATTTTGCAGCACATGGAAGGTAAGATTTCAACACGAACTTGTAGAAGATATGCTGATAAGATTTAGAAATCATTCTTTGAAATGCTAAATGAGACTGCAAGATGTCAACTATTTGTTGAAATGATGCGGGGTGTAAAGTATAGGAACATCATGAAGACTCTTGGGTTGAGAACATCGAATGCATCGAGTGAAGACACTATTGTGAAGAATCTAATGGATTCTTATGAGAGTGTGGGTAAGAACTCACACTCAAAGGATAGTAATTTCACCCGACGTGTCATTTCATTGACTTTGGTAAGCTGTGAAACAAAGAGAGCTTGTCACATTAGAAAGACAAGTGAAAAAATGGGAATTAGTAGAAAAAATTATCAAGAGCCATTCAAAGGTGGCAAAGAATTAAGGGCACTAATTCAAATGAATTAAGGGCATTCTCGGGGAGACTATCATGAAAGGATAAAGAAGTTGTTAAAGCCTTGAGAACAATAATTGAAGAGTATTGGAAGAATAACACAAGGCCATCTCTGAATCAAAGGGATCTGGTAAGAAGGAGAATTGGTTGTTAGAACCGTGAGCCACATCCAAAGCATTTTTTGGAGATGACTCAAACCCAATTTTTTCATAAATTTGAAAATGATTATCCTCAAATTAGTATTTCTCAAAGATTTTTTGAAATGCTTAGACCTTTTTATGTCAAGATAAATCACACACGTACTACTTGTTGTTGTAGACTACATATTGAATTCTCTAACCATTATGATGTTTATCATTGTATATGTTTAGATTTGCATACTAACAATGTTTTGTAGGATTGTGGCATAGAAGCCCCACCAAAATATTCAAGAGAGTTCCTATCAAAAAAATTATGTGAAATAGAGGATGGCCAGGTACTCTACAGGATAGCATGCTTGGATGGTTCATGCGAGCATTGCGGTGGCTTCCAGCATATGCCTGTATGTCAACATATGGAAATCACAGATGAGGTGGGACAAAAACTAGTAGAGTTTGGGAAGTATAAAACATTGGCATATGTTACAAAAGATGGGTCTCAAGAAAAAAGGTGTGATTTGGTTATTGAGAAGATTCCACTATACCAGTTTATGTCCATGTTTCATGATAATATACTATCTGAGTATGCAATGCATACCCATAGAGCTCGATGGTTGGACACGCAATTCAAGCTATACAAGGACACCTTTCCAATTGGTAGCATAGTATCAGTGGTTGACTTTGCCGAGAACTACACTCTACAACCACAACGTGAGGTGCAATTATAGTATTACAACTCCACATAGGTTTCGATATTTGTGCACATAGCATTCATTCATGCATCTAATAGTATAGAGGACCAAAGGAAGGTATTGAGGGAGTACCACTTTTACATTAGTGATGATCGCACACATTCTTTAGAGTTTGTACAAGGTTGCTTCCATATGTTACATAGTGGTTTGGCTCAGAGGGGCATAGCATATGGCCAACATATAATATGGTCGAAGAACTACGCATCACAGTTCAAGAACTCACGCATGTTCTATTGGTTGTGCAGGATGCATGCCATTATAGGTGTTCAACATATGTGGAACTTTTGTGAGGCCGGGCATGGAAAGGGGGAGCATGATGGTGCAAGAGCATGCGTGAAAAGAGCATTAGCATGAGAAGAGTTAAAGTATAAAGATAGTGCAAAGTTGACAGATCCAAGATCAATCATCGAGTTGTGTAATGCTTTAATGGGTCCAAGTAATGAAGGAACATCTTCAGTTCGTAGATTTTTTTGGTTGATGGATGATACTAACATTGCACCATATGAGGAATGTTGTACACTAACAGGATCGAGTGAGCAACACTCTTTCCTTAGCTCAAATGCAGGTTCATGGAGTATCGATACACGAAAGATGGCATGATTTTGTTCTTCATGTACAATGCAATCCTGGAATGATTGTGAGTCAGGGGAGTGGGTTGACAAATGGTTGATAAGTTATCTTAGCCCACTTCACACATATCACCCTCCAATGACATTGGAACTAACACAGATGGAATCATCAGTCGACTTTGACCACATATCAGATCTATTTCAACCAGGTGATATATCTACTTGCTTAGTTGTTGAAATTCCATATTCTTATCTTACTTTGTAGTGTATTTATAATGTTGACTAATTTCAAGAGATTTGTTGCACATATCAATGTAGGGCATGTTTATGCAGTTATTGCAAATGAAGACAATGAAGAGGGAACAAACTATTACTTGTGTCATTGTTTTGAGGCCAAAAATAAATTGGAGGCCCCAATTATAGATGGAGAAAACATTGAATACTCTACAGGCTCAGTTGTGGTTACTAGAACGTGGCTTGAAAGGTACCCACATTTGAGTGTCAAAAATTGGCTATTTCAGGACTTTGACACGTATCACAAGATTCTTCATTACTGGAACCTTTCCGTGGAATCCAATGTTTGTTTGACCAAATATAGGGGTAGACCTTTGAAAAAGACCTTGTGGAAGGTCCGTGAGTCTGACCATGAGGCAATACTTGACACAATAAAGAGTAGAGCAGACCCGGATGGTTCGTTGGATTAATTTGTAAGTATATGCACATTGGTTCTTATTAATTTATACTTGTATGCACATTAATTTGTTTGATGCCAATGCTATCTGTTGATGGTTAAAATGACACAAACAACATTAAAACAAAATATTTCTATTCTATCTCTCTTGAAAGAGAAAGACAACCTATAGTGGCCTAACTCTCAAGGTCCTGGTAGTTGGTTCTCAACTGTCTGATGCCACTCAATTGGTTCATGCAACTATAATATTCAAGGGGCCTGTGCTAGTAACAAAGGATTAAAGCTATGACTCTCTTTATCAAAATAGTTCCTATAAATCAATGGGTTTTAAATAAAAGAAAAAGATAGATCAAAGGGGTAAATCAGCAAGTATGAATTAAATTTATCTAATATCCAGACATATACCTCTAACAATGAATGTTTTCTCAACAGATCACAAAAACCATAGCATGACACAACCCACAGTATAACTGTACTATCGCATACATCTTAGGTGCTTAATTCAATTCCACTATTCACATATCACAAGTATTTCCAAGATTTCAAAACAACACACATTCATTCATCATCAAAACTATAGATCAACAGACTTTAATAACTTTAATTCAATGACAATTTAACAAGATAATCTTTAAACCTGGTTTCTTCTAATGAATTTCATCACATAAGAAACTATCATGCTTCAGCACAATCACTGGCATTCAAGTGGATTATAACTCATTAACCTTATCAAACAACACAATTCAATGCAAACTCCATATTTCGTAAACTTGCAATTCTATTAACTGTAAACAAGATCTAGTACAATGTATCTCTGCAAAAAGCTCTATAAAATTCTATCTCCTAGCACTAGGTAGGCCAATTCAATTCTCAATTAACCGACCATTACAATAGGATACCCATCTGGTATTTATAGATATACAAAAGAAGTTCGAACTTCACTTCTATCTTAGGCTTTCCACCTTTTTAGGAACAATCAAATTTCTTGTAAACTCAGATCAACTTTGATCTTGAGTTCTTACATTATGCGTTCAGTTTGATCTAACAATAGAAGATAGAAATAGAAGAAAAAGAAGTCAGAAGATAGAAATAGAAGAAAAATAAGTCATGCGCCCTCAAGACTATCAGTGCTGCATGCATGCAACATGCAAGGAAGAAGATCATCATGCGTCATGCAAGGAAGAAGAACATCATGTATACAGGATTTTATGCATGTGAAGCTGGATCCGCTATGAACTTATCATAACTGGTGAAGACTTGTTGTAGCATATCCATATCTGCGCCATCAATCCAGTCATCTTCAAATTTGATGCGATCCAATTCAACTGCAGCAAACTCTTTCATACTTTTTACCTTGATCAACTCTCTCCCTGCAGCCTTTATTCCTTCTTTGACTTCTACAAGCCGATCTATCACTAAGTCTCCTCCATCATCTTTCTCCTGCATGAGTTCTTGGAATCTTTCATTCCATTTCTCTCTAACCTGACTCAACGGCATGCCATCTTTGGTCATTACATTCACATCTACAATTATGGCCATAACCGCTTCCAACTCTTCCAAATGTTCAATTAAATTATTCACTACATCCTGAATCTCATCCTTATGCTTGCTCAAAAATCCAGTCCTAAACTTAAGGATGCGAGAAGTCTTTTCTACAAAATCTTTCTTATCCCCTTCGAGTATAGATTCTTCTAAAAGAGTAGTTAGAGGCAATGTATTTATCATCTCTAACTTTTCACTATACTCTTTGTACTCTTCTTCTAACTTCTCGGATGCCTCAATATATTGATGCATCTCTTTTATTACTCCCTCTACCTCCTTGTAGGTTTCAAACCCTTTTTCTAAAACCTCACCTACCTCCCGGTTCACTTTGTCTATCCATTTGTCAACCATCTCCGCCTTACCTCTAACTTGCACCAAATCATCAACCTCCTTTTTGCTTAGCAAAACAGGAGTCTCAATCACTACAACCTGTTGTGACCTTGGAGAGGAGACACTCTTCAAGAATGAATGTAACTGATCCAATTGAGCCTTAAGCTCATCTTTCTTTTGTTTGTCCTTGATCATCCTTGATTTTGTCGTTGAAGCCACCACATCAATCAGATTCATTTGTTGATTTCTCGTGGGTCTTCCAAAGTTAACCGTACTCAATTGATAGTCTGTGAGCTGCATATCCCCTACCTCCTTTTCAATCATAGGCATGGCACATTCAACAACTATCTCCCCTTTATTTGTGAGTCTGGTAGAATGCAAAAATTTAGCCCTCTTCTTAGGCCTTTCCTGTTCAATCTCCTTCATCATGTCCTCCCAATTAAGAGGTTGAGGAGGTGTTCTAGCTCTCTTCTGTAAAATCTAATTTCAACCATGTAGGAGCACTAGGAGCAATCATCATCATGGAAGAGGAAGCGGAAACTATAGAGGATGGCTGAACATTTACCTCAGGTTGAGAATCAACCTTTGCTTTTTCTTGTTGCTCCTGCAGTACATGCATCTGCACCAACTTCTTAGCCTCTTCTCTATCTCTTCATTCCATCTGATCCTTCTCTAACTTTTCTTTCTCTAAGGCCTCTTTTTCCAACCATTTTGCCTCTAAAGCTTTAAGTTTTGCAGCTTCGACCTCCTTTTCTTTTCTTATCCTTTCAGTTCCTTCCTTTTCTATCCTTTCCATTTCCAAGGCTATGAGTTTCTCTACCTTCTCCCTTTCTTCCTCAGCTTGCTGTTTCTTTACTAGCTCTTCAACCTCTTTTTCTTTCCTTAGAGCTTCAACTTCTTGTTCTTTCTGTCGAGCCTCCTCTGCAAGCTTCAATCTAGCAACCAGGGCTTCCTTTTCCCTTTAGTTTCTTGCTTTCTCCTCCTCGAGATCATGGATCTTCTGTATCAGTTCCAACTTGTCATTTTCTGCCTTGACATTGATCTCATGCTCTCATAGCCTCATTTGCTCCTCCATTGTATCAGTTGCTATCTTTGTTTCAACTTCTTTTAACTTTGATTGCTGCTGTTGAAGTAAAGCATCAGCTTGTAACTTTGCCTCCATTTCCTTTTGTTTCTCTGCAGTAGCCCTTGCATCAGATTCTATGGTAGCATCTTCAAATTGTTTCCATTGTTATTCCTATGTAAGAACCTACTCAATAGTATGATCTAGAGGCACGTTTTCTTGCAAGTCCTTCTCTGACAGAGTTTCATCTAAGTCTATCTCAATTTCTACCAGTTCTTCCTCCACTTCTTTCCCTTTAGTAGCTTCAGCCCTGGCATAAAGTACTCCTTGAACTTCTTTAATTTTCTTTCTTGTGAGTGGGGCTTGTGCAGATGAATCACCCAATGCGGGTGTAGAAACAACAGATTCAATTGGAACATCTCCCTCTGGTGTCTCTTCTTCTTCATTGACCACCTCAAGTTCTATTTCTTCAACATTAGGAGGAAAGAATTCCAATGGCTCTTTGGGAGGTGTCTTCCTTTTAATCCTCTTGTACCCTTTACCTTTCTTGAGGATTGGTCCCTGAGGAGCTTGAGTTCTCATTATCAACCACTGCACACTTCTATCGAAGACTGTCCTTCCCAGTTTCTTAATATCAATTGTTTCTTCCTCATTCCGGTCTATTGGATCTAAGTTTTTGGTGCCAATCTTCAAAGCTTCATATGAGGGTTCTAATACAATTCCATCATCCACCAAAGTGTCAAGAATATTATCTTTAATACCCAGCTCTACCATAATTGAGACTGGTAATCTCTCATAATTCTTCTTCCTTAAGTCATATTCATCCTGCCTATCACACCAAAAATCCTCTAACAAATTAAAATGTCTAGTAAACACTGAAAGTAATAAAGTATACATCTTCTTCTTTGGATCAAAATACTTACGAGCTGTTTACAATCCCAATTTCAATTGTATCAACTTATTACAAACCACCTTTACTCCCTTCAAATGTTGACAACCATATTCCCCCAACTTCATAGGAAATTTATGGCATCCTGTCTTATGCTTCATCCCAAATCTAGCATTAACTCCAATGGCTTGATACACAAACTCCATAAGCACTATTCTATTACTGTAGCATCTTAGAAGTAAATGGGGATGAACCTCAAAACCAAACAATCTAAAGTATGTAAATTTGGGGTACTGGATGTACCAACTTCCCCATTCAGAAATGAATGCCATAGCTTCTTGACTTAATTTGTATCCTGCATCTCCACTCAACTGATTGATAACCACATATAAAAAGGCATCATTGACTCTCCTGAAGTGAGTCTCAACAACCTAAAGAGATAATTGATCGTAGTGTTCCCATACCTTCCTTTGTCCATCCAAGACTACCATGATACCTACTCTATTTAATCCTAGGAAAATCCCCAATCTTGCTGCAACATAGACCACATATGAAGTCATAAAGAAAGATTTGGTCTATCTAACCCTTGTGAGATGATCATGTATGGCATCAGAAACAATCATTGACCAATCAAATTGATAATCACCCTGAAAGATTACTTGAATAAAATGAAACATCCATTCCTTGAAGTGGAAGGCATCCATCTTCCCAAACACTCTGGACAGCATCAATATCAAATCAGATATCTCCTTCTTGAAGTCTGCCCTCTTTGGCTGGTCTTCCAGCTTGCTTAAAGACTTCTTCTCGGTGCTTAACCATCTTTTGTTTAAATGAGACTTATTGGAGTCTTTGTGCTTACTGTATTTCTCCAATCCCTCAGCCTTAGTTAGCTGCACCAAATTCTTGGGATCAGGAACATTAAATATGCTTTGGAACATCTGCGGAGTAAGATCTATAATCACATTATTCTGTGAATCCACGCATAATCTTGTAGTTGGATTATAAGTACTGGCCACTGTACATATCAACTTCGAACACTGAACTGATAAAGGAAACACATTGATATGTGCAAGACCGGAGTCAACAATCCTTTGAGTTCTCCCTCTCAAGTTTTCCCTTTCTGCAAAGGTCTCTTCAGGTAATTTTTCAAAGCTATACTGGCCGAGATTAGTATCTATGATATCTGACCAGTCTGATTCCACCTTGCTCGCCTTCACCACCGGATTCCTATGATCATACCTTAATGTATAAGGTAGTTGTTCTGGTTTCACCTTCTTGATTTTCGGTGCTGTCTTTGATGTTCCAGCCGGTTGATTCCTTCGAGCAGCCTCTCCTGACGTTCTTGACATCTCTCAAATCTCCTGCAAGCAAACCTCTAATTAGACCTTCAAATAAATCATCATAAAACATGTTTTAAAAACATACCTGTTACATATACATCAGAGTCAGAACCAGACATAAACTCAAAACAAGTGCTTTTACAAAACTGGTGGACTCGGAGCAAAAACCAATATAGGAACTTCACCTAATAACAAACGGGCTCAGAGTCGAAGTCGGGGAGATTATCAGAACCGGGGTCAGAAGAAAAATCGGATTTAGTTTACTTTGAATTTTACTTTTCATATTCTATTTCCATTCTGCCTCCGCCTCCGATTTGGTCATTGTTATTTCGACAAAAGACTTCCCACTATACGCGGAGCCAGACACAGGATGAAAACGAAATTCATAACCTTCGCAAAAAAAATTCTTAAGTTCAGGATCAATTCCGATCTCGCCTCCGCCAATTATCACATACTTCAAGAAAACCTTTTAGAACTCGGAATCGAAAACGAGATAGAAATGGAATTGATAACTTTGGTAAAAACAAAACTCTTATGTGCATACCCATTCCAATCCCGCCTCCACCTATGCTAATCATGACATCATCAAATTTATTCATTTTCATCATAACTTCATGATTAAACCTAGGTCGCCATAAAATGGCAAAGGAGCTTAAAAACTCTACCCTCATATGACCGTGGGGAACAATTATATTTTAGGGCCATTTATTTAAATCTTATTTAAGGTAATTGCAAAGACCGACGAAACCCTAATCTAACAAACTTAACAAAACCAAGGCACGGGTTTAAAACCCTGCCATTCTCCCAAACGATGAAACCCTAATTTAAACAATAAATCTAATCTACCTTAACTCACTATAAAATCCCTAATCTACCTCACTTTAAATTCTCTATCTAACTCACGCCATAATAAAAACCTTTAATCTAATCCAATCTACTGCAAATCGAAAACAACACGACGCAATCACGATTAAAATGTGAAAGCGACAATTCTCTAAAATAGAAAGAAACGACATGATAAAACAAGACAACAAAGATTTAAAGCAAAACAAACAAGCCAAAACAAGAACCTGCTCATTCAATCACATCGATGATCATAAAATTGCTTTGAAACACAATGATTGAACACACGAGCAGATACAAAGCAAAACACAACAAGGAAATAAACAACGAACAACAAAGATAAAAGACCTACCTCAAACACAAACAAAGCCACGCTAACTTTCTGAATCGATTCGCACCCAATATCCCTTCTCTATCTCGATCAATTTGCTCAAACGAACTCTGCTATTGCTCTTCGCGCTCTCAGACTTGTAATAATAACAATAATGATCGGATTTAACCCTTAATAAAGAAAAATATGTGAATTTCTACCTACATCGAAAACCACCATTAATGCATTAAAATGCAGTAAAGGCGGAGTGGAAATGTAAGAGAACGAACACTGGTCTGCAGTGCAAAAAAAAGTCAACTAGAAAAATTGGCGGGGTCAGAACTAAAATGGAAACAGGATCTTCAATTATAAAATTTCCAAACCTTATTCCCATTCCAACTCCACGTCCGACAACTAAAAACAAAACAAAAACAAACACAAAAGTTAAGTAAAAGACCAACCTAATAAAACAAAACACAAAAACCGAGACAAAACAAACATTAAAAGGAGCGGAGGCGGGATCGAAATTGAATTTGATTTTGCAAATTTTGATAACAACCATCCCAATTCCCACTCCGGCTCCGCTTCCACCGAAGACCAAAAATAAAGGCAAAGAAAAGATTGTCGGGATAGAACCAAAAAAAAAGGCCTCAAAAGAACCTTCAGAACCCAATTCAACTCCGGTTCTGATTCCGACAGAGAAAACAAAGAAAAAAAAAGTATTGGCAAAAGTAGACTCCAAACTTTGTTTCAAAAACAACTAAGTACCAAAAAACACAAAGGGGGACCCATTTTGACCAAGGCAAAAGATGGGGTGGTTATGCAAGGCATAACACTATCATCTTATTTTACTTTGCCTATTTGTAAGTGACCTACTAAACAGAGATTGGTGTCCCCTTGTAGAAAATGCACATATATGAGCCATCCAAGAGAATGTCAGCCAGAAAAGCAATGCAACATCCTTATTTTGGTGATCTTCAAAAATCTCAATCTTGATTTTAAGCCATTAGAAAAGTGTGCGCAAAGCTTGGTGAGGGAATTTCAAGTTATTCATTTGTACTTGTATGCACATTAATTTGTTTTATGCCAATGCTATCATATTATTTTACTTTGCCTATTTGTAAGTAACTTGCTAAACAGTGATTGGTGTCCCCTTTCAGAAAATGTAGATATATGAGCCATCCAAGAGAATGTCAGCCAGAAAAGCAATGCAACATCCTTATTTTGATGATCTTGACAATTCTCAATCATGATTTTAAGCCATTTGAAAAGTGTGTGCAAAGCTTGGTGAAGGAATTTCAATTTATTCATTTATACTTGTATGCACATTAATTTGTTTGATGCCAATGCTATCATCTTATTTTACTTTGCCTATTTGTAAGTAACCTACTAAATAGTGATTGGTGTCCCCTTGCAGAAAATGCAGATATATGAGCCATCCAAGAGAATGTTAGTCAAAAAAGAAATGCAACATCCTTATTTTGGTGATCTTGAAAAATCTCAATCACGATTTTAAGCCATTAGAAAAGTGTGTGAAAAGCTTGGTGAGGGAATTTCAAGTTATTCATTTGAAGTTAACCTTATCATGAGCAGCTATGATGTAGACCTTATAAGAGCATCTCAAATTTCAACTTACTCTATTCATGAGAGGTGTTGTGTGCAATAGGTATGTTGGAATTAGGGATAACTTTAGTGGAAAATCTTCGCTAATTGGTGAATTCTAGGAATCGGGCAAATAAAAATTGGTGAATTTACTATATCCAACAATGTGTTCAAATCGCCAAGATTTCACGAACTATCGGTCCAATGCATGTCCATTCACCAACAATTTTCTATTACGAGGCATGTTTAGGCAATAAATTTGCCATAATAGACTATGTGTTTCCAATGGATCAATTAATATTTTCGCCTAGAATCCTAGGGAGCATGTCATAAAACACCAACATATTCACCAATACTATTAAAACAACATTATATCAGGACCCATTTCACCAATTAAAATTTACAAATAGTTTCTTGTGAAGACCCATTTCGCCAATTAAAATTTATAAATAGTTGCTTATGAGGACCTATTTCGCCTTGAAAATTACAAGGCATCGTTGTATAAGCACGCGGGATTCGCCAAATTTTTAACATACCATTTCAAAATCCCATAGAATTCACCAAATATGGATTTATATAAATACAATTGAAACTGTTATTTGTTCTTATACATTTTGTTTGGTTCTGAGGTTCTACTTCTCGATTCAAAAGTCAACAAAACCCAAAAATGTAGACTCAAAGGTGAGTGATCATTTTTTCATACTATTATTAGTTATTAGTTATAATAATAAGATTTCTTTATCTGTTTTCCATTCTTGCTTCAATCTTAAACATAATTTTGAGTAGGGAATGGGATCTATATTCTCTGTTGGTCTATCCTTCTTAAACAAGAAGACATTTTTTTCTAGCTTTTATTCGAAGTGAGATATCAATATGTCGAGCAACAAGGGTAAGACTTCTGAGTAGGAGGGTAATGAAGAGATTGGGAGGCCATCAAAATGCCCAAAATGTGGAGGTACCATACAATCTTACTTTGGAATTGGAAAAGCTTCTAATCCATCAGATCAAGGTGGAGCTACAACATCAACTCTTCTACCAAATATTATTGAAGATGGAGCTACATCATTAACTCTTCCGCCACAGGAAGGTCAAGATGAGAATGTCTTTGTGTTAAATCAAAATGTATCAAATGAGGATGGAAATACCGTAGAAGATGTTCCAAGGGATACCCTAGATAGATAGAATGAGATAACTGACTTGGATGAGGATGATGTTGGTAGCAAGAAAATAAAAGGCAAAGCAAATTTGGGGCACAAGTGGGAAATGACAAGGAATTTTCAAATTGGTTGGTTGTCGAAGTACCCATTCCTTGAACTAGTGGGGGTATCAAACGAAAACAATATTGAAAGGGCAATAGAGGTCAAATGTAAGATTTGTAGTTGGAAATGTGGAAGAGACAAGATGATGTAGCTAAAGCTTGACACTATAGAAAAGCATATCGGAAAAGTTTACCAAAAAAAATCATAGATGGAAAGGAACAAGCAGTCATACGATGGAAATCAAAGGAAGAATGTCTTCATGTTAAGTATGCCACAAATTATGGAGAGCATAACCATAGAATGTTGAAGATTAAAAAATGTGAAGGTACACTTGAGGCTCATTTTGGAAAAGCCATGGTAGCAGCAAATTTGTCAAAAACTGTTCAGATGAGTGTTATTTTTCATATTTTGTCTAGGGGGTGTCCTATGACAGACTACCCAAAATATTTTGATTTATTATCTTATTTGAGTGTTCCCCACTTTCCCTTCTCACATTGGTCAGTAAACACTGGATGGGAATGGGTGAACTGTCTTGCTGTAGTGGAAAAGAAAGATTTAAAGGAGAAATTAAAAAAGTCAAATTTCATTGCATTATCTTTAGATGAAGTTACTGCGGTAGACAATACTTCTTGGGTTTGTATGCATTTGTATATTGTAGAACAACATGTTCACCAAGCTCATCTTCTTTGTGTTCATAAAATGAAGGATAGTTCAACATCGCAAAATCTATTTGAACTAGTCAAGAAATCTTTGAATGAAATTACAGGTATGGATGAGTTGACAATTGCCAAAAAATTGGTGTGTGTAGGAGTTGATGGAGCTGCAGTGATGCAAAGTCAAAGGAGCGGTCTTTGCACAAAGTTACAAACTACTTGTGTACCATACATGCTTGGCATTCATTGCATGGCCCACAAAATGAATTTAGCATTCAAAATTGTAAGCAAGTTTCCTACAATATCAAAAGTTGAAAATCTAGTTCGCGAGATCCACGCATACTTTTGCTGAAGTCCCAAACGTTTCCTTAAATTTCAATATTTTGTTGAGGGAATAACACCTAGAAACAAGCTTCTCAAGGATGTCGATACCAGATGGATCTCCCTGCATGGACGAGCGCAACGAGTTCTTTCAGAATATCAATCCTTGGTTGGAGTGATGTACGAGCATCACAGCACAATAGACAAAGCTCCTGACCTCTTACATAGGCTAAGTGATATAGAGACACTCTTGAATTTATCTAGTCTTCTCCCCATGCTGGATGAGATGAACAATCTTGTGAAGAAATCCCAAGACAAAACTATGTATATTTATGAATATGCCAATCTACGTAAACTTACATGCTTGGCCCTCGATCATCTATATCTAGATCTAACACAAGAAGGCACCGATTATTTGATGTGGTAGAAAATTACTGATTTGAATAATCCTGATAATTATTTACAGTTTAATGCAAGTAGGCACTTATGTATTTGTCTACGTGGATATGAGATACCAATGTACCATTGTAAGACAGCCAGGTGCTCTAGAAAAGAATTACCTATTAACGAGGAAGATTTTAACGACATTGTTAAATCTGATAGTGATTATTTGAAGGAAATTGAAAAATCTCTTTCCTCAAAGATTTGTGAAAGATTCCCTCGACATGAAATACTTGAAGCCATGGTATTGTGTATCCTCAATTTTTGGTAAACCGAAATAACCCAAAATATTTTCATGATGAAGTAAAAATCTTGATCGAACAATTTTTGAAAAAGGTAACATATAATGAGTAGACAATAGAAGGAATTTTAAATAAAAATAATCTTAGAAAGCAATGTGGGAGTTTTGCAACAGCTATGAGGGACTAGTATAAGTCCATGGGCAAGGAGAAGGCCTTTGAACCGGGGTCAATAAAAAAGGTTTGGACAAGTTTAGGTGAGAGTGACATATTGCGTGGTTTGATGTCAGAATATTTCAAACTTGTTGATTTATGTCAAAAAATTATATTGGGGTCGATGGAGGATGAGAGAGGTTTCAGTACATTGGGATTTTTGAAATCAAAGTTAAGAAACAAATTGGACAAGAATTTGGAAAATTGCTTGAGGATGAAAGGAACTGCGTATAATGCCAAAAAATTTCCTTTTGAAAGGACACTCGCAATCTGGAGGTCCACATGTGAAAGAAGAGGGACTGGGTTGTGCAACACAGGCTTTCCAATTCCAAGAGCCACCGGTACTAGTGGTAGTACTAGTGGCAATGGTAGTGGGCCTGGGACAGATGACAATGATATTGAAATTGACACAAATCAAATAATGAATGTTGAATTTGAGACACAAGCCGAAGAAAGTGCAGAGCAGTCTCAGAATCAAGATGACTCTTTTACTTTATTTGAAGATGAGCATCAGTTTGAGGACCCTGACTCCATTTGGGAAATGGAAGATAATTATCAGGTTTTAGGTATTTTTACTGCACTTCATGAATCAGTTTCCATTGTTCCAAAGTCCAAACTGTAGTTGATGATATTTTATATTGTATTCAATGAACATTGAAATTGTGAATCATTGCACTTCATGATATATTATTTTATATTGCACTCAAGCACTACATGAATCATATTCCAAACTATAGTTTATGATTTTTTATATTGTATTCAAATAAATTGTGAATCATTGCACTTCAAGTTCAAAATATTTTATTTTATATTGCACTCCAAGTCTCCATGATATTTTATATTATATTGCACTTCATGAATCATATGCCAAAGTCAAACTGTACTTGATGATATTTTATAAATTATACAAAATTCAATACCATCGGCCTATCAATGCTTCATCGACGGAACCCCCATCACAGTCCTGCCAATGGCCCGATGAAAATAGCTCACAACCTAGTATCGGTGTAACAATACTCTATCGGGCTAACTCCTAAGGTGCTCTCCTAATATACCGATAGATTCAAGTTGTCAACAAAAGTAACCATCAATTATAATTTATGACCATGGGCATGAATTATCTTATTTTATCAATAATCACAAAAATATACCACACTTTGATTTTATGAACAATGCAAATTGTAGAAATTTATGTGATAAGATCCATATTATACCCTACATTCACATTGCATCCATAAATGTTAAAAAAAAAAATTAAATTCCGTAGTGATGTAGTCCTTCCCCCATTCCTAACAAAATTCAATACCATCGGCCTAACAATGCTTCATCGACGGAACCCCCATCACAGTCCCATTGATGGCCCGATGAAAATAGCTCACAACCTAGTATTGGTGTAACAATACTCTATCGGGCTGACTCCTAACTCCTAAGGTGCTCTCACGATATACCGATAGAGTCAAGTTGTCAACAAAAGTAACCATGAATTATAACCATGGGCATGAATTATCAAATGCATAAAGTATATTGGGGGAACTATGGTGCATCAGGGAAACATTATCTAGCATCCCACCAATAGAATGAATGATAGGTGTCCATCAGTGGAGAGGGTGGCTATTGGTGAAAGACTGATGTGACATCTCGAGGCATCATGTAGCCATGTTGCGGTGCATTTATGAACCAGAATTGAAGTGAATTATATCACAAGTTGATCGCATAGTTGTTACAAAATCCTGGAAGATTTCGCTTAGGGCAGAAGTAGAAAGGCAAAAACTTGGAGTTCTGACGCAGCAAAGACCGGTGGACTATGGAGGTGACTCGGTGAGACTCATGTAAGTACTTCACTTTTAGACCTAGCTGAGAAGCTATTTTCATCAAAATCTTAAGATTTAAATAATGGAAGAGAGTACAAACAAACCCAAAGCTAAAAAAATAAAATTGAAAAGCCTAAGAGACTCCTAAATGAAGACCTGATAGATCAATGTCCTGGGTTGGGGTCAAGACCCAAAAGGAGTGCTCAAATGAATCCTTCCATGGATCGACTATGGGACAAACAAAAGGGCTTAGGGGATATTTGGACACCGCAACGAGGGTACAACCTCTTCATGTACCATTACAAAAAACAATTTAGGTTTCAACCAATCTGCAATCCATGGAGGTTAAACCTAGGAAGACTTGTGGTGCCCAATGTGTTTGTGAATGTAGAGCTAATTAAAGCTCTTGCTATCAGATAGGACCCCAAGAAAAGAACTATTCAGTCACATGGTGGGGGTGACATGCTTGTTATTTCTAGGGATCTCATTTCTAATGTATTTCAGTTAGAATGTTCACTGAATTTATCATTCACGGTCAAAGATCTCTTGACAGAGTATCACCACATGGATACCGGCTTTAAGAGATGGAAATTACCTTTGCATAGGCCCAAGGATGAAGGAGGCTAACTTAGGAGGTTCTCTAGCAGTGAAAACCCTCCTTTCCATGAAGATTTGTTCGAAGAGTATCTCCGATACACCTATTATTTAGTTGGTCAGGTTTCGGGAGTAGAGGTTTTGCCTCTCATGTCGATTTCCCCAATGGTCTTAGCTATAGACATACAGAGCAAGGATTCTAGGCCATTTGATTATGCTAGCTACTTGGCCAATGCCCTACATCGAGGGCTTGAAAATATCAAAAATAATAGTGATAATATTAATTTTGAACACTATTCTTTGCTTATGCATTTGCTATTGTACAAGGGACAAGTTAGAGGTGTCTGGAGTGAAGAATTAAGGATAAAAGATACAGATGAAAATGGAGATTTTAAACCTGTACAAATGTGGACTTCATTGTGGGACAACCGATTTGGTAGGTCTCATTACCTTTATTTTGAAGAATTTTTTGTAAAACCATTGACGAAGTTGCTGGGATATCCATGCAATTATAACCTATCGCCAAAAGTACAAATATTTCTAAGACCAATGGAAAATGACCAGAGAAATAAAGTGAATCATAACTGGGGAGATTGGTATGCTTTCCCTGATTGTACAGTGATAAGGTTTTATGGGTTCGAAGGGGCTCCACACTTGATGCCATGAGTATTTCTTGACCGAATTTCTTATTTAGAAATTGTGAGGTAATTGGCAAAATCTGATTCCAAACACCTCAAAGGATATAGCAAACAATCAATTATGCCCAACACCTTATGTTTTGGAGACTTTACAGTGGTTGCCAATGAAGGATATGGAGAAATTGATGGTAAATTAGCATAGTACAACCTACCTCTAGGTGATGTAAGGAAATAATTTGATGCAAAAGGGTTTATTCACAAGGCGAGATTATCGCAGGGGCTATCAGGGTATGAACATTTGTTCTCAATCGAAGATTTCATAAGAAACCATGATGAGGCTTCCACCAAGGAAAGAATGGCCACCTATAACAAGATTATGCTTGCAGAGGAATGGAAGAGAAAAATTATCCCATCTTATTCAAAGGCATTTGGTGAGATATAGGATCCTTTAACGAGAATTGAGAAACTCATCGCTCATATCAATGAAATGGTAAAGGATGTTCCCCCAGTTGTTTTTGATGCACCTCATGCAACCTATTCAGGAGTACAAACTAAAGACATAGAGCCCTTGGATTACATACCTTCAGAGCCTACTCCTGAGGTATGTTTTTTTGTAGATATTGATATATGTGAAGAAGATCAGGGTGATGAAGAGGATGAGTAGGTCAAACAAATCAGTGCTCTTGTGATTGCACAATACAAGCCCCCTCAAGAGCAGAATATTGTAAGCTTTGAGGCATCAAATAAACTATTTGATGATGTGAGGTTTAGGGCTTGACAACAATTTATTTCTAATTGTGATTTTGTTAAATATTCTGAATTTAAATCATTTGTTTATGAATATAAAGGTAGAAAAATGAGACAACAGATACAGGATATCACTCTTGAACATGAGGCAACCGCTCTGGAGGAATTGAAAAGGGAGGTAGAAAAGGAAATGGAGTCCATCACTCCTGAAAGAGGTGGGGAATTTCTTCAAGAAGCTGGATTGTTGCTCCTTCCAGGGTGGGATATTAGCTCTTCAATTGTATTTGATAGCTTCAGAAAAAGAGGGGATATGACAATGAACTTAACAAAAGAAGCAAGTGACAAAATGTATTCAGGATCTAGGTACAACCCAAATGAATCCACCTTGCTTATTTGCTCACTATATCCCCATAATAAAAGACCTGCTATAATTAGTAATCCAAACCAAGTGTTTGGTCATATCTTGGTTCAATGAGTAGTGGATACCAACCCTATGGAGACAACAAAATTGAACATAAATGTGGCAAAATTTACCAAAGCACAGATCGAAAAACCGATTAAGGAAAATGACAAACTGAAGAAGGAGCTGGAAAATCAGAGAGAAAAAACATCTTCCTCCTCCACATCAGAGTTGTACTCCCCATGGCTTGAAAAATATAAGAGAGTGCTTGATGCATTGGTTGATGTAGCCTACTAGAAGAATTGCCATCTGAAATCCCAGGGGAAATGCAAAGAATTGGAGAAAGAAGTGAAAACCATCAAATATAACACTGTATCTGAAATGATAAAAGAAAGATTCAACAAAATGATGAAATGTGCTATTGAATATTGGAAATTATTCAAACAGACACACATTGCAGTGGTGGAGAATGAACGATTGCAGCCTAGAATGATGGAGAAAAAAAAGGAGCTCGTAGATAAGAATGTCATGAAAGGACAAATATTGCTGACATATAACAAGTTGGTAGAATCACATAATGGATATCATATCAGGCTTAGGGAATATTTTAATTGCTTTGATTCAGTCCCACTCCCGACACTTCATTTTGGCATTGGAAATCCATGAGAATATGATGATTGGAAGGAAGAGCTTGCTGGGCTTCTAACTACTGCGTTGCAAGAAATAAATGATGAGGTTATGGATTTACAAAACACTCATAAGTAAGTTGAAAAAATAATCTCTATGGAATATGATATGAAAGAAGTGATCTCTAACATGGACACCTATGTTGAGCAAGAGTACATCCATCACCTCTCTGTAGTCAATCTGTTTATTAGCCAAACTGTAGATGTGTCAGAATCAGATCCAACGAGACAACCATCAGATTCAGAGGAAGAACGCCAACTGACAGCATGATGAGCTCCCTATCATGGAGTAGAAGCCTTGAATAGATCTTAGGTGGTCAGTGGTCATGGGATTCTGCTTGGAGATTAATGGATCGGTGCATTCACCTGCGGCATTGTTTTATTTATAATTTGGGTTATGTTTAGTTGTCAAACATCATGACTTTTTGCAAGGGGTTTGTAGCTTGTTGCCTATCATATATAAGAGAGATCAAGACCCCAATAGGAGATCAATGGATCATCACGCCATTTTTAATTAGACATTAAAGTGGAAAATAGTAAGAAGATAGATAATAGATTGCACCAATTCGCCCATCCATCTCATATCATAAACTATTTTTATAATGCATATCATTTGAACTTTGAAGATCAATACAATGGAGAAGGTTACACATATTTACTAATTTTCTTTCAAGTGTTCAACTATTGTGGATTCATATGCTTATAAGTTATTAACTTATTTGGTTGTCTCCAAAGTGGTTGTTTATGTTATTCAAATTGAGTGTGTGGAAGTAAATTTAATTTTTCAGTACATTGAATTTGAATTCTTCAGGAATAGGGGCTATGACCATGGGGTTTTAGATTTATTTATGGACATGATCATTGATCAAGTAGTAATATGAGCCAAAAAATGGATCTTGTCACACAAATCTCTGCAATTTGTGATAATCATAAAATCAAATGTAGTGTATTTTTGCAGTATGTGGGATGTGGGTGAGGTGTAAGTTGGTGGATACTAATCAGGATTTTTAGTCAAAACATAACAAAAGCTAATAGTTCAACATCCATAACTTAGAAGCTCTACCAAGAAGTAAATATAATGAGCTAATAGTTCAACATCCATAACTTGGAAGCTCTACCAAGAAGTAAATATAATGAGCTAACAGTTCATCACTAGTTCAAATGATAAAATAAATAATAGAGAATCTAGATAATTGAACATCATCACATTACTGAAGTCTTAATTTGAGCTTTTTAATTGAATTTTCACATGAAGGAGTACATATTGGCATTGGCAATGCAAAATCTTGCCAATTCCCAAAGACAAGTCTTCACAGAGCTGAGTTGGAACTTGGAAACTCATATTATTAAAGATTGAAAATAATAAATCAAGTCACTGTATCACCTTTTCTAGCAACTTCCACTCTTTAGGTGGTGGAATTGCCATTTTTTCTAACGTATGTTGTTTGACTTGAAGTTTTGTTAACATTTCATGATTGTAATTGGAAGTGGAACCTATCTTGAATTCTTCAGTCAATTTTGCATTCAAGGTTATCAATGTTCTGATGGAATCCAAATAGTTCACATCTAGGTTTTGAGGAAACTGGTCCAAATCAATCTTCCTTGCACCTTCCATCTTCTTTTTGAAACCATCCTTTCCAATGAATTGCTCATTTGTGTCAAAAGCCTCAGGAAAACCAAGCTGTGTGAATTTGCTTACCTTTTCATCCACCACCTTCATCTTTTCTGCAACCAAATGCAAATATTCCTTTGTTCCACACATTCTCGAACACTTTTCAATGATAGATGACAACTTCATTGATGTTTCAATCCAATTAGTAATACCTTTTGATTTCAGATCATTGTCAATGGCTTTGTAGACTATTTGTAGAACTTGATTTGCAGATTTCTCTAATTCCAGCACGTTTTTGTTGTCCACTAAATATTTGTTGAGCTTCTTATAATGTTGTCTAATAGCATCAATCAATTGAAACATGTCACACAAATGATAAAACCTCTGCATTATTTCATCCCAGATATTTTGTTTCATATGTCTCACAGTATCTCTACAATGTAGATAACTTATTTTGAGAAGACTTAATTTCTTCTTTTGCTTCCGTCAGCTCTGTCTCCAATCTTTCATTTGTTTTTCTCTGTTTCTCCAATTTTTGTTCCCACTGTGCATTTCCATTCGCAATGCTTAGTCTTAATTTTTTTGAAGTGGATTTTTCCTCATCATATTTCTTATTGCTCTCATCTAGCCTTCACTTTAGGTCATTCACTTCTCTCTCATTTGATTTATCTTCTTTGATTGTTGATGTCGAGGAAAATTTTATTATTCTTTTTTCTAATTCATTGGTCTTGTTATCTGCGGCTTTCCTCTTTGCTTTCTCACTTGCTAGGTTTTCCTGTAACTTTTCTATTTGGGTCTGCAACCTTTTCTTCTCTCTATCTTGCTTTAGCAATGATGTGTACACAAATTCATTGTTCTTCTTTAATACATTAATTTTGTTAGTATTTTTCAGGGCAAAAAAATCCAATTGAAAATTGGTTACCTGGTATTCAGATCGATCCATCTGATTTGTTGGTTTTTTTTGAACTGTGGGAACAACAATTGTGTACTCCATGATTTCTTTATTTGTGTCAAACGTGGGTAATACCATGGTTGTTGCAGGCTCTGAAGTTACAGCAGACACACTCTCCATCAGTTGCTTCTTTTCTTTTTTATTCAAGTTTGATTTCTTTTTAAACTCTTCAATGAAATCATAACCTAGGGAGGCAGGAAAAATGGAATGCTTGAATGGTGAAGGAATAGGAGTACTTGTAGTTGCTAATGATGTCACACCCACACTAACTGAAATTGGGGGAGTGCCTGGAAATAACTCCTTTTTGGTGGATCCACTGATAGTGTGACTTGGACTTTTCAAAATCCTTTGCCTCTTTTGATTGCCTTGATCACTTGGTGTTTCTATGGTATCTTTTATTGTTTTCCTCTTAGTATTGTGTGTAATTTTTTGTTGTAGCACATGTTGAACACTACTAGTACTACTACCCATACCATCGCCACCAATGGCACTCCCAATTGCACTAAGTTGTCCACCAAGGGCATGTCCTAGTTGTGATTGTATCTGACCATGAGGATGAGAATTAGAAGCTCTAGCAAATTGAGTTTGACTTGTATGCCCTTGGTCTACTTTTTCACCTCCAAGCCCAAGGCCAAATTTATCAACTATTTTTATATGCTCAACATTTTTTATTGTCCAAGGGCCTTGTCCTTTGGACCCCAAAGGACCACCTTCATAACCAATTTTTTCAAGTATGGTTTCTCCTGAAGTATATGTTGAAGCATATGTTGAAGCATATGCTTCTTTTGCGGCCTCACTTAAACTGGGTTTGTAATTGGCATGGATTTATTCTTCTTCTTCACTATCAATATCATCATTAGATTCATCACTTCCTTTGCTTCCACGTTGATCAAGATGCTCTATATTCCACAATTTGTTAAACTCTTTATCTTCTTCGTTAGCTTCATACTCTGCAAGAGCTCTTGGATCACCTAGGTCCTTCCCCATAGACCAAAAGGCAGTAATTTTTTTATCGTGACCAATTTCTGTCTATAACTTCCTTCTCTAGAGAACCTGGAAGTTTTACTCTACTAGATGTTTTATCACTTTTTTCATAAAAATTGTTGTATGTACTAATTTTCTTTTGGTGCAATGCCATAATTTCTGTTGACAATTGTTCAAAAGAAATACCATTCTCAGCAACACTTTTCTCCATTGCTATTTTGACCTCATCCCAAGAATCCTTGTTTCTCAAGTTTTCAAGAAAGGCTTTACTTTGATGTTGAACTGTATTTGCAACATTCCTATTGGCCACAATCATTGATTTAATGATGTCACATGGATCATACTGCCAGTGACAGATAGCATCAAAGTCAAAAAAATTCAAAACATTATGTGCCACACTAAATTCTTTTCTCTCGAATATGAACCCTCCACATGAAAAAGGTAAAGAAGGAAATAAGGTCTTCTTTTGTTGACTGAGAAAGTGTAGTTCATCAGCACTCCGCACCTGCCTTACATATTCCAATGCAAAAATCCTTTCTATCACATGTATTGGAAGTTTGTATGGCTGTACTCCCGATCCATAAAATCTTAGCATAGTATATTCTTCCATTAAGTACTAATCAGCCAATTGTATTTTTTTTCCTAGTTCCATGCAGTTTCTACATGACATAGGCAATCTAGGCATTGGAGTATTTGTAATTACTTGATGCAATGGAGCCAAAAAGTAGTCTAAAAAATGACTGTAGTTCCTTCGAGAATCATGCATCCTTATCTCAATGGTCCATTCATATACTAGAGCCATTTTATTTTCCTCTGCATTACTATAGGGCTTAATATGAAGCTTGTTGGTCTGAAACATTCCTCTAAATTTGAATAGAAAAAGATAGCACAATTAGATTGTGAACCTAAATGTCTTGGTGGAACCTTCTTTAATCATTAAAAATTGTTTATGCATGGATTCTACAATGTGTTGAGTATAATTATATTTGACATGTTCATTAGCATAATGGATATTATATACCATTTCAAGAAGGCTTGCACCCACTTCCAAATTGCTATCCAGACCGAGGAAAAATGCTAGCATGGAAATAGTATCCTGAACCCATGGTTTAAAAATATCCAAATTATAAGGAGGCTTATGATCACCTTTAAATTTTTTTCTATCCTTAACTATTTTATTTAAGAAATTATTTTTCAGCCTTTCTTGCACTGCTTCATAATCACTAGCAAGCTTTTCTAGGTCAATGTGGTGGTTTCCAAATTCTTCGGTTGTAAACCCCAACACTTTTCCAATTTCTTCTGCATTAATGGATAAAAATTCTTCTTGGTTATCTTTATTAACAATTTCTCTTTTCTTATCATCATAATTTTTAGCACAGACTGTGATAAATTATGGGCAAGGGAAAACTTCATGTAACATCATGCACCCTAATCTAGTTACCCACTGTGCACTGATACTATCAACTTGTGTTTGCTTTGTAGCCTTATTCTGAGATGAAAATCTAATTTCTGAGGTATGCCTACCATAGATTTTAGGATCATAAATATCATGGTATCCATCGGTGAAACCTGGGGTTTTAAGAAATTCTGCATAATGTATTTTTTTATCAGACATTGCTTTAGTGGTACTGGTGGTAGACATGCTTATACAAATGTGAAGTTGTGAAATTTGAATTCCCTAATAAGTAATACCTATTAGTCCTCCTTAATTTTAATGAATTCTTGAGTCTCTAAACCCAAACTACAAACTTTGACAAAATAAGATTTTAAGAAATGTCAAACGATGAAACGTAACCGCAGGAATTCTTTCACTTACCCAGATTTTGAGTCTCGACTCTTGAAAACTAGAATGGCATTGTTGGAAGTGGAATTGTGGAATCCAAAATAGGGTAGTACACTACAATGAGCAATCTAAAGAGTGAAGACTTTAAAAATCACTGTACAATTTCAAAGTGCAAAGTGTTTTAAATGCTTTTTTTCTTGTAATTGGAACATTAAAGTGAATGACAAGTCTTAGGTGTTAGGTCTACAAGACTACAAGTTACAAATTCTTAACCGTTGATTTTTCTAAATCTAATGGTTATAGGGTGATTCCGGATGTTTAAGTTGGGAAGCCCATCCCTTTGTACATTTCGTTACGAAATGCAACTACAACCATACATCAAATGTTCATCCAATGGTTGAAACTTGAGTAATTTATGATATTAACTTAAAAAAATAAACATGACACATGTGTTTTAAAGTTGTTTTAAATTTTTGTGCACTAGGATTGGCATCAAGGCTAAGGGGATAGTAACTTAACATTGCAAAGGACTTGAAAATATCTCCCCGTGTGCTGACCCTCTCACTTAAAAAAAATCACTTGACAGTTGACACTTAGCAGTACAAAATGCTTTAAATGCTTTTTTTCTCGAAATTGGAACATTAAAGTGAATGACACGTCTTAGGTCTACAAGTTACAAATTCTTAATCTTAACCGTTGATCTTTCTAAATCTAACGATTATAGGGTGATTCTGGAGGTTTAAGTTGGCAAGCCCCTCGCTCTGTGCATTTCATTACGGAATGTAACTACAACCATACATCAAATGTTCATCCAACGGTTGAAACTTAAGTAATTTATGATATTAACTTTAAAAATAAATATTAATCACTTGACAGTTGAAACTTAGCAGTACAAAGTGCTTTAAATGCTTTGTTTCTTGAAATTGGAACATTAAAGTGAATGACACGTCTTAGGTCTACAAGTTACAAATTCTTAATCTTAATCGTTGATCTTTCTAAATCTAACGTTTATAGGGTGATTCCGAAGGTTTAAGTTGGAAAGCCCATCGCTCTGTGCATTTCATTACAGAATGCAACTACAACCATACATCAAATGTTCATCCAACGGTTGAAATTTGAGTAATGTATGATATTAACTTAAAAAAATAAACATGACACATGTGTTTTAAAGTTGTTTTAACTTTTACGCGCTAGGATTGGCATCACGGCGAAGGGGCCGATAACTTAACGTTGCAAAGGACTTATTATAGCCTCCATATTACATAATGCAAATCATAGAAATTTGTGTGACAAGATCCATATTATAGCCTACATAATTACATTGCATCCGGAAATAGATTTTAAATCCCGTATGCGTAGTCCTTCCCCTGTTCCTAAAAAAAATCAATACCATAGGTATCAGCCTAACAATGCTTTATTGGTGGAACCCCAATCACATCCCCACCGATGGCCTGAAGGCGAAGAATCATAACTCATAAGGTGTGCTCCCCGATATACCTATAGAGTCAACAAAATTAAGCACATCATTGTAACACATAAACATCGATGGAACAAATGATTGCATTCCCCCGATGGCCCGATACAACCATGAATTATCAAGTGCATATTGCATAAAGTATATTACTTAATTTCTCGAAAGAAAAAAAAATGATTTGAATATATTAAATTATTAATAGACACTGAATTTCCGAACTCAGAAAACAACTCTTTACTCTTAAGTGTAAATGAATAATGAAGATTCAAGAATAACACAACACGACCATTTATTTTATTGCAACTGAATTTCAATGTCACATTATTACATATCTTTTTACAGACGAGTAGCAATGTAGCTCCTATTTTGTATAAATAGCATATGTCAGTGTGTCACTTTAGTACTTTACATAGACAAAATTTAATAATTTATTCCAAGTTGTTGCTCGTTACAATGGATTACAAATTGATTCCAATTTCCAAGCTTCTGCTGCTGAAAACTTACTACAAATGTAACTCTAAAAATAAATGCATGATTCCAAGGTTCTGCTGGTGACAACGTAATACAAATATGGCTTTGAAAATAAATTCATGATTCCAAGCTTCTACTGGTGGGTTTTCCAACCATGCTGGGGAAAGGGGGTTCTAATCAATCCTAGGGAAATGGGAGCCGTGAAGATACAAAATGTACTTATCCCCTTCGAGAACCAGAGTCATACAAAAGATGTAATACAAATGTCTCTTTGAAAATAAATGCATGGGGCTTGCCTGGCCAACCATGCTAGGGAAATGGGAGTTGTTAGAATACAAGAGGAGAAGCAAATCTGCTCCCATCTTTTGCATGCAGCTTCCATGCACTGGTATAACACTTAACTCCATCAAAGCTCCTCATCCTGGTTTAAAACTTGTCTGAGAAGTTAGGTTAACCAAATCAGCTTCTTTCCAATTCCACCCATTCTGAACTTGAAGGAAATTCATCTTTTACTTATTACTCTGTAACTACATAACTGTAGGTAGGAGAATTTATAGTATCCCCAATACTGCATCATCTTCTTCGTGAATCCTTATTAACCCTAGAAAATAAAAACCCTTATGGCACTATCCACTATTCACTGAATCACTATCCCTATTTATGGGCCACCAGTGCCACTACTAGCCTATATAATTAAAATGTTTAATTTGATTGACATCTGGCTACATGCCAACTGTACCTCAAGCTGACAAGCTGTCAAAATCACTGATTCACTAGTGCCACTCAAAGTTCAAATGATATGAAATCATTACAACTCTTGTTTCATAAAAGCTATGAGTTGTCCAAGAAATTGCTTCGGATGTTCATATCACATATGGCATTAATCGCCGCTACTGCCTGCACTAGCAGTACAACAACCACACTTTCTTCAAAAAGATTGAGAATTTCAATTAAATGAAATGTACAATGTCGAGGCATTGAAAAGACAGAATGAGTGATGAGTGATGAGCCTTGATCTTGCCACATGTCCACATCTAACGATTATAGTGTTATTCCAAAGGTTTCAATTCACAAGTCTAATGCTTTAGACATTTACTTTTGGAATGCAACTCTTTTTTCTTGTTGGTGTAAAAATTTGCCACTTTAACCATGAAAGTAGATGCAAAATATTTTTAAACAAATGACACAAAGTCCATTTTTCTGACAATCAGTAAAGAAAAGCGATATACTTCAAAATTTGTGCATCCCGTCGAGGTCGCCAATCTCTGAGAAACATAACTTTATAACCATTTGTATGGTAATAAAATATCAACCATTGATTTCTAAAAATCTAACAGTTATAGTGTTATTCCAAAGGTTTCAAATCGCAAGTCTAGTGCTTTAGAGATTTACTTCCGGAATGCAACTACAGTCGTCCATTGAACATTCATCGAACGACCCCTATGATTTTTCGTTGGCATATCTGTTTATTTCGCCACTGGATTTTTTTATTATTTTGAGATTATTTTTAATTCACCAATGAAAATATATTTTTTTCTTTGAAAAAGGATTTTAATCGCAAATGGAAAAAAAATTCTGGTTTGAAAAACGGTTTTAATCACTAATAAAAAATATTTTATTCAATTAAAAAAAATTGCAATTCGCCAAGATTTTCCATGAACTTCCAGGGATTATAAAAGATTCGCCAATTGGGATTATTATTTTTCCTGAAAAATGAAAAAAATCGCCAATAAAATTAATATTTTTCATCAGGAAGTATACAGGATTCGCCAGGAGTTTACACCTGCGTCGAGGGGGGGGTTTCTTTAAGTTTTCCCTGGTTGGAATTCCTAGTGAAGATGTATGACCAAGAGTGACTAAGTTGTGAGACCTGCATGCCTATCTGTAAGTGCCTTCCATCTATTTCATTTCATTTCCATTTTGGATGCTCTTTTTTTTTTTCTTTTAGTTTGTGTATTTGTAAGTAAACTACTAAATATTGATTGGTCTCTCGTTGCAAAAAATGTTGATTTATGAGCCATCAAAGAGAATCTCAGCCAAAAAAGAAATGCAATATCCTTATTTTGATGATCTTGAAAAATCTCAATTTTGATTTCAAGCCATTATAAAAGAGTGTGTGAAGCTTAGCGAGGGAATCTCAAGTTACTCAATTGAAGTTAACCTCATAATGAGCACCTATGATGTAGACATTTAAAGAGAATCTCAAATGTATGAGTGACATTGTAAAAGATCTATGAGAAAGAAGTACCTAAGGCATTGTAATGAGATTTACTCAAATACTATAATTTTGGAGTTCATGTTTGGTGCAGTAGCACCTTGTTCTCTAAATGCCTTCAATAGGCAAATTTGCAAAATTTAAATTTTGAAATGTAAACAATGTGAAAAAGGTCATGTGAAGGTCATATGTAATGTATTCAAAGTCTCAAAGAGGTCATTAGGTGATTAGAGAAGTGATATAAAACATGTAAGGTCGAGCAAAACATAGATCTTTTGTATTTTTGAATATTTACAATCAATAAAGTCCCTATTTTAGTGATTTTATGAGTTTTTCTAGTTGTTCATTAACTTGTACGACCTGTACAGTAGTTGAAGGCCTTGAATCTTGTTGTTCAAGGTAGAATAGTGAATTATCTTTCATTTTAATCTTTTTAGGAGGGTATCCATTGAGTTTATCATTAGTTTGAACTGATTTTTCTCAACTTAGTTTGTAAACCCTCAAGATTGGGGTTTTGAGAGTCTAGATAACCAATAATGACAACTGCACCGAATTTGATAGTTTAGATCAGTGGAGTAAGTTATTATTAGGATTTTTTAGGTGTGTGTGTGTTTATATGTGTATGGGAATTCAAGAAACAAAGGCGGAGTTGCTGCTACAGGGTTTTATGATGAATTTCCAAGTGAAAAGTGTGGCTCCAAGTGGTGTTTTGAAGAAAACTTCTCAAATGACTTCACAAAAAAATTACTGATCTAAATAGCTATTATTGAGTTACAACACATACTTCAAAATCAATAGTGACTATCTTGGAACATGTGCATCAAAAATGGCCTTCTTCGTTGTCCTCATTAGGCTAAATAGGCCTAATTTACAAAGGAACATATCTTTAAACATTAAACAACCCCTTGAACTTGTTGGGGCAGAAATTATTATGTATTCAAACCCTTAGATCTACAATTTTTCTCAGGAGAAACTCACTCCACCATGCCAAACCACAAAACCCTTATTTTATGCTAGTATGAGGAGGGTTTATTGAAAGGAATGGTTCCACACCTTACCAGAAAATGCCACCACCTCAGACCTTCTTAAAATCACCTGCACAAACTCAAAATATAGTCGCCCAACCTGTACATGCAATATTTTATCAAACCCTAGGGTGAAACCTCATTTTTCATGCCCTTTTCCATCAAAATCTATAGGGGAAACAACAAAAACCCCATAAAACTTATTCCATTTCACTTAGAAACTTCTCATCTAATCATACAAGATCGTGTTGGGTCCTCTACAAAAACCTTTCTCAGTTTTGGCTATCTCGGAATGGTTTTCCCATAGCGGCGGATTTTCACTAGATGGAAAAAGTGTCCAATGCAAGTAGTGCAAAGTTGCAAAGTGGTGCAAATTTCATTCTACAACTTGTGTGACCAAGCGGATTGTTCCAACATGTTCGAATAGGTATTTTTATGCTAGGCATGGTCCTCTTTTGCACCCAAACAAGCAGAATCGCTCTGAGGTACGTTCTACCAGATTGATCCCTTAAGTGTCCAAAGTGCAAAATGGCTGCAAACTTTAGCATGCTATTACTTAGATACCATGATGCTTAGAAACTTCTCATCTGATCCTACAAGATTGTGTTGGGCCCCTCTACAAAAACCGCTCTTGGTTTTGGCTATCTTAGAGTGGTTTTCCCGTTGCGGTAGATTTTCACTTGATAGAAAAAGCATCAAATGCAAGTAGTGCAAAGTTGCAAAGTGGTGAAAATTTTGTTCTGCAACTCGTGTGACCAAGCAGACTATTCCAACGCATTCAAATAGGTATGTTTATGCTAGGCATGGTCCTCTTTTGAACCCAAACACGCAGAATCACTTCGAGGTACGTTTAATCGAATTAATCCCTTAAGGGTCCAAAGTGCAAAATGGCTACAAACTTTAGCATGCTATTAATCAGATACCATGATGGTTAGAAACTTCTCATTTAATCCTACAAGATTGCATTGGGCCCCTCTACAAAAACCTCTCTCAATTTTGTCTATTCCATAGTGGTTTTCCCGTGGCAGCAGATTTTCACTTGATGAAAAAAGCATCAAATGCAAGTAGTGAAAAGTTGCAAAGTGGTTCAACTTTTGTTCTGCAACTCATGTGACCAAGTGGACTGCTCCAATGTGTTTGAATAGGTATTTTTACACTAGGAATGGTCCTCTTTCACACCCAAACACGTAGAATCGCTCCAAGGTATAGTCAACTGGATCGATCCCTTAAGAGTCCAAAGTGCTAAATGGATGCAAACATCAACATGTTGTTACTCGGATATTGTGATGCTTAGAAACTTCTCATCTAATCCTACAAGATTGCATTGGTCCCCTCTACAAAAACCTCTCTCAGTTTTGGCTATCTCGAAGTGGTTTTCCCGTGGCGGCGGATTTTCACTTGATGAAAAAAATGTCCAATGCAAGCAGTGCAAAGTTGCAAAGTGGTGCAACTTTCATTCTAAAACTCGTGTGACCAATTAGAATATTCCAACACATCTGAATAGGTATTTTTATGCTAGGCATGGTCCTCTTTCGCACCTAAACATGCAGAATCGCTCTGAGCTATGTTTTAGCGGATCGATCCCTTAAGGGTCCAAAGTGCAAAATGACTGCAAACTTTAGCATGTTGTTACTTGGATACAATGATGCTTAAAAACTTCTCATCTAATCCTACAGGATTGCATTAGGACCCTCTACAAAAACCTCTCTTAGTTTTGGCTATCTCAGAGTGGTTTTCCCGTGGCGGCAGATTTTCACTTGATGGAAATCATGTCAAATGCAAGCAGTGCAAAGTTGCAAAGTGGTGCAAATTTCATTCTCCAACTCGTGTGACCAAACAAACTATTCCAAAATGTCTGAATAGGTATGTTTACACTAGGCATGGTCCTCTTTCGCACCCAAACACACGGAATCACTCTGAGCTACATTCAACCGAATCGATCCCTTAAGGGTCCAAAGTGCAAAAGGGAAGAAAACTTTGAAGGGATATTACTCAAAAACCATGATGCTTACGAACTCACTGTCTGAGCCTACGAGATAGTGTTGGGCCCCTCTACAATAACCTCTCTCAGTTTTTGTTATCTCAGATTCATTTTCCTGTGGTGTCCAGTTTTCACTTGATGAAAAAAGTTGTAAAGTGGTCCAACTTTCATTTTGAAATTCATGTGACCAAACTAACTGCTCCAATGCATCTCAATAGGTAATTTTATGCTAGGCATGGTCCTCTTTTGCACCCAAAAATGTGGAATTGATCTGAGTTGCATTCAACTGGCTTGATCCCTTATGATGGCATGCAAAACAATGGAAAAGAGAAACATACACACGACGATTGAGAAGTCTGAGTATTCCGCACAAAAAGTGTATGATTATTGGTGTAGAACACCTTGTTCCTCCATTTGATGAAGAAGGTCTAGTTCAGTGGTTTTAGTCATTATAATGTCAAATAAGGCCATGATAGCCCATTCTGTAATCTTGCTTTTAGTTTTGAGTTAGTGTGGGGTCATTTGAGTCAATTATGTAAGTACAAATAAGAAAATAGAATTGGTAAAGGCATTGGAAGAGATTACTAATGTTGCCCTTGTTCAAAATTTAGAATTTAGGCCTTAAAAGCAAAGCTAGACAAGGTGAAAAGAATAAATTACTTGAGAATAAGTTAGAATAGGTTGTAAATAGGGTGAGGTTGTGGAGTTTGATGTGTTCAAATGGTCTGCAAGGACAAGGGAGATCAAAAGTATGTTATGGCATGATGCCCTAATTGGGAATAGAGGGGTTTTGAATGAAAAAGAGAGGTTTGAGGGAGTAAAAGTGGGTAAAGTCAAGGGGCAACATAATTTGGTGGTCAATTAAGTTTGTGCAGGTAGAATGAAGAGTGTTGGAAGAGGTTTTGAGGTTGTATGACATCTTGATATGGGGTTTTCAATAAACCCTCGTGAAATTTGAGAAAAGTGAGGATTTAGAGGATAGTGGGGTTAGAGGACCAATCACACCCTAAAAAATGTGGATTTTGTGGATTTGCAGACTAGTAAGTGCTGCCCAATGGTGTTTTGCAATTGGAAGAGTGATTGAGAGCGTGTTGCTTTGTTAAATAGACCTATTTGGGGGTCTAGGACAGCATTGAGTCCATTTCTTATTTGTATTATAAATTATAACTTTTTTCCTCCCAAGTCCATTTCGTATACAAGAAATAATATTAAAAAAAGTTGACATATAAATATTTTGACGTGTTTATATGGTGATGCATCAAGAACATATTGAAATCATTTTATGAATCATTTAATGGAATACCAATTGAAAACATGTTTTTAGTTTTTAGATAAATTTGTTTAGCATCAATCAATTAATATTCAAGACAAACCATGAAGGACAACAATGATCAATGCTAGGGCTAACCAATTAATATATATACATGTGAATAAGGGAAGCACAAGTACTCAAAAACACATAAGCTTTGAAGTATACACACGAATACATAGTATACACAAATTAATACAAAGTATATGCATGCATACAAGGTATACTCATGAAAACATGTAAGTCACAAAGTATACATTGGAACACACGTAAGTTGTAAAGTATACACGTAAGTTGTAAAGTATACACTTGAATACACGTAACTCATATCTATTGAACCATCAATTTAGAATGCAAATATGGACACCATCGATAAAAGATATTTGTATTAACCAAATAGCCATGTAGGCATACATCAATATATGTCGATATAAGTATGAAATATATGTACAAAATAGCCTTATAGGCTTATGAGAATGTCGTATAGGCATACAATGTCAAATATGTACAAAACTGCCATGTAGGCATACAACAAAGGGCTCTGGAATCAAAATTCATTGCTCTCCATGCTCTAGAAATGAATTATTTCCCTTTTCTTGTCGATCGGATGGTGATAGGCCTATCACTCATTTGTGCTATGCTCGAGGAGTGCTCCTACTTAACTCCTAGTGTTTATCTCATGGTGAAGTTTTAACTGTTATAATAAGATGTAAAGACGTGAATATATAGAAATTACATTATAAAAAATGATATATTTGAAAAAATAATCACTTACCGCCATCTCATGATCTCTCTCCATGAGGGAAATATTCACACGCCCATGCTTAGGCATGCTCAAGCCCTGTATAAATCATTCAAATAGAAATTAAACTACGAATCAATAATGGTTTGATTTTTCACTAACATCTATAACAACGAATATAAATGTAAATTTACTAATTTTCCTCATACCTCCCCTGTCAAAGCCATCGAGGATTGTATAGTAGATGAAACACAGATTTGCATATCCCTCATCACATTCAAAGGTGTTTCTTCTTGCAACATCTAAAAATAAAAACAACAAATTATTCAACATAATCAATGATGTGCATATAAACTACACAAATCTATTAAGTACAATTCATTAGTTAAACTCTTTATTCTATTACCTCTATGTAGATTTGAGTAAATCCACTAGCACTAGGAGGTGTTCCCTCGAAACCTCCAATATTATCCTGTTCAACATCCAAAATCACATATTAAAATACCATTTGTAAAACAATGCTATTAACATGTAATAAATTTATAATTGTTTACTAGTTACATACCCCAGCCATAGGTGTACTGCAGAAATAAGTAGGTGGGGGGCTGGTGTATCCAGTCTCAACACTATGACCCTGCAATTTTATTAAAATCATAAAACATTTTAGTTAATCTTGCATTTCAAAATCGAAATTTAATAATTAAATTCAATGAACATGCTAACTTTTACCTGACTATCAATGCCATACGCCTCATGCAAAATGTTAGCTGCCCTCTCCATCTCCATAGCTACAGACGGATCATGCGTAGCAACCTCCTAAGTGTCAGTGGGGTCATATGAACAAGTCACCCCGCAAGATTGACACACATGGGTTTGAAGGCCACCACTTGAAGACTCCCCTGGATGGCACTGTAGAATAGGGCTAGTATGATGGATGACACTCTGGTTCAAAGTGTTGATTGCCTGCAATGTCTCTATGTTGGCACTCTCCTTCATGACATAAGGCATAACAACATGCTCATGAGGTGGCCTAGCGAGAGCTCATCTCCCTTGCCGAGTAGGATCCAGCTGTGCATCGGGTCTATCCTGAGTTGACCCCCCACCTCTCCCTTGGAAGTCCTTCATATCAAAATAATTTGAGATTTTGTTCAATATAAACTCACTATATAGTTTCCTAAGGAAATATTGTGGGTCTTCGCAATTGTTGCACGGTGGGTAATCAAAGACCATGTACCACCTATCATAAAAATGGTCCCTAATTTGTTGGTGGTGGAACCAATGGATAGGAAACCTCTTCACATTGAGGGTAAGATTTTGATCTGTGTGTGGGTTAGTGAATAATGAGCATAAATCACCTTTTGTAATTTTTAAATCCTTTACATATTTATATGATAGTTTATTCGCATAATAATCCCTAGCCGCCTGCCTCCTATCTTGCCATCCAGTTATTTTTTTGCTAATTGAATCTAAATTTTTTAACATATCTTTCAATGAACTTGCTAGGGTCATTCTTTCCGGTGGTTGAACCATTTGGATCACTCAACCTACTGATTAAATCCTTAATTTTCTTTTTGTTGTTCTTAATTTCACTCATTAAATTTTTTTGAGTGTCAGGAGGGGATTGAGTAATTGGTGGAGGAGGTTGTTGTTGTCGTTGATTTTGTTCTTGAGGATTTGGTTGCTCTTCTTGTTGAGGATTTTGAGGGTTTGCAGGTTGATTTGCATCTCCTAAAAATTCAAACAAATATATATCAAATACAACCTAAAACTAAAAAATTCAAAACAAAAAGAAAACAATCCTTACCTCTCACACCTCCTCCTCATCGCGACACCATCATTGAGAAGAAATAGAAATCGTTGGTGAAGATTTTTGCACAATGCCTCCTCCTAGAACACAAGCGCAAAAAATGGGGGTTTTGGCAGCGGGCACAAGAAAAAACACAATCGAAATGAAAATGAATGAGTTTAACTTTTTTTTTTTGCTTTTAACATGTCATAATGTGAGCTCATTATAACGCACTCATGTTATGACTTTTCAAAAAAAAAATTGAAAGTGGCCACAAATTGGCTACCCATTTCCATGCACCCACCCCATCCTGAGGGGTAAAAGGTTGATGCAAGGGCTAAGATGAGCCTACACAAATACTATGGGAGTGGACACTAAAGTGGATGTAAAAGTGTAGGTGAAATTTCTACGGGGTGCAATTTTAGGACACTACATTTCACCCCCAATTTAGAGGGCATATAAATCTACATGAATATGCATGCGAAAGGAATTCTACTATAAATAAATAATATCATGATGTGAAAAAGATACTGTAGAGGAAGCATATATCTCTTCAAACCAAAGAAGCATGTGTTGAGAAAATATGTCTCAACTTCCAGCTTGATGGCCTTGTTTTCTTGCCTTGGCAAAAAAAAAAAATTATGCCCTTTACCGCCATACCGTGCCTAACTTAAGTTTTTCCCCTGATGGTACTGCGGTGGCAGGCTTGGCAGTTACCACCTTACTATGGTCGACCAAGTCCTTCACCATGGTGGCCGCAATGAGACCGCCTGCGGTCGGGTCCGGCGGTTACTGCCATACCGCGGGTGGTGGGTCCACTCACCGTAGTGGGTGCGGTGAGACTGCCTGCGGTCGGGTTCAACGATTACTGCCATACCGTGGGCGATGGGTCCACTCACCGCAGTGGCCGCAGTGAGATCGCCTACGGTTGGGTCTGGCGGTGGGTCCACTCACCATGGTGGCCGTGATGAGACCACCTACAGTCGGGTTCGATGGTTATCACCATACCACAGGCGGTGGGTCCACTCATAGAGGTGGTCGCGGTGAGACCGCCTGCGGTCAGGTCCGGCGGTTACCGCCATACCATGGGCGGTGGACCCACTCACCATGGTGGCTGACGTTTGACCGTCAATGGTCCCACAGACCAGTCACTGCCATACCGTGGTTAGACCTAAACTTGGCTATGGTAGCGCGGTGGAAGTTTGGAGGCAAGGCGTGCTGGGCTCGGTGAAGTCGTCGGTGAGCTCAGATGAGCTCATCGCTATACCGTAGGCTGACTCTGTTGGAGCTATGGTAGCATGGGTATGGTTGGTGTGAGCTTGGATGAGCTCATCTCCATACCGTGAGCAGGTCAAATGAGCTCACTGGTAGAGCGGTAAGGACTTAGAGAACTCAGATGAGCTCAAGGCTAGTTTTGACTGAGTTGGACTCAGAGTCAAAGAGCGACAATGAATGCAGGAAGGACACATGGCTCAGTGTCAGGCGATGATTGGCTAAAGGCCAAAGTTGTAACATCAGTTATTGTAGGTCAACTCAGGGTGGCAGACAAGACCCGATTTGGTTAAAGAAGTTAATGCTTGGGTGGCTCGATGCAAGGAGATCGACATGGGTAGATCGATTGCGTGATTGGATAAAAGATTCATGAACTTGAAGTCTGTGATTGGTTGATGTTATTGAATGCATGATGTATTACTTTATAAGTCGATTACATTATATAGGTCAACCAAGAATAGGCAAGCAAAAATAAAAAAATAAAAAAGGAGTTCCAACTATATGTTAGAGATAACATTGTAACAGTGAGATAGGACTGGAAGAAGTTGTTGTGAGCTGATCAGAGAGTAAGGGCTGATATTGTATGTAATTCAATATTATTTTAATACAATTGTTCTTTCTTGGTGTGGTGGGTTTTTTACTTGAAAAGGTTTCCCCACGTAAATATTGTGTCATCTATGAATGCTTCTATTATGTTATCTCTTTTATGCTACATGTATTCATCTCAATAGTTTTAGAAGCTATTAGAACTCATTTTTGCTCTTCTCCTCTATTGTATTAGTGCTAAGGGAATGTATTCCATACTGTTGGGTCATTATATCCATGCCCGTTTTTCCCTTCAGCATGCCCCCAAGCTGAAGACCTACAAAATAAACATATTAGACAAGAAATATTTGCACAAGGCAACAAGGTTAGAACATAAAAATCCATTACATCATGAGGTTAGAATGTATACATGTATAACACATACACAAAGGCACATAAAAAACTAACAAGATTTGATTCAACGAAGTGAAAGAGACCTTGATGTAGGAGGTTGTCTTAATAGTATGTGTCATTCCCAAATTAAGAAATAATACATAGAAGAATTCTTAAATGGAGAGAAGAATGTCAGGATTGATTGCTTCAAGAGAAGAATTCATCCAAAAGACAAAGAAACAACCAATGTTGAAGAGAAAAAGAGAGAGAAAGAATTATATACTCAGGATGAAGAAGATGCAAGTCTTTAATCCAATATATACAATTATAAAGTTGAGCCAAGACAAGAAGAGGACACAAGTCTTCTATCATGTAGAGCTGACTGCAAATTTGCCACAAACATGTTCGGCACTGACAAACATGTTGGGCGAAAAAAGTGAAAAATATGCTAAAATTCATAGACATGTCATGACACAATCTAATCAAATAAAAGATGGTGCTAATAGGCATGGCTAGCAAGCTAGAGACCATATGATAAGCGCATAAGCTTGTGGCTATTGCAAACCGTGTTGCAGGACAATACATAAAAGATAGATCTAGTTAGGTTGCCCCCAAGCTAGACGAAATGATCAAGATAAAAGACAAGTCTAGTCAGGCTGCCCCAAGCTAGACAACAAGATCATAAGACATCCAAAAATTTAAGACATGTTTCTTTTAACAAATTTTTGACAAATTAGAAAAATTGGATATAATTCCCCCCCTTAGAATGATGTGTGCTACACAAGGGAGCATATGTCACTCTAATGAGAAGAAAGACAAAGGGAAGAAAGAAGAGAGGGGGTCCTCAAGAAGGAAACACACCTCTAGAACAAGTTATCCTTGCCCCCAGTGTACAAGGGAGGATAACCATGCTAGAGACTACTGTATCGCTATCATAAAGAAAGTATGGTTGTACAGAATAGTGTACAACTATGAATGTAAATGAGAAAGAAAATCTATGAATGCCACATAGTAGGAAACAACACAATAGAAGGGAGGTGTAAGAACCTCATGAGAAGATTCTCAGAATGGATAGGATAGAGGTAAACCTCAATATCACTTGTCATATGAAGAAAATATAGGTGCATCAACAGATGGGAGAGTGATGGCACCAAAATCAAGAAGTTATTGTTATTTATCCTTCAAGGCCTTGCATTCGCTAGTGGAATGGCTAGGCACTTGATGATATGTACATAAAGAATTCTTTGCTTTATCATGTTTATGTGTAGGAGGAGGAAGAGTAATTGAGTGGGCTTTGAGAAGCCTCAACAAGATATTCTCTTGCTCAAATAAATAATGAGGAGAAACAAGCAACCCTTTCTCTTGTGAAGAAGAGTTTGACTGCTCACAAGAAGAAGACATAAGGACAATATATAATGGAAGAGGGGATGGGGACAAACAAGAAGGCTTGTAACTTAAACCCCTTGCAAAAGAGCAAGGTTTCGGTTCCAACGAGACCTTAACTCCCTGTTCCACGTGCCCAAGACCATTTCCTTTGTACCCATGCTTAGAAATAATATTAAATACAAATCCATAACATAAAATTTCAAATCCTAAAAAGGGGAAGGATCAACATTGATGACATTACAATTGTTGTTCATATTATGCCATGATATAGAAGAATAATCACCTTCGATAGTGGGTGTGAATGATATTTTTAGGATGTCTAAGTGGATTGGGTCAACTTTATATTCTCCAATGAAGGAAGTTGTAAATTATAAGGAACCCCAATCATCACCAAGACATACATTTTCTTGAGAAGTAGAAGGATTAGACTTATAATTTTTTGCTTCAAGAGGATCTTCCTAAAGGACATCAGTCTCAAGAGTATCCTTTGTAATAGGTATTGTTGGAGTAGACGTTAATGCATTAGAAGATACTAAAGGGACAAGATTTTTAAGAGTAGGTGTAACCAAATCTTGACCAGGAACTGCCATCTCACATAAGTGTACGACATCGGGTTCAGCCTTGATTGTGACTACTTGATTATTATGAATGAATTTAATGGATCTATGCAAGGTAGATAGGACTGCACCCATAGTGTGAATCCATGGTCTATCAAGAAGAAGATTATATGGTAATTTTCCCAACATAACATATACCAAGGTGGGTACAGTAATGGGTCCCAATCTTAAAGGCAAGATTAATGTGCCCAAAACTTGTCGATTTGCATTATCGAATCCATGAATATACAAAGAAGAAGCAACAAGAGAAGCTAAATCAATTTTAATTTTAGGCAACAAATCAATACTAGATGCATTGAGCATTGAACCAGTGTCAATGGGAGTACGTATAATTTTGATAAATTATTAATGTTAACTATTATCATCAAAGGATCTACTTGTTGCTACACTTCCAGAGATAGGAGTTCCTATGGATAGAACATAATATTCAGGGAGTCTGCATGAATATTGATCTATCAATGCATTAACATCCATTAGCTTGTTAGAGGAAGGCAAGAGAATATTTTGCAAGGCTTCATGAAGCATACCTTGGTAAACTAGAGTAGTCTAAAGTAAATCCCAAAGTGAGATCCTGATGGGAGTAACACGAAGTTACTCGAAAATATTATACTCACTTAGTCACTTAGTTGTAGGTCTAGGTGCTTGAGGAAGGCTTGGTTGAGAATATGGTAAAGAAGTAGGTTGATCAATATTTATTTTATTCTTTCTAGTATTATAAGTGTGAGCTACTTTTTTATAAGAAGAATATTTAAACTAGATAAACTTTGTATAAAGATCTAGAGAATCACTGTTAAATGGAACACCATGAATAGAATGAATCCTTTTGGGAGAAGGACTAGCCAAAGTCACATAAAGGAACGATCTCTTAGGCCTTTGAGGATTGGTTGAGACTATGGTTACATTTACAGATTCATCATGACTTATAGAGGAATTATATGAAGAAATACACTCCACATTGATTTGTGGGAGATCAGATGTGGGATGAGATTCTTCATTCACAAATATATCATCTCTAAAAGAGAGTATATTGGAATGAAGAGAAGGAAGAGTAAGATCAATAAAGGTATCAATGATTTCATCCACTTGTACCAAAATATCCTTACAAGTAGAAGGAGTTCTAGGAGAGAGGTCAACAAAGAATAACAAGAAAGGAGAAAAGAAGCCACTTTCATACACTTGGAAGAGAAATTCATGAAGTTTCTCTACAAAATGGGAAAGGGACAAAAGGAATAACTTAGATAGAAATTTTATTTTGAAATAGAGATATAGAAAAGTCGGTTGAAGGCCAATGTATATTCCTATTGATGGCATGGAAAAAAAATTTAGGTCAAATCTTGGATTTGTCTACTTTTTTATGGAAGGAGTATTCACATCAGGTTCACCAAAATGTAGAGGAGGATATTTTCTACTCTCGAGTCTCTAGAAAAAATAAGATTCTATAGGGAGAATACATATGACCCTCAACTACCTCAAGGAACAAAGCTCAAGTGATAGGATAAAATAACGATAGTTCTAAAATTAGAAAGAGTAGATCACAAAGGTTTTTCAGACACACTGACAAGTTCTCGGCCAAGGACAAAAGGATGACACATGGACGAAAGCACAGTGCACTATCATCCTAGAGGTGCATTGGCGTCTCATACAGATCAAAAGTTGAGAATGTCATAGAAAACAATAGAGCGACTACTAACAATCTGATTGCTAGGGACTCTTGAAATGTGGGAAAATAATTGAAAGTAACAAAACCAAAGTAAAGTAAATGTGATGTAAATGATAAAATGAAGGGAGAGAAATAAGGTGCTCACAATAAACCAAGCAATGAATCCTCCAACAAATGAATATCTCCAACACCTATACACATAAGACGAAGAGAAAATGTTGGGGATGTTTAGGGGCTTGTCATAGTCAAACCCTCATTTCAGTGTTCCCACCTCCAAAGACAACCAAATAGATAGATAAATAAAATATAAATAGACAAGATTATAGAAATGCATAGACAAGGGATGTGAGAAATCCCAAGATGCTCAAATACATAAGACAAGTAAGATATCACCTGCAAGGCTTGAGGAAGCTCCAAAGAGAGCAAGAGAAGAAAAAGAAAGGGGATGAGAGCCAAGAGATTTGTGAGAACTTTGAAACTGTTGTAGCAAGCTATAGAGAGCTATACAAGCAAGGGATCAATATAAATAGAGGAGAGAATGAAGAGAATGTGCAAGAAGGAGCTAGAGAGACCAAATGAAGTGAAAAGATAGATTTAAAAGAGAAAAGAGGGGGGAAAAAAGGCTCTCGAGCTATTATAAGGCATCTTGAGCCGTTACCACCAACAAAGATAAGTGACAAGTGGCAAAAGGCTCAAAAATAACTATTTGAATGTTGAAATGTCACAAGATCTAGTGCATTGTGTGGACGTTCGCAAAACACAAGATTTGACACAAAACTGACATAAGAAGGTAGTTGTTGAAAAGGGTTCTTGAGCATCCTGAGGGGAAAAAGGCTTATGCAAGGGCTAAAATGAGCCTACACAAATACTATGGGAGTGGACACTAAAGTGGATGTAAAAGTGTAAGTGAAATTTCCAAGGGATGCAATTTTATGACACTATATATATATATGTATACATATATATGTGTATATCCATATATGTATACATCTATATACATGTATATATGTATATATGTATATATATTATATATACATGCATAGGATGGTTTCCTGGATCAATATACATTATAGAGCCTCTCTTAGCCCAAAGAGATTTCCTTAATTAATCAATGTCCAATAAGGAACTCCTTAACTAGATAAAATGTCTTTGAAGGATATGATTCCTTGTTTGAATCCTTTCTATATATATACTTGTGGTGTTAGGTACATTGTAAGAATCCACTTAATTTATACAAAGTTCAAGGTTTTCCTTATCCTTTTTAGAGAAATGTAGGTTCTTTTGTCCCCATTTTTATGGATATGCAAATCCATAGGTAAGATTTACTACTCTCCCAACAACTCTATAATGATTGGATTTATTGCTATAATGGTCATGGAGATCATTTTTGTTCTTAAGAGTTTCCCTCACTTGTCTCATCTTCATCCATATTTTTTTAATATTATTTCTATTTTAACTTAAAGTCCCTCCCAATCATGTTTTAATTTCTCAAGGTAATTAAATGAGGTTTCATCCTTATGTATATTATTTGTTTCTATTCCTACTATAATTCAAATTTCCTCTTCTTCATAATCAACAAAATGGTCTATTATGCAAACATTGTTGACCTCATCACAAGGAAATCTAAATAGTTAATAATCTTCTAGTAACTAGGACATCTTAGTGGTTGTTTTTATATAAAGGAAAGTGACTCCTCCAAAAATTTCACTTTTACAAGAATATAAATCTCATGATCATTTGTTACTTTCTCAAGCTCCTCTTTCATTCAAATGTAGATGATTAAAATATGGAGTTGATTCTAGAATAGTTATCATGTTGGTGAGTAATTCATAGTCAATTAGAATCAATGCCCTCTTCTTGGTTAGATCCTTCTTGATCATATTAAATGGTTCTAGATCTCCCTTTACTACTTCTACCTTTCCCAAATAGAGGAATATAGCCTATTGGAATAGAATAGAAGGTATGGCCTTCATATTGTGTATCTAGGATTTTCCTAATAGTGAGTTGTATCATATGCCTTTATTAATGATATAGAACATGTTATGGATTAACTTAGAACCTAAAGTGATTAGAAGGAAAAATTTCCCTAACATTGCCACTTTTAAATTACCACTATTGTAAGGTATCTCTACAAGATTCATGTTTGTCCCTCTATATCTAAGTCTTTGCAAGAGGGAGAAAGGCACCATGTTCACCATAACTCTATCATCAACAAATCTCTCTTACTACGCGTGTTAGAAATTTTAACTTGAAAATGCAAGAATGAGTCTCCTCTTCTATTCATTTTAATCTCTAAAGGCATCTACCTGAGGTCACAAAAGAAACTTAGATCATGTAATTCAATGTTTGAAAAGTTATTCTCAAGGTTATGTGGTTGATATATGTTAATCCAATGGCTTCGAAGAGTGCTACTTACTTAGAGGGAGTGTTTCTTAAGAGGTCTATGAGTGATATTTTTAGAAATGATTTATCTAGATCTTCTATCAAGTTATAGTGACCAATTGGCTCTAGGGTCAATGGAATTGTAGAGACCACATGTCCATTATATTTTGGTTGTTGAAACTATTATCAAATTGAATTGCACCCTTGAGAAAGTAATAGGTTAGCTCTCTCTTCAACTAATACAGTTGATACCATAGAAACACTCCTAGACTATGGATGATCTGTATACTAACCTTCAAAAATTAATTAAGACCCTAAAGACACTTATTAAGTACCATCTATAGTATTTCAAATTGATCATACACTTAGAGATTATTTTAGCCCAAAGATTAAAATAAGTCATTGAGAATTTTCACCTTGAAACCAATGAAAAAAATTAGTCTCTTTGTGTACTCAAAGGGATGGTAAGTTTTAAGTCCTCACGATTGAAAGTCCTCATGAGTGGAGACTATATTTGGTATTTTTCTCATGATGCAAAAAATTATTTTGGCTTACCCTCAATTTCGAGGGAGTGATGGATCTTTATTTGTTATTATTATTTGGGATTTCTTGAATTTTGATGAACATATCTATGGAGAGACACTATTGATCCTTGGGTAGCTTTGAGATAAACTACTTGTAGTCTTGATAGTTCTTAGTTTCATTTATTTTGGTATTTTGAAAGGTGCAATTTCTTTTGGATATTAAAAGTTTTGGTTTATGATTGGGTTTTAATATATCAAGGAGAGATTATTTTATTGTCTATTATCTCTTGAATAGTAATTATTTTTAGTTGAATAAAACATGATGTTTTCTACTATGTAGAATTGTGGTTCCCTAATTTATATTTTCATTTTTATCATAGTAGTTATTATTGTCATGGTTTTAATTATTGTCATCATTGTTGTTTTTTATAGACAATGCATCTAGAACCTCATATGTTGTGATAATTGTATTACTCTTTAAAATTGTTATTGTTGAGGGATTGAATATATTGTTATTGTTATTGTTATTTTTTGCATGTCGTATTCACTATTATGACTTTGAGTAATTTATATATATTAACCTTGTATATTTTTTTTTACCACTATCCATAATTGCCTAGTGAATTCACAAGGCACTCTTTAAAGCTTCCTCCTAGACTTTGTAAGGGATTTTTAAAAACTCCTCTCAAAAATCCTTATTAAGGGAATGCAATAAGAGATCACATAATTCATATTGGTCTAGATGTTGAGATTGTTGGTAGAAGAGTACAAAACTTGCCTCCACTAAGTCAAAAAGTGAGCAATTGACTCATTCTTATCCTATTTTATACTCTAGAATTCTTTGATTATGGTTTTAATTAGTTTGTTCATGTCTAAAGTTACTATTAACATTATAATGGGTTTTTAGGGGAATGGGTTTTTAGGAGTGGATTGATCCCTCATGTAATTTCTAATAATAGTCAAGATAAAATGCTAACAAGGCATTTAAGAAGATTCAAGAAAATATTGTATTCCAAGATAAAATTTGTCATAAAGTAGTTGCATAAGATTTTATATATGCATTTGTATCCCCTTTTCCTTTTCTTTTGAGAAGATTAGGAAGTGACATAGGTAACATGCAACATAAAATTATGCAATCTAGATGCTCCTTAAAATACTATAGGTATGTGCTAGAAAAGGATCATGTATGGAAAGCAATGGTCCTTTGAAGGTGGATCCTAGATGAGGGACTAGGTAACTTTTTGGACTCTTGGGTTTGATTGTTGGAACACACAAGAAGTCATATAATTTTGGTGTTTGAGATTCATTTTTTGGAATCTAAGAGAGTTTTATAGTTTTTCACTTGGTTTATGGGTACCTCACCCATTTGGTACATGGTTGTCACATTGAGGTTGTTGGTAGAGGTGGAGGCATTAAGGTGTCATTATTTTTTATTGATGTAGAGTAGTTGTTGGTTTTAATGAGTAAAAATATTGTATGTGACCCATCAGTAATGGAAAGATAAAGTAATGAGAGATGCAATAAATAAGTCAATTATTGGGATTAGAAGGTAGAGGGACAAATAAACATGGGGGCTAATTTTGTGGGCATATAAAGGTTACATGGAATATCGTAGAACCTTTATTTTTTTTAGAAATATGAAATGGACTCAAGATTTATCTACAATTAAGGTTTGAAGGTGTGACTCATTACACAACTCGTCGCATTATCACACCTTGTGAAAAGTGTCCTTAAAATGGTCTTTTCAAATATTCAACCAAAACTTAATCGTGGAACCTCTAGTAGTCGAACATTAAAATATCATTTTTTATAAAGACATTTTCATATTTTTTTTCTAAATATAGCTTATTGAACACTTGAGTGATCCCAATAATAAAATTTATTATTATTATATCTTAAACTTAAATTTAACAAGGAGAATTCAATAATTGAACACTTGTAACATAATAAATATTTAAAAATTAACATATTATTTAGAGAATGACTTGTATACAACACAATTTTACTTAAACCTATTTCAGAACTTCTCCTTTATATTTTTCACTTCATCTCAAATTATTTTATCTACCATCTAAAATATGAATACCTAGCCTAATTTTTCATGCAATCAAACCTAAATTATTACTAACCCCCTAAAATCACTTCACCTTAACCCTAAAATTCTACACCTTCCATACATAACAATCTACAACTTCTAACCTATAATGGTAATTTATGGACTTGATATTGTACACTTAGGACAGGTCCCCATGTAATTGCTTAGATTATTTTGGCTAGCAACCACTACTCAACTTATTTAGGTTATTTGTGGAGCTGATGGCCCACGAATATTTATTTTTTTCTACTTATTTTAAGCAACCATATTAAATTTGTACCACCTCTATGAGCATCACCTAGATACAATGAATGTTAAGTGGACCATTCATTATCATGTGAGATGGGTTCTTGTGAACCACTACTCATGAAACATGGGGACCAATGAGTTTGACTAAAAAAACTACACAATTGAATCTTGATAGCTATTGATGTTTTATGACAGCGTCAGTCTTATCCTTCCAGCTGATCTCCTTGTTACAAGAATGACAAATTAAATGTAGCTAAGGATATTTAATTTATAGCGATTGGTCAGATTCAAAAGACATGTCATTCATATTAAATAATGATTAATCATTTATGAGGCATGATTATGAAGTGGCGCGATTTACTAAGGGAGTCGACCTCTTGTGTAGAGGCGTGATTATTTGTTCAAGGCTGACTTGTGTTCATTGAAGGGTCACGTCCCTCCATTCCATCTTGTATTTATACACCTTCATTATATCTCACTTGGCATCGATTTATTATTGTTCTCATTCCATCTCAAGTGCGAATTTATTCAAGGAAGATCAAAGTTACTCAAGTTCAAGTTCAGAATTGTTAGTGGTTGAGATCTATTAGCATATTGCTCCATTCTAATTATGTGTTGCATCACTCTTGATGCATGTATTTGGGTCTGCATATTGGCCTCTTGTAAGGAGATCATTATTGTGTTGATTCAATATATAAGTGATATATTTTTGTTGGGTTTTTCTCCCTCAAGAGGAGGGTTTTCCCAGCGTATCTAATTGTGTTCATTGTCTTAAGTGCTGCATTTTTTTATTGCTTTTTTTTTTTTATCTGATCATGAAAAACTAACATGGTATCAGAGTGGGTATAAGAAGATCTAGATCAGATTTATACAAGCAACACTATCCTCCATTATTGTTCTCATCTTGAAGGCATCCATCCTATTATCAAGATGGTGAACTAGGACAGATCTTGAAGACAAAATATTGCAGATCTGAGGTTACAAATTATCAGACCTAAGGGAAGATCTTGAAGGAAAACTAGGGCAAATCTTCGAAGGTGAATTTGGCATAGTGCAGATGCTTCATTATCATCATCTAAGTCTTAGTTTGAAGAGACACAATTTCAGGCTATAGATTCTGAGTCTACTTCGACTTCCCTTGTTCGTGTATTCAATGTAAGTGAGGTTCTTGTGAAGGAGATACTCATCAAGATTTAGAGCTCCTGCATCAGGCATGTCATTTGATACAAATTCATGCAATTTGGAGAATTCAAAATTATGTTTAAAGAGAAATTGAGACTTTTCAGTCAGAAATTTTGTCGAGGATATTCATGAGATATTCCTGATTTGATTACTAGGAATCTCAACTCTTCATGAAGAGATAAGTATTCTTTGATTTATTTGAATTCACCATTCTAGGCTGAAATTCAGTTTGCTAAGTTGTGCAAATCTGACCTTGGTTATTTGAATCATGTGTATTTAGTTAAAATTGTAGGTTCTCTTGAATAGTGATCATTGGGACAAGATCCTTTGGAGATATCACTATTCCTTGCAAATTATGGAGATCTTTTGAGTGTGACTCTAAGATGAAAAGAGAACTGCAACTTCATTGTGATAGGATGATCACATCGATAACATTCTCCTTTCTCATGGGTTGTGATGGTGCCTAATAGACCTAATTCTATGTTGTATATGTTGGTTACATAATGTGTCTAAGAAATCTGATTTGAGAAGATTGTCTCTTGTTGTGCTGAGAATAGCTCCTTTCAAGAGAAGTAAAAGATGGAAGAAAGATATATCAATATCAATAAATATAAGTTCTATTACTTCTTTATCTTGATCTTTTTATATTTACTGCATCTTTCACTTATAGTTTGTGTTTTATAAACTATTACTAATCCTTTAAAATGAAGGATGAGATCGAGTTGCAAAATGGTTGCAACCAAATCACTTAAGAGATAAATATTTTATAATGTTCATGAATTCTTGTGTAGTTATTAATTCATGCTATAACATTGTTTATATATGCTTCTAGCATTTCTCTTTGAGATAGGTAATCTCTCTCTATAATGCTTCCAGTATGGATCAAGAAGCAATAGGGTGATGAGAGATCGCATAGAAGAGCTTGATGAATCTTGTGTGGAATTCATGCCGAATGAAGAGATGATCAAGCTTGGAGTCATAGCTTGCAGTCATGGGACTATATCGGTGGCTAGAGATATCTCTCGAAGAGGAAGTACCTTTCAGGTTGTCATTGTAATCAGCTTCTTCGAAGAGGAAGAATTAACCTTCAGAGGGAGTATAGAAATTCATCATAAGCAACCTTGGATGCGGAGGTCAGGAGGTTGATGTAAGTACTTGGAGATTCAGAGGGATTCTACTGAACCAAAAGTGGATGATGTTCCAAATCCTCATATGAGAGGTTTGATTGATACTTGTTGAGCTTGGGCTTCTCCAAGAATGATGTTGATTCAAACCTGCACTTCAAGGTAATTGATGGTGAAGCATTGATCTTGGTTCTCTATGTTGATGTTCTATTTCTTACTGGTGAAGATTACATCATTATCAAATGTAAGAAGGAGCTAGCTTCTAGATTTGAAATGAAGGATCTTAAGTACATGCATTACTTCCTTGGTTTAGAAGTATGGCAGAAGCCTAATGAGTTTATTCTAAGTCAAGGGAAGTATACAATAGACATCTTGAAGAGATTTTTTATGATTGATTGCAAACCTATGTCTACACCTATGGAGACCAACTTACATAAGTTGAAGGAGGCTGCAAATAGTTCAGAACTAGTGGATCCCACAATGTATAGGCAGTTGTTTGGTTCATTGATGTATTTAGTAAACACTAGAGCGGATATTTGCTATGCAATGAGTGCACTTACTCAATTCATGTGTGAACCAAGGCAGATACATCTTGTTGTAGAAAAACATATCCTGAGATACTTGTGTGGCACAGTTGGATATGGGTTGAGATATTCTTCAGATGTGGATTTGAAGCTGCATGGTTTTACTGATTCTGATTGGGCAGTGTGTTTCACTGATCGGAAGAGCACCTCTGGTTGTTTCTTCAATTTGGGATCTGTTATGATATCCTGGTGCAGTAGGAAGCAGTCTTCAATGGCATTGAGTACAACAGAGGCTGATAATATTCCAACTTGTGTGGCAGCTCATGAAGCAGTGTGGCTTTGAAAGCTCCTTGCAGGATTGTTTGGACAATCAATGGAGCCTACTATAATTCATTTTGATAACTAGAGTTGTGTGAAGATTTCTATCAATCTTGTGTTTCATGACAGAATTAAACATGTTGAGATCAAATAACATTATATCAGAGATATGGTATTGAGGAAAGCTATACAGTTGAGGTATATCACCACTGATGAGAAGACGACAAACATTTTCACCAAGCCTCTCTCCAAGATAAAGTTTGTGTACTTTCAAGATAAGCTTGGTATGGTGGAGAATCAAGCCTTAACTGAGAAGGAGTCTCAGTATCAGTGATCCTCTATTAATGCATTTCTCTATTTGAGAGAGATTTCAGGTGCAAGCCCTTGATAATGCATTTATCTTTGAGATTTGACGTGAAAGCCCTTATTTCCACCTTCTGGGAGAGCCATGGTGGATGTCATGTGTGTGACTCCATGACAACATCATGTGAGGGAGTCCATGATGTTTTTTTCTTGTGCTTGTGTTTCACCCTCTGGGAGATCCATGGTGAACATCACGGTGAGGTGACAACATCATATTGAGTGATGAGCACTTGTACATACCATCAATGGAGGTAGCCATGATGGTTGATATCATGATGAGGTGATATTTGATATCACGATGAGGTGATATCTTTTATTTTCCACATATGGTTGTATCCATTGTGGTAGACATCACGATGAGGTGATATGTCTTATGCAGCTGGAAGTATACTCGCTAGTTGAAAGGGAGTGTTGATGTTTTATGACACTATTGGTCTTATCCTTCCAGTCGATCTCCTTGTTACAAGAATGATAAATTAAATGTAGCTAAGGCTATTTAATTTATAGTGATTGGTCAGATTCAAAAGACACGTCATTCATATTAAATAATGATTAATTATTTATGAGGCACGATTATGAAGTGGCATGATTTACTAAGGGAGTTGACCTCTTGTGTAGAGGCACGATTATTTGTTCAAGGCCGACTTGTGTTCATTGAAGGGTCACGTCCCTCTATTCCAACTTGTATTTATATAGCTTCATTGTATCTCACTTGGCATCGATTTATTATTGTTCTCATTCCATCTCAAGTGAGAATTTATTCAAGGAAGATCAAAGTTACTCAAGTTCAAGTTCAGAATTGTTAGTGGTTGAGATCTATCAGCATATTGCTCCATTCTAATTATGTGTTGCATCACTCTTTGATGCATGTATTTGGGTCTGCATATTGGCCTCTTGTAAGGAGATCATTATTGTGTTGATTCAATAAATAAGTGATATATTTTTGTTGGGTTTTTCTCCCTCAAGAGGAGGGTTTTCCTAGCGTATCTGATTGTGTTCATAGTCTTAAGTGCTACATTTTCTGATTGCTTTTTGTTTAATTTATCTCATCATGAAAAACTAACAATAGAAATATCACGATTTGACACGTGGAAAATACCTCCTACTTATCAATTGATGAGCTAAAGGGGATCTATAATGAATGGTTCATAAGGCACAACACTAGTTGAATGTTTTGCAAATGGGATTGCAAGCTAAGTGGGTTTAAACTTGGGGAAAAATCTATGGTTAAGCGTGCTCAAGCTCCAGAGTAGTAATGGGATGGATGACCTCCTAGGAAGGCCCGATGCTTCACCTTTGTGAGCATCACCTAGATGCAATGAGTGCTAAGTGGACCATTCATTATCATGAGATATGGGTTCTTGTGAACCACTACGCATGAAACATGGGTCAATGAGTTTGACTTGTAAAAATACATGGTTGAATCCTTATAGCAACATCACAATTTGACGCGTTGTGAAAAATACCTCCTACTTATCTACTATTAGTGTTATATATATCTTTAATAAAGTTAACTTAAGTTTATATATGCTAGAGTCAGAATTAGTGTTAGGGTTAGAGTTAGAATCAGAGTTTGGGGCAGGGTGAGGATTAATGGTTGGTTTTTTTAGACTACAGGAATGGGATAGTCCCCCTATAAACTGCAGCGTGTCTAGTAAATTTTTTCACATAACCGATAACATTGACATGGCACACCTTCTAGTACAATGAGAATAGGGGGAGATTGGACCTTGTGACCTCTTGCATGCAACAAGATTCTTTAGCCACTCGAGTTGGGGCCACCACCCTGAGTGAGAATCAATGTTACTATTAGAATTTTATTATATTTTTAAAAGATATATATGCTAGAATTAGTATTAATTTTAGGGTTAGGGTTAGGGTTTAAGTTAGAATTAGTGTTAATGTTAGAGTTAGAGTTAGAATTAATGTTAGTGATAGAATTAGTGTTAGTGTTAAAATTAGTATTATTATTAAAAATTTATATACAATTAGTGTTAGTTTTAGAATACGGGTTAAGATTGAGAGTTGAATTTTTTAATTTAATTTTATGTAATTTATTTCATTTTTTATATTATATTCTTTAATTCAAAATTAATTTATATCACTAAAATACTTATAATATTAATATTATTGATTATCATAATATATATTATATAGTAAATAATATAAAATTATATTATAATATATAATTTAATAAATAGTATAATTACATTGAGAGGTGTCTACAGTGACATCCAAAAATTTATGTAAAGTTTTGAAGCTACATTTAAAATGATAGCAGGTGGAAGTCATGTGAAGATTTACCTCTTTCCCACCGTCAATGTTAAATGAACTCAGGAAGATGTTGCTTTCTTTAATGGATTTGTAAGAGAAAGCAGCAGGAAAATCCTCATACTATACACAAATAGATGACTAAGCGAGTAATATAGAAATGAAAAGATCATCGCCATGTGGTATTTCGTTTAAATTTTTCCATCTCAAAAATATTTCCAACTCATTTTACATCGTTTAGTCCAATATGTAGATGTCTCTGTGATTTTTTTTTTCTTTTTTAACATTATGTTTTTGGTATGTAAATCTCTTTTGTTTCAGTCCAGAACTTGATTATTGTTGTTGCTCTCGGAGTTTGAATGTTTTTAATGTTTGTCTTTGTTTTCGTTCGCATTTGTATGAAACAGAGATTGTCCAGCAGGGTTTGTAGGGGACTGTGGAGATTTTTAAAGCTTTTTATTCACTTTTTGTCTTTCAGGTTTCAGATAAATTCCTCCTCCTATTTTATTTAATTTTAAATTTTTACTACCATGAAGTTAACTATTAAATCAACTTTTGAATTATTCAAAAATTTTATTTTTAGATGTAATTGAGAAATCTTTGAGTTTTTTTATTTTATTTTAAAATTCATGTCTATGTTAAATTGGAAATTATCAAATTTTAGTTAGGGTAGAATTTGACTAACTATTTATTATTTGAAATAGAGATGAATTACAAAATTGATATTGACTGTTTGATTGCTGAAGAGTGATATGGAAGTCATGCGCAATTACAGTAGATTTGATGAAACAAAAAAATAAAATAAAAGAGATTTACTGAAACAAAAAAATCAAATAAAAAAGATTTGATAAAACAAAAAAATCAAATCAAAGATCTTTGATGAAACAAAAAGAACAAAAAAATAATAATAATAAAAATAATTCAAATATTTGCATAAACTAAAAGAACAAATAAATAAATAAATAATATTTTTGATCGCAAAGAGAAATCAAAGATTTGATCACAAAGATAAATCAATCAAAAAAGAAAATTATTAGTCAAATTCTACCTTAGCATATTTTATATATATTAATATTTAATAAAAGATAACTCCTAACATATTTAATATATGTATGCTAGTATATAATAAATATTATATAATATATAATCTAAATGCCTAATTCTTTTTCCTTCCTGCAACCAAGATATAAAGTCTCAATTATTCAATATAAATAAATAATTATAAACATAAATAATGAAATGAAACAAAGATGATGTTATTGTTTATAATTATAAATTGTCATTATTATTGATTTCAATGATGGCCCCAATTTTATTTCATGATATACAAACCATCAACGGGCATCAAAGGGAGTCATTGCTCCACTAAACTAGGAAGGAAGGAAATAGTTCTTAGCCTATTGATTCACAAAAGAATAATAATTCTAGTGGTCCATATACATTAGCCAAGAGCTGAGTGAAGTTGTTGCACCATGTCGGGTTTGGACATCATAGGTAGCATGGGGACAGGTTGTTGGTGCCAGATATGATTTATTTAGCCCATTTTAGATAATATATATTATGTCTTGTATTGGGATATGTTGATGATGTTTTCTGCACAGCAACAACTCAGACAGAATATGATATCCTATCTCTCTTGAAGGGTAAATCTCTATGTGAAAAGAGATAACCCCAAGGTCTCTAATGTCAGGTCTTGACAATGCAACAAACAACCCAGAGATAATGTGAAAATGTTGGTAATCACAAAGGGACCTTACTACAAGCAAACACCAGATTTTGAATTTATCGGATCTAAACAATGGATTGATACTTGAAATTCTCAATTGAACTTAGATAATAAAGAAAATAACAAAAGATAAGGGTTTCAGAGATAATTCTAAGGCTAATTTCTAACCCTAAGACTAACAATGCCAAAAGATAAGATGCTCAAAATGGACCGATCTCTCATAAACTACTTTCTGTTTGACCCAAATAAATCTGCAATCTCACAGGAATAGTGCAATCTTATGAGGTATTTAAAGATTTTCAAATCATAAACATTCATTCAAGACAATCATGTTGTAACTAAAATGAACAAACATTCATAATTGAACTAAGCACAATTTTAAGTCCAGGCTAACTTTGCAAAGCAGCTAACAATCAACTAACTGCAAAAAGTATGGACTAGAGATCGCTGCAAACATTCCAAACATGAAACCCTAAGCATCACCAAACTATCTAACAAAGAACTTAAGCAATTTTAAAGATAGAACAACTAGAACCATTCCAGATAAAACTTAACACAAGAGAGATACCAAATCACAATATCCTTCCTTATATTTGATCATCCAAAATAGCAACAATTCTAGCCTTCTGTTACAATACTTGCTTGAAGGAAAACCCTAGTTCGCTCAAATCTATATTCTATGTCTATTTTGTATCACTTATCTCTCTAACTATTTTTCTATTATTCACAAAATGAGGCAACATGCCCAGTTTATAGAGAATCCCTCAACATAGGTCGGCCTAATTAAGAGTTTTACAATAAAAATGGCACATAAGAGGTCGGCCCCAAAAGATATTCAAACACACATGAAATGTGAAATTTGCACCAATTTCATCCAAGTCGGCCTGTGGTCTCAAAAAGTTGGCACAATGCATGTAGATAATGGGAAGCACAAACTTTGATGTAGCTCTATATAACTACTTCCCATCCTTGTCCTTAGCTCGATCCTCTTCAGCATGCATTGCCAGCAACACTCTATCCAACTCAGCAATAGGAGGCATAGGCAAAACCCTAACTCTTCTTTCAAGAGACTTAATGTCATCTCTTACCTTCCTTACTGTGCCATCCCAATCAGCCCTATTCGTCAAATACCTATCAATAACTGCAATGTAGGTTGCAGCATCATCTAGCTAATGTTCAGTGACTGGACCATCATTGACTGGAGAATAGACATCTCTCCACCATTTCCTGAGTTGTTCCAAATTGAGATGCTTTGGAGCGAACTTCTTCCTCCCTGTCATAATTTCAAAGAATGAGATGCACTTATCATGAATGCCAATCAAAGTGTCTTCAATTTGCCTCCTTTGCTTGTGAATCTTCTTCGAGGCCCTTTGCCTCATCTACAAGATCTCAAACCATTCCCAAGGCTCAAAAACCCTTGGAAAAAGGAAGAATCCCACTCTTCACTAGTTTATCCTCAGTAAACTCCATGATTGTTCTTGTTTTCTGCAACAGGAGATCAATGTCCTCCTTGTCTTGAGCCAACATAGTCTTTAGCCAGTCTACTGACCTCATGGCATCCCTTGTAGTTGACAAGATATCCTTGATGGAACCATCTCCTTTGGTCTGGACTCCCTGTAACCGACCAACTGTGGTATGTGTAGTTCCTTTCATTCTTTCAAGTTCAGAGATTGTTTCTTGAGGCAAGAAACCTACAGCAGAGGAGGAAGAGCCAATAGATTTCAAGGGTTTCATCAACTCCTGCAAGTACTTCTTCAATTTCTCATTCTCTCTTTCCAACTCATGCCTGGTTTGTACCTCTTTCTTCAATCTGCCCACAATTATAGCACTGGAGTCTTCATACTCCTCAATGTCCTGCTCCATAGAAGCATGCCCTAAATAAATGGTCTACACATGATAATCCTTTGTAGTCACATTATCTCTATCTTTGTCTAGAGTAGGGGTAGCAATGTGAGCCACCATGTTGCCTAATCCATCTCTCTCAATCCTGGATACAACCCTAGCCTTCTTCTTGGTTTTCCCCTTTTCAATGTTGGCCATTAGGTCATCCCAATTGGCAGGAGCATCTTCCACTATCACCAATTTACTCTTTAACTCTCTATCTAGCCAACCTGGAATAGTGGATTCGGTTGGCACCTTATCCTATTTATCCTGTTGGACACTAGGTGCATCCTTCTCAATACTAGGCACATTAGGGATCTCCTTGATTGGATCCTCCTTGTTTAAAGACCGCTCCTCTATAATCTGTATCGGTGAAGGGATCTTAGCTGCTATCTCCTCCTGTTGAGGAGATTTGTTCAATTTCTCTTCTCCAGGTGAATCCGCATAGGTCACCGAGGGAGACTAGATTACGTTATCAATCTCTGCCTCTGCATTGTAGAGGTCTCCTTCTTGGAATTCTTCTTCACCCAAGTCCTTAAGATCTTCATCCTTCTTTGGCTCTTCTGGCACACTGCCAGTCTCTTGAGGAAGGGGAATTTCCTATTGTTTAGTAATAGGAATGGTCACAGGAGCACTACCCTTTGCTGTAGCATCCTTTGGCAAAGGAGTCCTTGACCTCCTCATGTATACCTGTGTTTTCTCCCCTGAACTTTCTACCTCTACCATAGGTGGTTCAACTTCCTTATCGGTCTTAGGAGTTTCCTTTTCCTTCTGTGATAGTGTTAAAAGTCTTCTTCTCTTGGATAAAGGAGCAGTAGCATCCACTTCTTCCTTTTCCCCTTTATCTTTCTCAGCCCCTCTCCTTGAGACATGCCTTCTCTTTTTAGCATTAGGCTTCCTTTGTTTACCTGCCTCTACTACCTCCTCAATTTGAACATCCCTAACCTTACTCTTGAAGGGAGATTCCATCTTGGCCTTACCCTTAGGATCTTGTTCATGTGATTCCTCAGAAGCCGAATTGGACTCCAAGTCTCTCATCAAATCATAGGTGCATTGGACACCTTCACTTTCCAACTCCAATATCTTGTGCTTCAGCCACATTTTGGTATACTTAATCACCGGAGTCATAATCTGCTCCAACTCTATCTTCTCTTCTTCCAGCTAGTCAATCTCTCCAACTGGTTTGTCTTTCACAGCCTTGAAGATATGACCCTGAATTAGATTTCCATCCTCTTCCACTTGGTCAAGAATGGCCTTTACGTTGTATAACCTTACTAAGTCTACTGGAAACCTAGAAAATTTCTTCTTCCTTACATCAAATTCATCACCCAGGTTAGCCCAATAATCCTTAATGTTGTCTTTGTGGCTATACTCCCTGCTGGCCTTCTTTTGTGCCTCACCTGTGATATCAAACCTTGCCCTCTTAGAATGGAAAGAGAGACCAAAATTACCCATCTCCTCTTCAGAAGCATGAGCAGACTGGATGGAAGGGTATACCTCATTTGTTCCTATCTTCAAAGGGAAATCATTCCCAAACCTTATTTTATGTTTATCCCCCTTCACAATCACATCAAAGTCACAAATTTGCCTAGTGACCTCCAATAGTATGATGTGATCAGTTGGGTACCTTGGGAGTCTATAGGGATCCCTTTGACAATCATCAATCCTAATGTAGGAGAAAGTGGGGAACTGGATGAACCATGCCCCATACCTCCTTATCAATTCCTTGGCCTTGTCTGAAATTCTCACATGCTCTGCACCCTGCAACAACCTAGTAATGTACATTGTAAAAGCATCATTTTCTCTTCTGTAGCTACCTCCTGCCAAGTGCAGCTATGAATACACCTCATAGATTGCATCCTATCCAAATACTCCTCTAGTGCTCAACCCCTTGTATGGGTGGAATCTTACCAATGCATATACCAGGTAAGAAGTCATGGTGAAAGTCTTGGTTTGCAATACATTGCACATCTGCTCATGAACTACTACACTTATGGCACCTGCCCAATGGTAATCTATGCCCTACTCCATTTGAGCAATGACATTAAACATCCAGCTCTCAAAAACTCCTACACTCTTTAACCCTACCAACCTACTGAGGAGAGTGATGACATTATAGTATTCCCTTTTGAATTTAAGTCTAAATAACTGTTTGGGCAACTTGGAGAAGTGGGACTTCGGTTTCTCCAACCAAGAATTAATCACCTACTGGGATTTAACCACATTCTCCTCATAATATTTCTTTTATGTATCCATATCAAAGGCCACCACATGTGACCTATCAAGTATATCAAAAGTCCTAGCAATGGACACAGGATCAAAGCTCGCTACAGTTCTTCCCTGTGGGCCAACTATCCTTTGTGTTCCCTTATCGTAGTTTTTGGCACATTCAAGCACCAACTCATAGCATTTTACTGTAGAGGGGAAACTAGCTACATGTGCTAACCCATATTGTAGAGTTCTTCTAGCCAGCAAGGGGAGGTTCAGTGCTGCCATTTCAACCTTGAACTCTTCGTAGTCCCACATACCCACATAGGTATAGGTAATCCCTGACCAGATAGAAGTCAGTTTTCTCTCAGGAATCTTACTCTTTATGTCCATCTTTACCTTTTCTTCATCAGAGATAGCAGAACTTTCAACACTTGGATCTATTGTTTTTCCCTTACCATGCCCAGCAGCAGCTTGTCCTGATCTAGCCTGCAAACAAATAAAACAATCATAATGAGATCCAAGACAAACAATAAGTGTCAACATCAATTATTTCAAAGTTCGGGATTTAGCCTCCTCCGCGGAATCCAGACTGGAGAGGAATTCTGGGGAAATCTGGACTAGGCAAAATCCAACGAAACAAACATACAAACCCCACAATATCATTTCAATCAATCAGTATAATAAAGGAATAACTTGAAACCCCTTAGCGTAAGTTCATTTAATCATCAAAATGCATTATCAATAAGCAAATTCCTCATGTAATCATTAGACCCTTCATTCCCACAAAACTTCGAGAAAATCCGCAAAAGACGAAAATCCCCAAAAACAGCAATAGTTTTGGCAATTTGGGAAAATGAAGGAAGTGCAGGGAAAATGAAGGAAGTGCAGAACATCCGCGAAAATCCCAATGGAGTGGATTTTAGCATAATCGAGATAGATTCATTGTGGAAGCATGAATTCGGCAAAACGGCCAAGCAATAGACACCAGGAAAATCCAGAGGAAGAGGAATTCTGCAAGGCAAATAAAAGTATGGATAAATAGAAAATTATGAAGAAAGAAGGAAAAATAAGAAGACTCGGGGAAATCTAGCAAGGGCAGAATTCCGTGAAGGCAATGAAAACCTGAACGTCTATGTTTTCCTTATCTTCACCTAGAATAGATCAAACGACACATACCAAGAGCTTGCAGCTCAATAATGACTTAACCTACACCTCCAATGGATCAACCATGAATTTTAAAACTCACCTCTCAACAATTTGAAAGGGATTGGCTATGCCCTAGGTCAAGAACCCTAAAAACCTCCACCATGAAAGCACGGAAAATCTTAGGCACCACTCGCTTGCAAACAAGCATAGGAAGTTTGTGGCAAAGGTAAGCAAGGCCCAATAACAACAATGAAAGACCATCCAAAGCAAATATTCAAGACAATCAACAAGACGAGCTGACAAAACACGGAAACCCCAAATGCCCAGACATGGCGCGCACACACAAGCAAGAACAAAGCAATGAATGACATGAAAGCGCACAACAAAGCATCAAAACTAGAAGAGGAAGAGGGAATATCTACATACCATGAGAATAGAAGAAATTGAAACTTGGGATGCCAGCAAACAACCTCCAAGCACGAGCAGAATATAAGCAATGCCCCAGAAATCAGAATGCAGCACTCGAAATCTCCTCAAATGCAAAATCTAGCAACACACCTCAAGCTCCAGCACTTCAATCTCAAATGACAAGTAAATAAGCAAACTCAAATGGCAAATCACTTCACAAAATTCAATATATCATTTCCCCAAAAGGTTGCGCAATCGCCATTAATGCGATCGACAAGATGGCCGAATGCAAAATCTAGAAATCTGATAGAGTAACGGACTTAGGAAAAATCTGGACATGACAGATTTCCCCAGACTTGAGCAGAAAGGCAGCCATTTCCAAACACCAAAGGGAAACCGGGAAAGTCCGGCCAGGGCGGATTTTCTCGAACACAGTGAAAAACCCGAAAGGAACCCAAAACTTAAGGTTGACAATATAAATCATAAATGGTCCATTCTAATCGGTAGGACGAACATCAAAGCACATGCCAAAGCAAGCAAAATTCCAAAAAAGAAAGGCCAAGACATCAAAAAGCGAAGAAAATGAGGGTCCCAACTTTTAATGGGGCGTGTGTGCAAAAAACTACACAACAGGATCTTTAATCGATAGGAAAATACAAGAAAAATAAATTGCACCATAAATGACAATCACCTAAAGTCACGACAAGTTTGTCTATGGTCTTCACAATTCCATACCAATGCAATAAAGTTTATTTCCCTAAATTGCATGCTGAAATATAACGACAAAACCAAAAATCTTGAGAAACCTTAAGAACTAGAAAATATACCTTATATATAATCTATATATAATATACACCAAGAGATATCATTTTCAAGGTGCATTTTTTTTAAAAAGAAAAAAAGAAAAAAAATACACCTCAAAAATGATATCTCTACTATATAGATTATATATAAGGTATATATCCTAGTCTATAGTCATAGTGCACACTCAATTCTATTATATTTAAATATTATTAAACACTAAACATAAACCATAATGGTAACCCTAAACTTTCCCTAATCCTAACCCTAACCCTAACCTAGCAAAATTCCTAATTGTAACCCTAACCCTAACACTAACCATAATCCTAATCCCAACCCTAACCCCAAACCCTAATCCTAATCCTAACCCTAATCCAAATTATAATCATAACTCTAAACCTAACCCTAAACCATAAACCCTAATTATAACCTTAAATACCCTAACCCTTATACTAACTCTAACATTGATCCCACTATAACTCTAACCATTACCCTAATCGTAACCTTAACCCTAATTTTTACCTAACCCTAATACTAATAATTATACCATAACCCTTTGTAATTGAACCCTAATTTTTTTATAACCATAATTGAAATGTAAACTTAACCTCAACCCTAATTCTAACTATAACTCTAACCGCAGCCCTAACCTTAACTCTAACCTTGATCCTAATAGTAACTCTAAGCATAACCCTAACCCTAACGTTAACGATAACTGTTAGCTAACTCAAATACTAACCATAACCCTATTTGAACCCTAATAATAACTCTAACCCTCATTGTACCATAAATGTAATCCTAACCCCAATCTTTATTATTAAAAATATATATTATTTCTCATAACCCTAACCTGTATCAAACTTATTTCTCATAACTCTAACTCATACCTTAAATCTAAAATTATTTCTCACAACCGTACCCTAACCTTAACCCTAAGAAAATATCTAATCATAACCCAAAACCCTAACCCTAACCCTAACCATAAATCTAATCCTAACTCCAACCGTAACCTAACCCTAACCTTAACCCTAATCAAATTCTTAATCAAAATCATAACCATAACATTAACACTAATCATAACCCTAACCCTAACCCTATTTTTCCTAACCCTAACTGTAACTCTATACCTAACCCTAACTAAATACCTAATCATAACCTAAACTATAACCTAACCCAACTCCAATCCCTATCATTTAATTAAGATTAAAGTACCAACCTAACCCTAACCCTATATCTATTTGTAACATAACCCTTTGTAATTGAACCCTAATCATAACCCTAACCTAACTCTAATAACTCTAACTCATACCCTAAATCTAAAACTATTTCTTACAACCCTACCCTAACCTTAACCCTAAAAAAATCCCCAATCATAACCCAAAACCCTAGAAACCTAACCCTAACCATAACTCTAACCCTAACTCCAACCACAACCTAACCCTATCCTTAACCCTAATCAAATTCTTAATCAAAATAATAACTATAACATTAACCCTAACCCTAACCCTAATACTATTTTTCCTAACCCTAACTGTAACTCTAAACCTAACCCTAATCCAAACACTAAACCCTAACCCTAACTAAATACCTAATCATAACCCTAAACTATAACCTAACCCAACTCCAATCCCAATCATTTAATTAAGATAAAAGTACCAACCTAACCCTAACCCTATATCTATTTGTACCATAATTATCCCTTTGTAATTGAACCTTAATCATAACCCTAACTTGACCCTAACACTAATTATACCATAACCCTTTATAAATTTGGAACCCTAATTTTATTGTAACCATAATTAAAATGTAGCCTTAACCCTAACCCTGATCTTAAGTGTAACTCTAACCCTAACCCTAACCCTAACCTTAACTCTAACCTTGATCCTAACTATAACTCTAACCATAACCCTAACCTTATCCTTAACCCTAACGGTTACCTAATCCTAATACTAACCATATAACCCTAATTGAACCCTAATACTAATTGTACCATCACCCTTTGTAATTGAACCCTAATTTTATTGTAACCATAATTGAATTGTAACCTTAACCTTAACCTCAGTCCTAACTATAACTCTAACCCTAACCCTAAACCTAACCCTAACCCTAACCCTAACCCTAACCTTAACTCTAACCTTGATCCTAATCGTAATTCTAACCATAACCCTAACCTTAAACGTAACTGTTAGCTAGCCCTAAGATAAACCATAACCCTAATACTAACTCTAACCATCATTGTACCATAAATGTAACCCTAAATTTTCTAAAAACACTAAACCTAATGCTAGCCCTCACCTAACCATTAACCATAATTGTAGCTCTAACCATTAACCATAATCGTAACCTTAACCATGCCCTAACCCTAACCATAAACCATAATCCTAACCCTAACTCTAACCAAATATCTAATTATAGCCCTAAACCCTAACCCTAATCTCATATATAATCCCAACCATAACCAGAACTCTAAATCTAACCCTAATCCTTACACTATTTTTTCTTAATCCTAACCCTAACTAAATACCTAATCATAACCCTAAACTATAACCTAACCCAACTCTAATCCCAATCATAATTGTACCTCTAAACCTAACCCTAAACCCAAGTTTAATTTTATTATATTATATACATTATATATTAATATATATATATTATCATATATAATACTAATTATATTGCTATATATTTTAATATATAGTATATTATATTATCTACATTTTTATTTGTTTAAAAAATAATTACAAAAATATTCTATTTTTTAAGATTCCTTGATTTTTAGATTTTTTTGTTAATATCTACATTATATAATATATAATATTAATAATATTACTATATATTTTAAAATATAATATATTGTATTATCAAGATTAATATATAGTAATATGTATAATATAATAATATATTATATTATTTATATTATCTATTTTAATATATAATATGTATTATATTATTATCCAATATAATATATTATAACTTTTAATGACTTTTAGAAAATAATTTTGAAGAATTTTTTTTTAAAAGATTTTTTAATTATTCTTAATATATAATATGTATTACATATTTATCTAATCTAATATATTATATCTTTTTTTTTATTTTTAGAAAATAATTTTGAAGAGACATTTTTTTTTTAACATTTCTTAATTATGATAATATATATTATTAGCTAATATAATATATTATATCATTTTTTTATTTTTAGAAAAGAATTTAGAAGAAATATTTTGTTTTTTAAGATTTCTTAATTTTTGGTTTTATATTATATCTTTTTTTAGAAAAGAATATTGAAGAAATATTTTGTTTTTTAGGATTCCTAAATTTTCGGATTTTTTGTTGTTGTTTTTGTGACGAATGTGTTGATCTTCTATAGGAGCTTGTGCTACCATTGCAGGGTTACGCCTCAAGTCTCCTCATAGTTGACTCCTTCCTTCTAAGAAAACCCTTTAGACACAAATTGGGCTTTGAACTTTTCCACACTACCATGTGTAGCATGCTTAATCTTATACAGCCATCTCGAGCCCACCACAAACTTATCTTCTAGTCATGGTACTACCTCCCACACACTATTCTTCATGATGGAAGAATACTCTTCCACCATAGCATCCCAAAAGCAAAAAAATGTGCCTCGAAAATGATATCTCTCGACGTATATTATATAGATTATATATAAGGTATATATGCTAGTTTAGAGTAATAGTACACACTGAATTCTATTATATTTAAATATTATTAAACACTAAACATAAACCATGATGGTAACCCTAAACTTTCCCTAACCCTAACCTAAAAAAATCCCTAATTGTAACCCTAACCCTAACACTAACCATAATCCTAATCCCAAACCTAACCCTTAACCCTAATCCTAACCCTAGCCTAATCCAAATTATAATCATAACTCTAAACCTAACCCTAAACCATAAACACTAATTGTAACCTTAAATACCCTAACCCTTATATTAACTCTAACATTGATCCCACTATAACTCTAACCATAACCCTAATCGCAACCTTAACCCTAAATGTTACCTAACCCTAATACTAACTATAACCCTAATTAAACCCTAATACTGATAATTGTACCATAACCCTTTGTAATTGAACCCTAGTTTTATTATAACCATAATTGAAATGTAACCTTAACCTTAACCCTAATTCTAACTATAACTCTAACCCCAACCCTAACCTTAACTCTAACCTTGATCCTAATAGTAACTCTAACCATAACCATAACCCTAACCTTAACCGTAACTGTTAGCTAACTCAAATACTAACCATAACCCTATTTGAACCCTAATAATAACTCTAACCCTCATTGTACCATAAATGTAATCCTAACCTCAAGCTTTATTATTAAAAATATATATTATTTCTCATAACCCTAACCTGTATCAAAATTATTTCTGATAACTCTAACTCATACCCTAAATCTAAAACTATTTCTCACAACCCTACCTTAACCTTAACCCTAAGAAAATCCCTAATCATAACCCAAAACCCTAACCCTAACCCTAACCATAAATCTAACCCTAACTCCAACTGTAACCTAACCCTAACCTTTGTTGGATGTTGTGGTTGTGTTGTTGATATGTGGTTGTCATTCATGTCAACACTATTAGCATTAATGTCTTTAAGACTGTATATGTCGAGGATATTGAGAAAATTGTAATAAAATATGTTCCAGGTTGTCTGTGAAGCAATGAAGATCGGTATGATGGAAAGTTCAGTATGTTGATGGTGAGAAGTTGCGGATTAAAGGGTTTGTTTTCAAGTGTATCTAGTTTATCCATTAAAAGTTTCAGAGGTTCGCATGAAGATTTGAGCAAGTTATGAGTTTTTGTGTTCCGACAGTTATTCTGTTACTGTAGCTAGTGTTCCTAGAAGAAGATAATGTGATTCTGGTAATCTGAGTTGTTGTGAATGCTCCTGTGGTGTTCATGGATTTTTCTAGATCGTGCTCTATCTATTTTGCACGTCTGCATTGTCGTTGTGCTCACGATCAGTGATTTTCTCTTGTGTGTTCATGTTTTTTCATGTTCATGGCCGACAGGGTGATTGTAGCGCGTTGTGGATCTTTGAGGAATAATTTTTGAAGGTGTTTTGTGTTCGAGGATATTATTTTGGGTCTTCACTATGTTGTGGCCAAATTTGGTTGATTCACATTAATAATCTTTATTGTTTTGGGCCAATAGTTTGTATTCATCTTATTCTTTTGTTGAAGCCAACATGTAACAATGTAATTCCTTGTTGCGGATATATATAAGTGATTGTTTCTTCATTTGAATGGGAGAAAAAAAGAAGTGTGCACGAATAATGTTCTAAATCTTTTGAAGGCAGAGCAGAGTGTAAAGAAAAGTGAAGAAGAGTGAAGTAGAGTGAAGAAGTGTTCATGTGCTTAACCGGAACTATAATCAGGCATTAGAAAATGTTATTTTCTCAGTTCAAGATCTTTCAGATGGATTTAATCTGAATATTATTGTAAGACATTAAGTCTTCCCTTGGGCGGTAAGCCTTATGTGATTGAGCAGTGAGCTCTAGGCAGTGTGTCTAAATGCATGTGCATTCCCCATTTTTCCATACTTTTAACAGAGTATAAACTTGTGGATTAACCTCCACCTTGGTTTTTCCCCTAACAAGGTTTCCATGTAAAAATCTTGGTGTTATGTGTGTTTTTGATGTGTTGTTATTTTCTGCTTTCATGGTTATTAATCAAATATGAGAATAGGGGTTAATAAATTTAATAAGTTTGAAATTTTATGACAACTGATTCACCCCCCCTCTCAATTGTATGCCCTTGTGTTGCCAACAATTGGTATCAGAGCAAGTTCCTTGGAAGAATTTTAACAACTTGAGGTGATCTGGGATATCGACATATAAGAAGGATAGCCTGAGATTTGGTGGAACAAATTATTCTTTGTGGAAGACTCAAATGGAGTGTCATCTGAGATGCATTGGTGAATCCTATTGGAGCATTACAAGTCATAGGTATGTTGTCCCTCAAAATGGTCCTACTACTACTACTGAGATTAGGAATGTTGAATACAATATCAGGGCTAAGGAAGCATTGTTGAGTTCTTTGATTGATTCTGAGATGACGAATGTTATGGATCTGAAGACTGCTTATGAGATATGAAAAAAATTGGAAACTTTGTATGAAGGTGATGCTAATGTGAATATTTCTAAGCTACAAAGTCTGAAAGGGAAATATGAATTGTTGAGAATGGGTGATGATGAGAATATTACTACTTTCATGCAAAAAGTGAATGAACTTGTGTGTGGTATTAGATGTGCTAGTGGACAGTTGGATGAGTCAACGATTGTTGCTAAAAGTCTTAGATCCTTTCCTGATGCATACAAAGTCAAAGCTACAGATATTGATGAGCTCTGGACTGTGACAAATGTAACTAGAGATATGTTGATTGGTAAACGTACTACTTTTGAGTTGAGTGAATTCGGTGATGCCCTTCCTAAGATAGAATCTGCATTCAAAGCTACTACCTCTGAAAGAGATAAGAAGAGATATGATTCGGGTGAAAGTTCTTCTAGAAAGGTATTCAAGTATGAGGAAGAAATGAGACAGATTGAAGAAGAAGAAAGAGAACTGAATGAGCTTGAAGCACTTATTGTCAAAAGGGAAGCTAGAGGAGAAGGTAAGTATAAAGGGAAATTGTCTATTAAATGTTTTTCTTTCAATAAGATAGGTCATTTTGCATCAAGGTGTCCGAAAAGAGTTCCTAAGTCAAGACCTAACAAGCCTAAATTTATCCTAAATTTCAAAGGAAGTGTTATTATGTTGTTGATGAAGGTGTGACTCATGATGAATCTAATAAAGGGAATGTAAGTGAAGATGAGTTTGTGTTTATTGCTATCAAGGAAAATAATCCCGTGTCTACTAAATCTGCTAGTTGTACAAATGTGGAGAAAGCCCTAGTTGCTCGAGTTGAAGAGAAGGATGAATGGGTAATTGACAGTGGATGCTATCATCACATGACAGGTGATAAAAGAAAATTTGTAAGTCTAGAAAAGTATGATGGTGGTGTTGTAATATTTGGTGATAAAAATGGTGGTATAATCCATGGCAAAGAATGTATTTCTTTTGATGGTAAGCATAATACTGACGATGTCCTATACGTTGAAGGTTTGAAGCATAATATCTTAAGTGTCAGACAGATGGTTGATAAGGGATACAATCTTCAATTCAACGATGGAAAGTGTAGTATATTGGGAAGTTCCAGAAATGTGATTGCTTCAGGTACATAAACAAAAGGTAACATCTTTCACCTGAATGTTGCTAGTAAAAGTTGTCTGATTGCTCAAGTTGATGAAAGTTGGTTGTGGCATAGGAGAATGTGTCATGTAAACTTTTACAATATTATCAAGATAAGTTCTACTTAGGCAGTGAGAAATCTTCCTAAGTTGGTAAAACCTTTTAATGCCATATGCAAGGAATGTTAGTTATGAAAGAAAACTAGAATTTCATTTTGGAGCAAACAACATTGTTTAAATGAATTGTTGGAGCTTGTGCATATTGACTTGTGTGGTCCTTCTAGAGTTAGAAGTTTACAAGGTTACAGGTATTTCATGTTGCTTATTGATGATTATTCTAGGATGATGTGGGTTACTTTCTTAAGGGGGAAATCTGAAGCTCTAGAGAAGTTCAAGATCTTTAAGGCTATGGTTGAGATAGAGACAGGTCTAAAGATTAAGTGTCTGAGATCATATAGAGGTGGTGAATTCACTTCCCATGAGTTTAATTATATTTGTGAAGTGCATGGGATAAAGATAAAATTATCTACACCACAGACCCCTCAGCAAAATGGAGTTGTGGAAAGGAAGAACAGGACAGTTCAAGATGCTGCTAGGACTATGATACTGGAAGGAAATGTTCCTCATATCTATTGGAGAGAAGCTATGAGTACTATTGTGTATATCCTCAATCGGGTACAAATTAAAGGTGATACTGGTAAGACCCCTTTTGAGCTATGGTTTGGTCATAAGCCTACTGTCAGATATTCCAAAATATTTGGGAGTAAATTCTATATCAAAAGAGATGAAGAAATAGGAAAGTTTGATGCTAGGAGTGATTAAGAAATCTTTCTTGGTTTTTCTACTAAGAGTAAGGCCTATCGGTGCTACAACAAGAGATTGAGGAAAATGGTTCAAAGCACAAATATTAAGGTTGATGAAGACATTGCTAGACCATCCAGAACCTATGGATATGATTTTGATGATCAGAATGACAGTACAAAAAAAGGTCAAACTTCAAATCAAGTTCAGATCGTTTTGGTGAATCAAGAAGATCAAGAGGAAGGAGAAACTAGTGAAAGTTGAAAAGAGAGATCACAAGAGCCTAAAGTTCAAGAACATCCTAAGACTCCAAGGTATGTGAGATTAAATCATTCAAAAAATAAGATTATAGGTGATAAGAACAAAGGTGTCCAAACTAGGAGAAGAATTGCAAAAGAATATTGTTTGATATCAAAGACTGAGCCAAGTGATGTAAATGAAGCATGTAAAGATGAACATTGGATTGAAGCAATGAAAGAAGGACTACAATAAATTCAGAAGAATAATACATGGATTCTTGTTCCTAGACCTAAGGACAAAAATGTAATTGGAACTAAATGGATCTTTCAGAATAAACTGAATGAGCAAGGTGAAATTATAAGAAATAAAGCAAGACTGTTCTGTAAAGGATATTCTCAGATGGAAGGAATTGAATTTGAAGAGACTTTCTCCCTTGTTGCTAGAATTGAAGCTGTGAGATTGTTTCTTGCTTATGTTGCTTACAAAAACTACAAGGTTTATCATATGGATGTCAAGTCAGCATTTCTAAATGGCGAATTGGAAGAAGAGGTGTATGTTGAGCAACCTAATGGATTTCAATTGATTGATCAGGGATATATGGTTTGTTAGTTGAAGAAATAATTGCATGGACTCAAGAAATCCCCTAGAGCTTGGTATGCCAGATTGGACAAGTATTTGTTGAAGCTTGGATTTAACAAAGGTACTGCTGGTAGTAATCTGTATTTCAAGATTGATGATGATAAAGATTTGATTGTGGAAGTCTTTGTTGATGATATCATTTTTGGAGGAGATTATGGTTTGTGCATGAAGTTTGCTGATGAGATGCAGAATGAGTTTGAGATTTCAATGATTGGAGAGATGAAATTCTTTTTGGGATTGTAAATTACTCAGTTAGATAAAGGAATCTTTATATCTCAGTCCAAGTATGTGAAAGAATTGCTAAATAAGTTTGGTGTGGAAGATTCAAATCCAATCGGTAAACCCATGGTGACCGGATGTAAGTTGATAATAGATGATGATTCTCCAAAGGAAAATCAGACTAGATACAAATCAATGATTGGTGGATTGCTTTATTTGACTCAAACTAGGCCTGATATCATGAATGTTGTATGCATTGTTGTAAGATTTCAAGTTGATCCTAAGGAATCTCATGTGATTGTTCTGAAGAGAATTTTCAGATACTTGAAGGGAATAGAGTATTTTGGCCTGTGGTATCCTAAAGATGATGATCTTACTTTGAGTGCCTTTACTGATGCTAATTGGGCAAGATATGTGAATGACAAGAAAAGTACTAGTGGTGGCACATTTTTCTTGGGAAAGAAGCTAATTTCATGGTTAAGTAAAAAGAAGAATGTCATTTCTTTATCTCCTATAGAGGAAGAATACATTGTTGTTGCTAACAATTATACTCAAGTATTGTGGATGAAGCAAATGTTGAAAGATATCAAAGTTATGTATGATGAGCATATTGCTATATTCTGTGATAATTCAAGTGCAATTAACATTTCTAAGAATTTGGTGATGCATTCAAAGACCAAGAATATATCTGTCAAGTTTCACTTTTTGAGAGAGAAGGTGAGTGAAAAGGAAGTCAGATTGGAGTATGTGCCTACTAAGGAACATATTGCAAACATCTTTACCAAGTTGTTGCCTAAGGATAATTTTGAGTATCTCAGAGGGAAGTTAGGGGTGATTACCCCTCCTAATGAGAACTAAGATGCATTGTCTTGCATCAGTCTATGCATTTCACAGTTATATCTTGATTCAGATTGATGTTTTGGTGGCTGCTACTCAAGGGGAGTAGTCAGATGTTCAGATATGTGGTTTAGAGCTTGTATGTACCTTTCCCATTGATGTCAAAGGGGTAGAAGAGCAATGTGAAAAATTAGGAATTATCTGAGGAGAATAAGTCATGAGAAAAGAGTTAGAACCTATCAGAACTAAGATGCATTGTCTTGCATCAGTCTATGCATTTCACAGTCATATCTTAATTTGGATTGATGTTGTGGTGGTTGCTACTCAGGGGGAGTAGTTAGATGTTCAGATATGTGGTTCAAATATTGTGTGTACCTTTCCCATTTATGTCAAAGGGGTAGAAGAGCAATGTGAAAAACTAGGAATTATTTGAGGAGAAGAAGTCATGAGAAAAGAGTCAGAACCTAAGGGGGAGTAAGTGCTGAAGTTAGTTGCGTTGATGGTGTTTTTCACATCATGTGTTGCCATCAATGCCAAATGGGGAGATTATTGGATGTTGTGGTTGTGTTGCTGATATGTGGTTGTCATTGATGTCAACACTATTAGCATTAATTTCTTTAAGACTGTATATGTCGAGGATATTGAGAAAATAGTAATAAAATATGTTGTAGGTTGTCTATGAAGCAGTGAAGATCAGTATGATGGAAATTTCAGTATGTTTATGGTGAGAAGTTTCAGATTAAAGGGTTTGTTTCCAAGTCTATCTAGTTTATCCATCAAAATTTTCAAAGGTCCGCATGAATATTTGAGCAAGTTATGATTTTTTGTGTTCCAATAGTTATTTTGTTACTGTAGTTGGTGTTCTTGGAAGAAGATAATGTGATTTTGGTAATCTGAGTTGTTTTGAATTCTCCTATGGTGTTTGTGGATGTTCTAGATTGTTCTTTATCTATTTTTCACATCCGCATTGATTGTTGTGCTCGCGATCGATGATTTCCTCTTGTGTGTTCATGTTTTTTCATGTTCATGGCCGACAGGGTGATTGTAGCGTGTTGTGGATCTTCGAGGAATAATTTTTGAAGGTGTTTTGTATTTGAGGATATTATTTTGGGTCTTCACTATGTTGTGGCCAACTTTGGTTGATTCGCATGAATAATCTTTATTGTTTTCGGCCGACAGTTTGTATTTATCTTATTATTTTGTTGAAGCTGACATGTAACAATGTAATTCCTTGTTGTGGATATATATAAGTGATTTTTTCTTCATTTGAATGGGAGTGAAAAAGAAGTGTTCATGAATAATGTTCTAAATATTTTGAAGGCAGAGCAAAGTGTGAAGAAGAGTGAAGTAGAGTGAAGAAGTGTTTGTGTGCTTAACTGGAGTTGTAATTAGGCATTAGCAGATGCTATTTTCTCAATTCAAGATCTTTCAGATGGATTTAATCTGAATATTACTATAAGATAGTGAGTCTTCCATTGGGCAGTAAGCCATATGTAATTGAGCAGTGAGCTCTAGGCAGTGTGCCTGAATGCATGTGCATTCCCCATTTTTCCATACTTTTAACAAAGTATAAACTTGTGGATTAACCTCCACCATGGTTTTTCCCCTAATAGGGTTTCCACATAAAAATCTCGGTGTTATGTGTGTTTCTGATGTGTTGTTGATTTATGCTTTCATGGTTATTAATCAGATCTAAGAATAGGGGTTAATAAATTTAATAAGTTAAAAAAATTGAGACAAGTGATTCACTGTCCCCTCTCAGTTGTATGCCCTTGTGTTGCCAACAACCTTAACCCTAATCAAATTCTTAATCAAAATCATAACTATAACATTAACACTAACCCTAACCCTAACCCTAAATGTAACTCTAAACCTAACCCTAACCCAAACACTAAACCCTAACCCTAACCAAATACCTAATCATAACCCTAAACTATAACCTAACCCAACTCCAATCCCAATCATTTAATTAAGATAAAAGTACCAACCTAACCCTAACCCTATATCTATTTGTACCATAACCCTTTGTAATTGAATCTTAATCATAACCCTAACCTGGCCCTAATAACTCTAACTCATACCCTAAATATAGAACTATTTCTCACAACCCTACCCTAACCTTAACCCTAAGAAAATCCCTAATCATAACCCAAAACCCTAACCCTAATGCTAACCATAAATTTAACCCTAACTCCAACCGTAACCTAACCCTAACCTTAACCCTAATCGAATTCTTACTCAAAATCATAATTGTAACATTAACACTAACCCTAACTCTAACCCTAACCCTAAACCTAATACTATTATTCCTAACCCTAATTGTAACTCTAAACCTAACCCTAACCCAAACACTAACCCTAACCCTAACTAAATACCTAATCATAACCCAGAACTATAACCTAACCCAACTCCAATCCCAATCATTTAATTAAGATAAAAGTACCAATCTAACCCTAACCCTATATCTATTTGTACCATAACCCTTTGTAATTGAACCTTAATCATAACCCTAATTTGACCCTAACACTAATTATACCATAACCCTTTGTAAATTTTGAACCTTAATTTTATTGTAACCATAATTAAAATTTAGTCTTAACCCTAACCTTGATCCTAATTGTAACTCTAACCCTAACCCTAACCCTAACCTTAACTCTAACCTTGATCCTAACTATAACTCTAACCATAACCCTAACCCTAACCTTAACCCTAACTATTATCTAATCCTAATACTAACCATAACCCTAATTGAACCCTACTACTAATAATTGTACCATAACCCTTTGTAATTGAACCCTAATTTTTTGTAAGCATAATTTAAATGTAACCTTAACCCTAACCCCAATCCTAACTCTAACTCTAACCCTAACCCCAACCCTAACCTTAACTCTAACCTTGATCCTAATCGTAATTATAACCATAACCCTAACCCTAACCTTAAATGTAACTATTAGCTTACCCTACGATAAACCATAACCCCAATACTAACTCTAACCCTCATTGTACCATAAATGTAACCCTAAATTTTCTAAAAAAACTAACCCTAATGCTAACCCTCACCTAACCATTAACCATAATTGTAACCTTAACCTTGCCCTAACCCTAACCATAAACCATAATCCTAACCCTAACTCTAACCAAATCCCTAATTGTAGCCCTAAACCCTAACCCTAATCTCATATATAATCCCAACCATAACCAGAACTCTAAATCTAACCCTAATCCTAACACTATTTTTCTTAATCCTAACCCTAACTAAATACCTAATCATAACCCTAAACTATAGCCCAACCCAACTCTAATCCCAATCATAAATGTACCTCTAAACCTAACCCTAAACCCAAGTTTAATTTTATTATATTATATGCATTATATATTAATATCTACATTTTATCATATATAATACTAAAAGTATATTACTATATATTTTAATATATAGTATATTATATTATCTAATTTTTATTTGTTTAAAAGAATATTACAGAAATATTCTATATTTTAAGATTCCTTGACTTTTAGAATTTTTTTTGTTAGTATCTACATTATATAACATATAATATTAATAATATTACTATATATTTTAATATATGATATATTATATTATTAAGATTAATATATAATAATATGTATAATATAATAATAGATATTATATTATTTATATTATCTATTTTAATATATAATATGTATTATATTATTATCTAATATAATATATTATAACTTTTAATGATTTTTAGAAAATAATTTTGAAGAAATATATTTTTAAAGATTTTTTAATTATTATAATATATAATATGTATCTAATATATTTATTATATCTTTTTTTTATTTTTAGAAAATAATTTTGAAACTACATTCTTTTTTTTAACATTTCTTAATTATGATAATATATATTATTATCTAATATAATATATTATATTTTTTTTTAATTTTTAGAAAAGAATTTAGAAGAAATATTTTGTTTTTTAAGATTTCTTAATTTTTGGATTTATATTATATCTTTTTTTTAGAAAAGAATTTTGAAGAAATTTTTTGTTTTTAGGATTCTTAAATTTTTGGATTTTTTGTTTTTTTTGTGATAGATGTGCTGACTTCATATAGGAGCTCATGCTGCCATTGTTGGGTTATGCTTCTCGACGTAACAAGGAAACTCAAAAATCATCATACTTAAATAATTTTGTATTAATATGGGTATTATAAACTAGCGGAGTATTATGTTCATTTTGTGCAACCATGATAATATGGAGAAGATTAGACATCTACATACCTACAAGTGGCTCTTCATATGTGCCAAAGTACATGTGGTCTAATCTACTTCCATTTTGTAGTGGATTCATAGGTCTACCATACTACATCTCTTCTCTTTTTTTCGGTGGTAGAGTAGGAACCAAAAGTCCATCTCTGCAATATTTAATAGTGTCTTAGTTATTTGATTTTCAAGTATGCTAACCTTCTGAGACCAATATTTCTTTTGAAAAATTTAATAAAAATGTTGTGGCTATTATTTTTTCTATTCATCTAAGTTAACTATGAATTTGTGAATGGTTTCACTTATTATCAGTATTAAATTTCTCATTTCTTGCACTTTGTTAGTTGTTGCTTAAGTAAGTATTGATTTTACATTGATTTGGTACATAAGAAAATTAGAAATATTCAATTGGAAGGTCTATATGATTTAATGTGTAGCCTCTTTTAATTTTTATTTCCTTCCACCCCTTTTCACCCCACTTTGCTTTTTATTGTTAGCACTAGAATAGAAGGAACGAGCCTCCTCCAGATGTCCTGGATTTTGGAGGTTTAGACTTCCCATTGTTAAAGAGAGGATTGTAAGGTCCTAGCAATTCTGCAAATATTCCCCCCAACACTTACCCACACATATTATGTTAAACATATAATATTAATGATATTTTCATTGATTTTTAAAAATAAGGTTATAATGTAATTCAAGGTCAAAGAGAGATAGAAGTGATTGGAGTTTGGAACTTCCAACCAAAATACTCATGTAAAAATATTAGAAAAGGAAATAAAAAATGGCACAAATAAAGTAAGATGTGGAAATTAATCATAACCTATACCCTACAAACATGATATCGGGTCACCATCTTCACACTACCTCCAACCAAGCAAAAATGAATCAATGATCTAACAAAAATAAAGGAATCATTGCACATGCATGGCTAATTCAGTAGCAAGGGATAAACATCAGCCATAATGAGAAGGAGCCTTCACACACTTATAACAAATACCGAGAAAGTGCTTAGCATGGTGCATCGAAAAAGGAGGCATCTGAGTTTGAGGTATGAAGCTTTAAAATAATAGTTTTTGAACTATTGACACCAACTGTCGAGATGCTTTAAACATTACAAATAGTGAGGTTTTTATTTTAGAGAAATATTCTAGTAAGTTGTTCGTGCAAGGCTAGAAACCTAGACAACTACACTATTTCAACTATAGTAGCAAAAATCTTTTGGGGACAAATTTGGCAAACCAAAAGTACAAGATTTTTCAAAAAAATTGGGAAAAAATTGGTTTCTAGAAATTCATAAAAAATAGACAAAAACTACTTGTTTTTAAATTTAAAGGCATTTCCATAGCATAGATATATAAAATAAAATAGAGACTTTAACCCATGAATTATAGAAAATAGATTTTTTTTGTTTATATTCATATCGTTGATTACATTGCATTGCACAAAGCATACTTCATAGTGCATAAATAATAACTAGATGTTGGCAATTGACAAAATTTTATTATAATATAGTTTGTACTAAGTCAACCTATAAACTAAGTACAAAGTTCCAAAAAACTAAATGTAGCCAATGACTCTTGCTGCTACAAATAGAGCTATGCTAGAGGATTGCAGGTCTCGATGACGGAGTCTTGGGTTAGAGCCTCTCCTAAGTAATTCAATATCATTAGTATCCAATTTGGCCTCTGTTAGGATCCCAAAATTCTCAAGCTCAAGAAAGGCATCATTAACAACAATCCACTCAAACTTTGGATCAATCTCATCAAAGTCAATTGGCTCATCATCCTCAATAGTACCTAATTATGTCCATGTAGAAACTAGTCTTGGTTTTACAAGTGAAATACATAATGAATACAATTACAAATATGACTGTAAGTAAATTAAAATTCTAATTTGAGCTTTCTTTAGCTTCAAGTAAAGGTTGTGATGAATAAAACCAAGTCATTCATTCATTTTTATGTTAGATGATTGCATTTCTTGGAATGTATGTGTTCAAAAACACTCCTAGTATGCTCACCAGTGGATGAATTGCATGTCTAGCTCAAAATGTGTCTCATCATCCATCTAATTTTTTTAGTTTCATGACTAATAAAATCCCACCATTGTGTTGAAAAACGCATTATTTAGAGTTGATATCATGTTAGGATATCTTAAAATATTGACACATTTAATGTATGTGTCCACAAAATAGAGAGACTATCAAAAAATTTTAGAGTCTACCTGATTTGAAGGTCTTCTTATCTTTCATGATAGTATTAGATAAGAGAAAGCCCTTTGCTTGTTTTTATAATGGAAACTCTATCATAGCTGCATGCAATGTTTCTAAGGAAGGAAACACTTTCTCCATAAATATGAACAAGCTCTATGTGACTTCAGAATCATCTTTAAATGAAGATTTATAAAGCAATGTTGGATTGAGATAGTATCATGTAGCATGGAGAGGAGAGTGCATCTATAGATCCTATCTTCCATCAATTATGTTTCATATTGGCATATACATGTCCCTATTGTTTTCCATCCTACCCCTCATCACCTCCTTGGCCCTATTCATGGCCTCATACAACTATCACATGGGGGATTTATCCCCATCCACTACTCTCAAGACTTTTACTAGAGGCTCTAAAAATCCTACAACTTGTTCAACTGCATCTCAAAAGCTAGTAGAATAAATGTACTTGTCTACTACTATGTCATCTTCTTGATTTGTGAATCTAGACTCCATCTAGTCATTTGAAACAAATATTCATGTCAAATTATTATTTTTTTGGAAAAGAGTTTGTATTTTAAGGAAGTTTGCTACAAGTCTTCTCATGCCCGATTGAACTAGCCCTCTACGAAAGAGCGCATCAAACACAAAACTCGCATGTGATTATAGATAAATTTGGTAATCATGTGAGCCTTTTGTAATACATCCTTAACACATTCAGGTTCTCCAATATCCTCTAGGGTTAGATCAAGGCAATATGTTGCACATGGGGTAAAAAATATAGAGGGGTATTTATTTGTCAAAAGTCTCCCAGCAACAACACATGCAACATCATTGTCTATAATAAACTAAAATACATTTTATGGCCCTACATCTTTGACCACCAATTAAAATATCTCAAACAACGTAGTTGTAGATTTTATATATCTTATATATCCATGAATTTTAAAAATATCATGTCAATATCACCAAAGACAAGGAAGTTCATGAGGGTTTGGTTCCTTCTATCTATCCATCCATCTGAGTTATGGTGCAACTAGTATTTACCCCTAGTTGATGTTTATTAACAACATCTTTAACATCCTGTACTACATGTCATTGAGCATACCAAACCTCAATGTCTTGTAAGACGAGGCTTTGAATCTAAGACCCATAACTGCAATAGCATCCACCATACCTTGCCAGTATGGAGACCTAGAAACATGGAATGACAAGCTATAGTAGTACGAAAATTTTGAAATTGCCTTCTTTGCTTGTTCATGGATATTCTTCCTCCATCTCGTGCTCTCCAAAGTGGTTTGTGATCATGGTGTAATACGAGGTGGGAAGAAATAATTAATATTTCCCTCACCTTTATTTGGGCCATGTGTTGTAGAACAAGGTGTTGACTTAGATTCCCTATAAATATTGTTGTGCACCACCTTCCTCATCCAAATGGTAGCTCCTAACATTTGAATAATTAGAAGCTATTTCTATCCCAATTCTTTTCTTTTTCTCCTTACCTGTAAAAATCACTAGAAGAGCTTGTTTTGCCTAAAATATAGCATCTGTAGGGAATTTTGTGTAACTAGTGGTGTCATGTCCTACCTCCTTCACTAAAGGACATTTTAAATGATAAGTGCCACCAATGATATCATTCAAATACCAGTTGCATTTAACCTTATTTGTACCCAAGATTGATATGCAATGTGTCCATACAAAGTCTTTTTGATGTGGCATTATGATCAAATCTACATAAGCATTTTAATTCAACCTTTGATGACCCCATCCAAAAAACTATTAATACAATGACATTTATGTACATTTTAAAACTTACAAATCATTTTATCCATTAATTATTTTGAAGATCTAACAAAAGACCTAGTATTTTTAAGTAGAAATATAATCCTATTCATAACCATATGTTTTAGTTTCCTTACTATATCAAAAATTTTGAGGGTTTTGCTTGAGAGATGATTTTCTAATCTGCAACATTTAACTACAAATATAACATATCAAACCTCCTACATAACTAAAACCCATTTTATTTCACATGTTCTCTAATTTTTTATTGTCCAGAGAGGCATTATGGTGGTGATCATGTGCGGATGAAGCCCGACAACTATGGTGAATTCCAAAAAAATCTGTTGGTTTGGCATATATGTGTCGAAGGAAGCTTGGCTCCCCTGATAGAGAGTCTTGCGAGTCACGACCCTAATTTGTCTACGCAATTTTCCAACTCTTGGAAGGACCAAAGAGTGACTCTAGGCGGGATTTATTTTGAGGTGAATAAAGATGTGATTGCACATGCGACAGGGATGCAAATTAATGGAAAGAAGTATCTGAAGCATAAAAAGACCCAGGATAATCACAACATGAATTCTTTTTTTGTGGGGAATGAGAATTCAGTTCGTAACCAGTAGGGTTTCAAGCAGGAGGCCCTTCCGCAACCATGGGACCAAGTTTTCCTGGCCCTTATTAAGTACGTGACTCTCAAAGGTAGATACAAAACCTTCTTTTTCTACCATTTCCCTCTTTTAAATCACCTTAGGCATAATTTTTTGTTAAGCTAAATCCTTTCTTTCTGCTTAAGGATTTAGAAAGCTCTATGGAAAAATGCATAGAATTTGTTGGCCTTAACCCCAATGATACCCCGCCTATGTGGCTGCACCAAGGTCTCATTATGAGACTCTATCATTTCCATCTTGCTTTATGCCCACCCAAGCCCATATTTGTTGTCCATGTGGAGGAAATCAAACCTCTTGTTGTTACAAACATTTCTCTAACTAAGTCCAAAGGTCCCATTTGGAAATCCCTTCTGGGTGCTACTGATACTCCCAAGCCCAAGACTTCCACCAAAAAAATCAAGGGGAATGTGGGAAATGCCCAAACTAGTGTTGCGGCCAGTCTGTGTGACCTCAAGTTGACCCCGACCAAAATTGCTAACAAACCCACCCCGAAGAAGAAAGGAAAAGATGACACAAAGGGTTTGATGGAGCCTTTAACGAAAGACAAAAGAGGTAAAAATGTTGTGGGGAAGGATTCTAAGGGGGACATAGTGGTTGAGGCAACATTTATGACCAATGGTGAGACCATCATCCAGAGGTTTGGGAGATTGGACAAGAACAATAAAAAAAGGCAGGTGGATTTGGACTCGGAGGAGGAGCAATCTGACAACAAAGAATATAAGGGTGATGAGATGTCTGGGGATGATGAGGAGGAGTATGTGAGAGGGACCCACACCATTCCTGATAATAGTAAAGAGAAAAAAGAGAACTCAGCTTCCTTGTCCTCGCACGCACTGGATGTGGAGCATATTGAGAATGTGAAGGATGTTGATGATGGGGAGGAGAGTCGTGTGCTAAAGGATAGAATGGATAAATTGGATAAGAGATTTTTTGGCTTGACCCACTTCACTATTAAGCTAGACCACTTTGTCACCAGCACTTTGTCAGTGGTTATAAAAGATGAGTTGGACGGGAAGAATGTTGATGATGATCAAGAATGGGTTGGGGATGATGTTGTTGATCTCCTATCAAAGAACTAGGATAATGTCAGTTAGGTGTTTTTTAGTCTATGTTTTGGCTATTTGTTGTTGATCTGTGATCTTTTTTTTTTTTTTGGCTAGTTTCTATGTTTATTGGACTTGAACTTTTTGGCCCGTATGGCTCGTTGTGTTAAGGGTATAGCACCCTGTAAATGTTTCTTACCTTATCAAAAAATAAAACCCATATGGTCAAAAACCCTTGATGTTAGTTTTTGTTCAACCTTCAAACTCAAGCCAACTAATTTATTTCTCTACCAAACTTTCACACCAATCCTTAGCTATAATTTCAAGTCTATAATTGTGTCCCTCTCTAATTGGTTAAGATGTAGCTTGCAGGAAAGTTGGTAATTTTATTTTACCCTTGTTTTTAGTCTTGTATGTAGATAGTATTGTCTCTCCTAACTTTAGAAGTATACATCTTTAACTCCTATTTTTTAGAAGATTGGATGAATATTCCATAGCCCTACCCTATCAATTGTAAATTTCAATGTTCTAGGGTGTGTTTTCCTCCATCTCTTAGTATACAAATTCTAATCAAGTCAATATTCAATTACAAAATAAGCACCCAACTTTTTCAACAAAACACCTCCTTTAAAGTCAACTTGTAACTCCCCATAATGGTTCATTAGAAATTGACATAATTTAAAGAAAGGTGTCATAACCCCCTCTTTATGGAAAACCATTCTCATATCTAGAGATGGTAAGAACTAAGTATTATTTAGTTTAATATTGCCACATTTCCCACATCATGACCTCCCTTAATAAATTTATTTCTCCAACCTATATGAAAATAAAGGAATGGGTTTTATGGATCCACACATGATGAATTGAAACTAAATATAGCTAAATATTATTGTAAAACAATAAAGATAAAACTATTTTGAGAACATAGATGAATTTTATAACATGGAAATTAATTTTCTTTACTATTAGAAAAAATATCTTATGAGCGAGGAAGAAGAATTGAGATTGTGCAAGTGTATCGATAATAAAAGGTGGGGAGAGTTTAGAGTTTATTTTTTTGGAGGCAAGGGTAACTCAATCATTTGCATGGAAGATACTAAATCTCAATCACACGAATATAGTTGGGAGTATTTTTTTAATAGTGAAGGCAAGGAATTTATAGGAGTGGAAGACTATTTATGAAACACCAATTCTTATGCAGGGTACTTAAATAAAAGATCTCGTGGTACCTTAGCTAATGGGTAGAAATAATTATTAAAAAAATAGTTAAAAAACTAATTTTTTTGGACAATTGTATGCAAGTTCCCATACACCAATGGCTAATCAAATAATTAATTGTTATTAACTTATTTCTACTCATACTTATGTAAAACTTGAAGAAAAATCAACTATATTCGATGAATTTTTGTCTCATTCCCAAAAAATGCCATAGACTGTAGAAGTACTACTAATGGTTGTTAATATTCAAGTTCTACTTCAACAGTGTCTTATTAGTATAGATACATGTAAATTCAACCTATACTCTATTGTTCATGTTGATAATATTGATAGAGCTAAGTGTCTATATTGATTTTGCTTTCTTTACAAGTTTGAGTTATTACTTGGTGGAAGATAAATTTATCTGAAGAACCTCTTAGATGATGACAATATTTTTTTCATAATTTGACGTTCTAGAAAATTTCTTAGTAATATGGTCTTTTTCTTGCTAAATTTGGATATATTTCTTCTTCTATTCTTTGCTAAATAAATATAAATAGTAATATTGCAAGCATAGAAAAGAAAATAGATCTTGGAACTTCTAACTCTATAAATCAGTGAACAATAAATTTTCAATAGAAACTAAGCAATTTGGGTCATGTTGCTTTGAAGGTGGAAACAAGAGGTTGTTAGAACTAATGGTTGTTGATATTTAGGTTTTTCTTTGACTCTGAATTATAACAATTAAAATGATAGGAAAAGGGGGAAATCCCAAAATAGGGTGTCCTAGCTCCTTCATACAAAGAACTAAGACACTAAGGATGTCCATCTTCCCACAATTTCATTAAACCTAAGAGATTGCAAGGTGTAGAGATTGACTATCAACCCAAAGGTGAGCCAATCAAAATTGAATCTCTAGGTTCTTTAGGATAATAGGATTTGGAACTAAATGGAAATGATTTGATGCTACTAAATCTAATAAATAATATGACCTAGATGATAAAATGAAAGATCCTGAAGCTACAAGAATCAAATTGATAGTCTACAGGAATATCTGAGAATGGTCTAGACACATGTACCTGACATTAAAATTTGGTTATGAGCACTGATAGAGGATAGGTTCTACATAGGAGGAATGATTCTTGGGAAGGGTGTCTAAAACAAGCTTTAACAATCCTTTGATGCTAGGTCTTGGCTTCAGTTTGACATAGGTCCCACTATTGGAGAGTCCGAAACAAAATCTACAATTGAGTTTTTGTGGCTTGACAACAATGGTGTTAACTTATGCAAAGTTTCAAATTTTCTCTTTGAGATCTCTTCAATCCTTCTTCAACCTATAATCTGCACATACAAAGAGAGGAAAAATTATTTGTTTTGAATGGGGTTTTGCCTTAGTCAAACCCCATGTTTGGTAATTAAACCTTGATAGAAGATAATGACAATTGATAAGTGGAAGGAATTATTAATGAACACTTGCTTGCTACAACTCACCAAACCTTTAATGGCTTCCCTTAGAGGATTGAAGTTAAACACATCCCTCCAAGGAATCAGATCTTGCTTTGCTTGATTTGTTGGAGACTTGAATGCTTGGATGCTTTGAGGATCAACAATGCATATTAGCCTTCACAAGATTACATGAACATACATAAGATTGAACATGATGATAGGATCTTGAATGCTGCAACAAATGGCTAAAAAACCTTCTCTTGGATGCTCTTGACAATAATGTTTTCTCATATGAAGTCTTGGTAATGTTTCTTAGATTTGAATTGATAAAAATACTATGTATTTATAGGTGTTTATTTAGTTTCCCAAAAATTAGATTCCAAAAGCCAAAAATTGTATATGAAATTTGAATCATTAAAATATTGCCAAAAACGTATTAGAATTTGGGATCTAGGACTTAAGGAGGACCCATTCACCCTTGGGTGAATAGGTCCTAGCCCAAAAGTCTAGGATGTATTTTTTTAAAATGAGAAAATAGGGCTTTGGAATGCATAATTTGGCAAAATTAGGAGCTTAATTAAGTCCAATAAATTAAGGGACCCAAACATAGTGTGAAATTGTAAAGGTATACAATTTCGTACACTACAACAAGAAGAATTTTTTCGAAGGAATACTCATTCATTTCAACACAAAACTAGAAAAAAAACAATGAAAAAGTTTTGATATGAAAATGAGACCAAAAATTTGATACCTACCTACAATTCATTGATAAAATCCGTTGCAAATGCATGAGGATTATTAACCATGTCTTTGCAATGAACTCATGTTTCCAATTTTGTGTTGAAATTTTATCTAGGTGCTCGTCAAATAAAGTTTTCATGTGTTGTTAGGGTTTTTTGCATTGGTGAGAATTTTTTTACTAATTTATATATGATTTCAATACCAAAAAAGTTGATAATCACAGTAAATAAATCGTTATTTTTTTGGGGAAAATTGCATGACCCTCTAATTTTCATTTGAACACATTTCGTCATGATTTTTTTGCATTTATTGCTTCTTTGGTTTCAATAATGTAGAACTTAGATGTGAACAAATAATTACAAAGAACAATACTAAAGAAAGGATAAATAAGTAAAAGATTAAATGATGTAAACCATATAGTGATAGGTAAATTGGCAATCCCTTTTCTTCAAATATGTGCCTAATCACTATGGTAAGCTCAATGTTATTATGTAAGTAAGTTTATTATGTCAGCTTCAACACCTTATTGTTAATATTTTAAAGGTGTCTCCACACCATATTTTTGAAGGAATATAGTTTTCTTTGCAATGTGGTTGTACTATTATTGATAAGATGCAATCTAGTTCTCTTTGCAATGTGGTTGTACAATTTTTTATAAGATGTAGTCTAATTACTCATTCCATGGAAATGGTGGAGATTACACTTGATGCTAATTTAAGTAATATGAGTTTCCATATATTGTAGAGGTTTTTAGAAATTTTATCACTACAATTGAATTATTTATCTTATGTAATCAAGTGTCTTTGTAATGCATTGTGTATACATCTAAAAATGGTCACATTAAATCAAACCTGGTAATTAATTAAATATGAATTATTTAATTAATCTTCTAATGTCATCTACATATAAATAAATTTAATTATTTATTTATATCATTCACTTTCTAATTCTTCTAATTTAATTAAATAAATAAGTTTATTTAATTATTATCATTTTCTTTTATTCTTTTTAATTAAATAAATAAATTTTATAATTAATTTAAATTAATTATCATATTACTTTAAGTTTGAATTTTTAAATTCAAATAAGATATCCTTGTAAATTCATCATCATTTCTAATTCTTCACTTCACATTTAATTAAATATTCAAAATATTTATGGATCAAAAAAAATATTCAAAATATTTAATTAAACACCTTTTATTCCCTTTTCACATATAATTAAATATTTTAAATATTTAATTAGAAACTTCTTATTCTCTTTTCACATATAATTAAATATTTTAAATATTTAATTAGAAGTTCTTATTCTCTTTTCACATATAATTAAATATTCTAAATATTTAATTAGAAACTTCTTATTCTCTTTTCACATATAATTAAATATTTTAAATATTTAATTAGAAACTTCTTAGTCACTTTCCACATATAATTAAATATTCTAAATATTTAATTAAGCTCCTTATTCACTTTCCACACATAATTAAATATTTTAATTATTTAATTATGGAAACTTCTAAATCTTCATGTCACATATAATTAAATAACTTAATTATTTAATAATGGATTTATCCTCAACTACCAACTAACTCCTCATAACTAAAATTGTCAAATGACAACTTTCCTTCATTTTTGAATGGAAGAGGTTGTGTAGGAGGAAACATTTTCCCTCTTTCTCTCTAGCTTCCATCTTTCTCTCCAACTTCTTGATCTTCCACCATTCATCTTACGAGGCTTGATTTCAACCGTCAATTTTTGCCAACTAGGCTTTTGCCTCCAAAAGTCTATAAATACAGCCTCTTTGTGCTTTGAAAAGGATCTTAGATCTAGAATCCAAGTGAATATAGCGTGAGCATTATAGTTGCATTTATCCAGCATTTAGCAATCTTATTTACTAGATTTCTTGAGCATAGCATAGTATTTTAGTTTCATATCTTAGCTTCATATCATTTAGCAATAGAAATGCATGTTGCATAATCTCATTCTCTAGGTTGTCATTCTGCCAAGCTACTACTTACACAATCTAAGAGCTAGCAATTTACAACAAATCCTTGGAGATAGAGGACAAAGGGACGTCTTTGAATAAACTATTGTGTTTACATTTTGCTCATCTCTAACTTTGATTTCTTTAATATAATGTCGTATTGGTGTGTTTGTTTAAATTTTTGGTTGTTCCACATATTCACACACACACATTGTAGTAAAACACGATTCAAAGTGAAGGGAAAAATTAATGTATACAAATTACAAGATAGGACAAATTTTGTGTAAGAGGAGAAAGCCACTATTCACTACAACAAATCCTTGTGATTAGCTCCCTTTTTTGCTCCATTTTTTGCTTCCACCCACTGTTTTAATGTATTTTTCTCCAATTTTTTTAAAAAGTCGACGCTACTTATTGGGTTGGCGCCATTTTTGCAATTTTTTGCACCGATCAAGACAAGTAGGTGCTAATTAGCACCTACTTTAGCATCGGATTTAGCTTCAGATTTAGCATTGGATTTAGCGCTAGATTTAGCACCAGATTTAGTGTTGGATTTAGCACCGGGTTTAGTGTCGGGTTTAGAGTCAAGTCAACAACGCCCTCCACTATTCGGTGTACACCTCATTTGTCAACCAAGTCCGCGTATACCCCGCACTACCCCTCGACAGGTTGAAGACTCCCGCAGTATGGCGATAACCGCACTACCGCCCATCTACTAGAAGGCTTTTGCAAGGTGGCGGTATACCGCGCTACCGCCAAACAATTAGAAGCCTCTCGTGGTATGGCAATATACATTGCACTACCGCTAGGCAATAAGAAATCTCTTGTGGTATGGTGTTATGGCGTATACCATGCTACCACACCTCTCTCATAATCATCCAACAATATAGAGGTACAATCACAATCACAATCACACAATTTTTTAAAATTATAATAATTAAAATCATAATTTAATGATTAAATTATATATTTAATTCATATTCATTTTAGTTTTATTTAAATAAATATTTTTTTATATATATTTTAAAATTAAAATTAATAATTGTTAAAGATATTTTTCATATTTTTATTTTATATAAAATAACATCAATATTTTTTAATTATTAATTAAACGTACAAATTAATAAATTTAATAGATAATAGTATTTTATTATTATAAAATATATGTATTTTGTTTTCTAAATTTGTTTGAATATTAAAAGATTTAATGATTAAACATATTTGAGTTTTTTCACATCAATATTTTTTTCGCCATGATGAGTTAGAACAAAATACCCAAGCCCTAATTTCTAACTCTCATTTTTACTTGGTTTTTTCAAGCTCCCTTGCCCTGCACATGCCGCCATCATTAGAGTTTGAAACCTCAAGCTTTCTGAAGGAGCATGAAAGGTATTAACCAAGGCATTTGATTCTAAAAGAATGTGATAAAAACCACATTTGAATTAGGGTACTTGAGAAACCCTAATGTCAAAACCGACCCCTATCCAAAAATTTGCTCATCATTTTACTTGGCAACTTTGGAAGAAAAGAGTATGTATTCGGCCGCAATGATGAAATAGGGTTTGAGCATTCTCCATGCATTTTTCAGTTGATTCCTCCATTCTTGGATTTGGAATCCTCCTGCAACTGGATGGTAAGTTGCTTCTTGAGTATTTTGTAGCATTTTCACTCCATTTTCGAAGGGTGTCAAGGCTTCTTGGTCGCGGCCTCTCTAGTTTTTCTGATGCGTTTTTCTCTTCATTTCTTTTGTGGAAGCTTTTCTTGCTCTTGGCCGCCATGATTGAGTTTTCTGAAGCTTCCCATGGTGAAAAATAACTTTCATATTCAATGAAAACAAACAACTCGAGCTCAAGTAAGCTCTATGTTGATGTATACCTTGATTTTCTCTTTTGTTTAATGTGAATCAAAGCTCATTTTGAGCTCTCTCCATTTAACACAATGGTGAAAATGCTATGTTTTTCTATGTTTCCATGCTTCATTCTTGTATGCTCGATCTCTGGTCTTTTTGTAATAAAAATGAAAAACCCTCTATGGAACTTGTATTTTCTTCAAAAGACAGTATTTTATGTACAACAATGGAAAAAATACCTTTTATCATGGTTGAGGCCATGCTTGCATTTAGTTTTCATTTCCATAAGCATTTTCTTAAAAGGCAATATGACAATGCTCCTTCATTTCTAGGTATTTTTCTTTTTTTGAGGGTTTGTTTCACATAGGACAAGGCTCTATATTTCCTTTCTTGGAGAAAATGAATACTTAAATCTTCATCTTCTTTGTCATTTTTTGATTTAATTCATAGCATCATTATGCATGACTAATATAGGCTTTCATGAACCTTTTGAGTTACATACACTTTTTACATACTTTAATCTTATGTAGCCTTTAAAAGTGGAAATGGCACTACATTACCTTATATTGATGATAGCTTGTCTTTGAACCAACAAATTTCTTGCCATGTCCATAATCTCTTGCCAACATCATTACTTTCAACTTTTTCATATCACTTTATGCTTCATGTAGTTCTATCACTTTACAATACTTCACATGTATCTTTTCACACTATTACTAGCATGATGAGTTGCTTTACCAAGTCTACCCTTGACATGACTACCAATAAATTCTTCTCAAAGGCTTCCCTTCATGACTGTCCTACATTCATTTGTAGAATCATTGGTATCTCCTCAAACCATCATGCATTGGTTGTTTATTAGAGTGTGCACTATAGTTGTTTGTGAATGCTCATTGTATCAGTAGCAAGATGATTACCAATGCATGTTAGTTACTCATCTGCATCAATGTGCTTTCCTTCTCATGCATTGCTCTTCAGGACAACATACTGACATGATGGCTTTGGCCTTGCATTCAATTGTTCACCTTGTGCTACTCCATGTAACTCATGATAGCTCTTGATAGCTCTTGATAACCTATAAGACCTCATTGAGTAACTCGGCCATAATCATTATCCATAATTGAACTTGATGGATCTGTGCTTCAATGTTCATATTATCACAAAAATCATTTGTTTCTTGGGAAGAGACAAACTGTTTCATTTTTGAATGATTGTTGTCCTTTTTCTTGTTCCCTTCTTTACTGGCTCCTTAAAAATGTTGACAATGAAATACAACTCATATCATTATTAAAATGGACTTTGGATCCAACTAAAGAAGATTGAAAGACATATCTAGCAGAGTAATATTTCCAAGCAGCCTATTGTTTGATTCATTGTGAAAGATGTTGAGTAACTTTCTTGATAATTCACACTGTTTTGTTGCATCTTTTGAATCTGATAATGGAAGTTGATCAACTAGTATGATTCCATATTGATTCAATGCATCAAGAATAGGCTTGTCATTGATTTGATCAAGTTGCTCAATTTCCTATCTCTCCTAAAATATGAGGGCAACATGTTTGGCTCAACCCTCGTGGGAGCCATATTTTACTCCACATGTTGTAATCAGCTAAAACAAAATAGTAACAAAGTTTTGTCCTATATTGGCACAAAGAGAAAAAATGTTAGATAAACAGAGCATATGATAGATGTTTTTGATAAATATTTTTTTTTCTTGGACATCTATGATATGCTAGCTATTTTAATGTTTATAAGGATAAGATTATATTTTTACGGATGTTTTCCTATGTATTGATTGGTGATCCTCATTTCTCTAACCAACTTCTTCTCACAAATGCAGGGAAACTCAGAGTAGTAGGGGCAAGTGACAACTAGAGGTTGGATGGGTAGGAGGACTGAAGCTGATGCAATGCAACTCAACCGGGATTTGTCATTTAGTATGACGGGTCCCCCTTCTTTACATATGCATTTCCTTTTATCTGTAAATGTGTAGTTTTTTCTTTATATGCATAAAAATAGTCAGTCCCTTGGCTTGTGAGGGACATTATACACTTATGGTTATCAATAAAGACTAACTTTGCAATAAATGTTGACTCTCTTTTCTATTGTATGCAAGTCCCTTAATCAAATAATGCGGTCTTTTAATACTCTCTTTTATGCACATGGATGAAACTTAGCTAAAAATGATATGTACCTTAAATTATTGTTTAAATGCAAACACAATCATAAGTCTACCTAATTTAGTTGGAAGCAAAATCAGGAAACAATAATTATCTTGCTATTTAATCATATGAGTTAAATAATTAAATTACTTACTCTATAATCATATGAGTTATTTAAGGCGTGATATATTTAACTAATGAAATTGAAATAAAACATATTATTTAATTTACTTACTCTATAATCATATGAGTTATTTAAGAGGCATGATATATTTAACTAATTAAATTGAAATAAAACATATTAAATTAATAAATGGAAATAAAACAAGAAGCATTTTTAGAAGCAACAATGGAAGCCAAACCAGAAGCAAAACTTGGCGCTATCCAAGAAGAAAAAATGAAGCAATTAACTGGAAGCAAAAGTGGAAGCAAAAATGGAAGCAAAACTGGAAGCAAACCTCAAAGCAAAACCAGAAAAAAAATTGGAAGCAAACTTTGAAGCAACACAAGAAGCAAACCAGAAGCAAAATCAAAAGCCAAACTATAAGCAACAAAATCTGGCACTAAATCTAGCGCTAAATCTGATGTTAAATCCGATGCTAAATCTGGTGCTAAATCCGGCGCTAAATCTGGTGCTAAATTCGGCACTAAATCTGGTGCTAAATCCGGTGCTAAATTTGGTGCTAAATCCGGCATCGAAGTGAGCATGCCATTTTGTGTTGAGTTTTGTGCCGACAAAAGTGTCCAATTCATGAACTCAAATGCACTAAAATTTGGCGCTATTGTAGGCACTAATTACCTGTTTGGTTGTAGTGATTGAATCTAGGTAAGGTCAATTTGGACCTCATGAAGACAATTAACCTTATTTTGTTCTAAGGTTTTTGAATTTATATTTTATTTTATTCTTTTTCAAGCATTAGGTAAAAATATAAAAATTGTTTTGATATATCATGTGTACTCTATTCCTCCACATGCATGTTAATATATGTATATTTTAACTTTATGTGTATAAAGTTACATGCATATACACAAGTATGAAGTGATGAAAATCCCATCATTCACATTCAATAGCTATTGTAGACACCTAAAAATGTCTAACATATCACTTATTCGTCTAATTCACCATTTTCACTTATTATCACTCATCAACTTGTTTCATCACTTTTAATTAAATAATTTCCAATTATTTGATTAAATTAACTGTTTTCCTCTATTAATTAAATAATTTCCAATTATTTGATTAATTCATTATTTTTCCTCTCCATCACCTTTAATTAAATAATTTTTAGTTATTTAATTAATTAAATGATTTTCCTCCTCCACTTTAATTAAATAATCCTTATTATTTAATTAATTTCAATTTTCCCTCTCATGCACATAATTATTTTTTTTTTTAATTATTTAATTAAAAATCATTATCCTTCTTATCCGACATAATTAAATAATTTCCCAATTATTTAATTAGCTTATTTTCTTCCATAATTAAATGAATTATTTAATTCACTTAGTGCCACATTCCCTCCCAAAATAGAATAATTTCAAATTCAAATTTGAAAATATCTTCCCTCCAATAATATGTCAAAATATATCTTAAAATTTAGAGAGGAGCTTCAACTAACTGAAATCTTCCTCAACATGCATGGCCTCTCCATCCCCCATTCACTCCCAACCATTGATTTGAACATTCAATCTCAATCGTTGATCAAATATCTTGAGATTTATAAAACAAGCCTTCATCTCTTATTCAAGGGACCTCTCTCTCTCTCTCCAATTTGGCAATCAAGGTCTATAACCATCAATCTTTCAATATTTTACATATTTGGGTTATTCTTAGCATGAGCAATCCACATATCTTGAAGGAATATTCTCATATTTGCAACAATGGAGTAAGGTTTTGGTATTCTTTGGGTGAGGTAAAAGTAGGCTTAATTTAGTTTATGTACATGTTCTTTTGATTTACTTTTATTTGATATTTGTTGAATCACTTCATTGGTAATGGGTATATTCAATTCATTAGGGTCTTGAGTTTTTTTTATTTGATCTAATCCTCTTGTTGTTTGATCCCTCTTGGTTGATCTTTTCATTATCCTTGTTCACATTTGGGCATGCCCGATGGTACCCATGTCCCTAATTTGACATCCAATTGATTTTTCTTGAAACTACAAGTTACGGCGATTCAATTGAAGTCATATCAACACCTTTAAAATGTAGATTGATGCTTTTGACAATATGATGACATTTCTACATTTTACAAGGATGATTTTGAAAGGTAAATTGGTGTATTTGATCACTTTGTTTTGCAGGTGTGTAGGTTTCTAGTGACACATTTGAAACCCGCAATAATGCATCTAATAAAAATAAATGCATCTAAATTCATAGCAATGCTTTTGAGAAATACAATGACACATTTGATTTGCAAATTGATGCAGTTGAAGGTAAAGCGATGCATTTGCAATGTATATCGACACTTTTTAATTTTTACATTGTCACTTTTATTTTTACAGCAACACATTTGATTTCATTTCTTGAATTTTTTCTCTAACCCTAATGTTTGTTCAATTTTCTTGGATTAACATATTTGTGCAGCCTTGGTGAACATTGGGAGAAGACAAATAAAATAAACTCCTAAGTTATCTTATGTAGGGAAATGTTTTTTAAATGCTTTGATTTCTAGATTAGGGCGTTGAACACAATGCAGTGCTGAGAGGGGGGTGAATCAGTAATATTAAAATTAATCATTCCCCTTTTCAGATTAAACATCTCATCATAAATTGAAAGAGTAGAAAATAAATCATGCAACACAAAAATACACCAAGATTTTTACATGGAAAACCCAATGAAGTAAAAACCACAGTGAGGATTAAAGCACAATATATGTAGTTCATTGCTAACAAGAATTAAAATATTGTTTGGCTCACTTCCTATGGACTTGCAGACTAAGGTGTACAACCTTAGGGAAAGATACAAAGGACCTGATGAGACTCACTATCTTAGAGTAGGATACATGAATATTATAATGAGAAATACATATATGAACTGCTATGAAGAAGCATCCAACTTATATTGATGTTGTAGTCCCTTTTTCGCATAATTAACCCTTCACATAGACTTCACACACTTCATTTTCAACATATTTCTCTATCACACCTCTCTAAACAACAACACCTTCAAAAATGAATTTTATCTTTTATATATATCCTTTGTAACAACACAAAACCTCAATTAGTTCAACTCCAATATAACCTTTTAGAAGAAATGCATGGTATCACACTTTTTGGCTCCAAACACATATAATATTGTAAGAAAAAAATTATGGATTAAAAAATGACATTACATGACCAAAAAACATCATAACATATCCTCCAAAAAAAAATATTTAATTAGGATCAACCATTGATGGAGGAAATAAGTTTGTCGGCCCAAATACTGACAACGCCACCAAAATTACCATATGTACAACTTTACACCACCAAGGAGAGATCAAAACCATCATGTGAATCAAGATGCAAGAATTTTAGTTCATGCACAATATCTCCTCAAACTTCTCATGAAGAAATTGATCATCATATGCTAGCACAAGAGGAGAAACCCACTAAATATACAAGAATAGAGCATTATGGACAAACTATAGCAAACTATTATTTGAAAGTTGATCTTACAAACCACCAAAACACCTAAGACTTACAAGGAAGAATTAATATACCTCTATGAACATATCCCCAAGTCCACATAGACACATCTGCCTCACTGGAGGAATGCGGAGCATCCTAATAGTCCTTCTTCAACATCTTATACTGCCAGAGCACAAATCGGAACACTGTTACTTGTAACTTTCACTGTAGAAGGTGTGATGACTTGAAACCTTGGATATAACACATTCACATCTTGACCATCTTAAATTTTGAACCACAAGAAAAAGGATTTCACAATGGAGGGATGCGAACCAAACTATCATGACTCTCTACAACATACTTAGATCATCATTTCATCTTTGTTCATCCTTATATTGTCCCATTGACTTACACTTTACAAACCAACAATCTTCAAAGTATATGCAAACTTCAAAAAAATTCATACAAAGACCAAAATTTTCTTAATTATACCTTTGTACCTTCCATTGAAGGCATGATTTTCTTGTGAATTTCTTTGAGTTATGCCAGGATTGCAACCCAGATTTCTTTTATTGAGACAAGAATATGATTTTGACACTCAAATTTTATGTATAGATCCTTAGCTTCATCTATACTACATGGATCCTTCATCTTCAAAACATTCTTTTTTGCTTCCATAAGCGTCCCAAATAGTGAAGCTAGTCTCAAGTTGACTGCTTCCCTCAACTGACCAAATTGCTTCTTTAGTTGATCTCTTTGATCCTGAAGCAAAGACATTTGCACATGAATATTTTCCAATTTATCTCTAATGGATCCATCCTTGTATTTTGATACATCATATATTCCAACCATTTGAGAAATATTTGACTCAATGGAGTCAATCTAATCCTTGATACTTTTGGTGGAAATAGGCCATTTAAAGCAAAATTGATAAAGAGCAGTGGCTTCATCAACACACTTCTTAAACATCTCTATATTTTCTTACAATTTATTGTGTGCATTGGCACACCAATCAGATACCTCAACCAAACTTTTATCAAATATATTTCTCGCAGCCTCTTTCATTTCCTTCTTCTCAATGTGTGAAAAGTGATCTTTTAAAGAATCCATTAACAACTTCAATTTTTTCTCTAGAGGAAAAGATAAATTTATGTTTACCTCTAGTAAACCTTCTTGAATCAATTTTACAAAATCATCTATCATATTAGTTTTCTTTAGTTGTTCTTGCAAAATTTATTTTCTTACAGAAGTATGCAAGATGTCACAAAGTTGTAATTTGTGAAGGGGAGACATATTTGACAAATCTACCTGATCTTCATGAGTGGGGATTTGTAGAAGTTGAGGTGTTACCACAAGTTGGAATTGCATCTACAAAGACAATAGATCCTTAAACGAATCTAAATATGAGGAAATTTGACCTTTATCAACAAAAGTATCATGCTTCTCAATGACCTTCTCTTTTTATTCTAAATATCTAACGATTATCTCCTCTCATCTACACATTACTCCCTGAAACTTTCAGAGGAGAAAAATTATGTTTCAGAGGGGGAATACCAACTTTACTTTGACTTTCAGTGCCTTGTGTACCAGTATTCACTAGAGGAGTAGTCTCCTCATTTTTATTTTCATCACCAATGGTCACATTGCCTTCAAACATTAATAGATCTATATCCTGAGTAGACACATCAAGAATATCCTACAAGATAGTGTCATCCAGAAAATCTTGACCCATGCTCATCTTCATTTCCTCAAGGATCTTGGTTGTCTTTTCTTCAGACCCTTTCTCTTTTTCCTTTTCTATCCCCATTTCAAAGATAGTTTGCACTTTATGTACACTTGAGATACCTTCTCCTTCATGTTTTCTGAAGGTTCCTTGCATTTCTTTCTAACTAGATATATCTTCTATATTTTTATTATCCAAAGGTTCTTGTGAAACACCATAAACATTACTCTGTATCTCATCAATGATTTTATTTGTAGAGACTTCAGTTTCATTCTGAATCTTCCTTTGTACATCTTCATCCAAGCTCATCTAAAGATCTATTTTTCTCTTAGTACAGAGCTCTTTAGCTTGTCTCTAGACAATATTTCCTTCTTGAGAAATAGGGATCCTAGTCTTGTCAATTACTTGTAGTTTCAAGTCTTTGTCAACTTTAATGGCATCTTATCTTCTTTGTCTCAAAGCTTCAGCAAATCTATCCAGATCCTTGTTAACAATGTCTTTGAAGGGGATGTTTTGTATCAACATATACTCAATGACAACCTTTTCAATCATCTTTTTGTCTTCTAGAGGAACATCCAGATGCAACAGTATTGTATGATTTAATAAATCATACTCAACAATTCCATTAAGAATTGAATCAAAATATAGAGGGTCATGTGTGATTGGAGGAGATTTCTTAGTCTTCTCCTCATAAATTCCCTCTCCTTTCTTCTTTTGCAATAACTTCTTCAACCTCTTCAACATCATCTAATTCTTCCTCATTTGTTTCTCTATTTTTTCCTTTCTTTTAGGCCTAGCATGTCCAACTTTGGTGGCCTTTTTCTCCGAAGAGATTACAAATGTTGTTTTCCTTTTATTGCCAGATGTTTGTGTAGATTCTGAGGGCTATAGAGCAATGACAATAGTAGGAGAGGATTTGTTGGATCTCCTTAGACTTTGACTGGCTTCCTAAAGAGTAGAGTTGATAATGGGAACCTCCACAGGGATATCAATAATAGTCTTTGAAGATGTGCCACAAAATTTATGAATTTTATCTCTATCTTTTATTTTTTAGTACCACAAAGCACCTTTTCCATCTTCTTTTTGATGGATTCCTCTCTCTTCTTTTGGTAAATCTCATCTATAATTTCTCTATATGTTCCTATGACCAATGACATAGTATATGTTAACTACACTCGATGTATATGAATTTGAGGCATATTTAACCCACTAACCATAAATTCCAATAAGATCATTCATTGTAAACAAAGACAAAGAAGCCATTAAAACTAATATTCTAAATCATGAAAGCTTAACAAACCTCTAATCTAAGATATTGAAACTTATCCTATTGTGGGAGTGGTGTTGCATTGATGTGGAATGGCGACTCTTTCCCAATCCCTTGGATAATGAGCTTGTTTCTATCGATTCTATTGAAGAGAATCGATGAAACCAATGAAAGATGTGTAATAAAACATGATTTAAAACTAAATGAACATGATGTTGGCTAACATGATTGATATGGGTATATACAAAACTAATCTAAATGAAGTTTAAGCTAAAAAATATTAAAACCCCAATTACACAATACTAAATGGATGCATTTATGTTATCATGGAAGCCATTAATGAAAGATAAGATAATATGATGCAATTAAAATAAGTTAAAATGAGGTTAAATGTGAGTGCAAATGTAAGTGATTTTAATAGAATTAGTTTGTTGATAAAAGATGGATCTATTTGTCTCCAAATAGTGACCTATTTATAGGAGAGAAAATGAGAAATTAAGAGTTAAAATCAAAAAGGTTAATCAATGGTCAAAAAGGAAGGAAGATGGAGGCATGGATCATGGATTCCCATCAAGGATCAAAAATACAATATGATATATAATAAAGGGCTCACATTAATCCAAACAAACACACTTTCAAGACTTGCACAAGAAGACTTGTAAGTTAACTTGCACATGGAGTCTTGTAAGTTTGTTTCAAAAAGGAATATTCCCTTTATTAAATGAGTAAAGAAAGAGAATATTCTCATGGGTGAAGGAATAGATATTTAGAAAATTAAAATAGTTTTAATGTGCAAAAGGGGAAGGAATGTTTCATGGGAATATTCCCTTTTTAGAGGAATGTGAAAAGGAGGAATATTCCCTTGCAACTGGGGGAATTAAATTTATTAGTAATTGATAATTAAAACAAAGTTTTTAATTATGTCAATTAGGGTAATTTCATGATAGTCATTAAATAAATGATTTAATGAATAGGGGGAAAGTGAAATGATATTTAATTTAAAAAACTTAGGTTTATTTAATTAAATAAGAGGACTTAAGGATTTAAATTAAATAACTTGATGTATTTAATTTAATACGCTGAAATATTAGCATGAAAGGGGATGAATTAACCTAATTAAATTAATTAGATTAATAGATGAAAATGATATAATTAATAAAATAGCTAGACTAATTTAACCAATTAAGCGAAAAGAGGATGGGTTCTAGGATGAAATGATGTTAGTTAGCCAATGTGATTTATCGAGACATTTTTAGGTTTCTACATTTTGCCCCTCTTTGAAGCAATGTACTTGTTGCATTGGTTCAAAGACTGATGTTGATTTTGATGTTGATGATGATGCAGAAACGGATATCGATGATCTCTTTGAGATGTTGATAGCCAAGCTAAAGTTGATTGATCTGATTGATTGATTGATGACATTGTTGAGGATTCACAACAATAAAAGGATTGTGTTGAATAACACAAGGATTGATAGGGAATGATATATCCCAATGATGGTTGATTTGATAGATTTGATCAAGATTTACTAGTAAGGCTAGGAACAAAATTCATTAGATGATTTGATATCGATATAAAGATAGTTGGTTGCCCCCTCGAGAGATCGATCGAAAAAATGAAATGTGTTCTGATCGGGCTCACAATAGGTGAAGATCATACTTATCCTTGAGATGTCAAGATTTCAGGTTGATTTTGGATCAAGAAGTTGCAACTTTTCAGATTGTTGAGTTGAAGATGATATAGATGCCCCACTATTCCCCAACATAAGAGGGGTTGTTGGTGTGCTAGCTCATATATTGATGTAGAAGGATTTCATGATGTATAGACAGTCATCGGATATGGGTAGCCTCATGTCTATTTTGATGTGGATCATATAGATTTGATGCTTGGATAGAAATGTTAGTAAATATAGAAGAATAAGAAGAATAATATGGATGGAAGAATGAAATGGATATTGATTAACCATTTGAGATTGATTCAGAAGTCCAACAAGTCAATGAGTCTTTGAGACTTTATTAGATATGGTGAAGAGAATGATGATGAATTTTCCATATCTTGGGATTGGGATTTTTTCGTCATTCCTTACTTTTGATATAACACATAGACATGATGCATCAAGGTATTGAAAACAAGGACGAAGTTGTATCTAGTGTTCTCTGACTCTACAAATAGATAGGATAGTTCTTGTTCACACCTTGACATACAAAAACCTCGTTAGAAGGTAGTTTAGAAGTTTAGAATATCTCAGACCAAAGCATACACAATAGTCAATAAGTTACGTCAAATGACCTCCCTACACACAACTAAGTATGAGCCAAGATTATTTTACAAGAATACCCACAAGCACAAAAAATGAAAGATAATGATTTATTCCCCATTCCTTTCTCTCTAAATCATTGAGACATCATCGAGAGGTCCTCAGAATGGGTCAATAAGATAAATCATAAGAAAATATTAAAGATAAACAATCAATTTTATCTATATCTCTTGCCAGTTTAAATATAGCTAAGGTGGTGTCTAATACTGATGTCCATCGTAGGAAGGATACATCTTAGGACAGGTTGATCAGGTGGTTTGATTAGGATGAGGTGTGTGATAATCCATTGATACAAACTTCACTGACTCATTTACATATGATCTAGACTTTAGATTTTGACACTTAGGTTTTCACTTTACGACTTGTGATACTTGCTTTCTACTTATTTTTCCAAAGGTTGAAGGGGATGATTGATTTATTATGGATGAAGGTTTATTATGGGTGAAAGAGAAATGGGATGGATGATTTTGAAATTTCTAAAATATTTTAATTTTTTTTGGTATTTTAAAAATGTCTTGAGGCTATTTTTGGTCTTCTGGTTATTTGAGGTTGTTTAGGGTGTTCCAAGGTTTTAAATGTTTAAGGCTTTTCTAATATTTGAATGTTTAGAGATTTTTTGAGATTTGATTTTTTAAGGATTTTCTAATATTTGAATGTTTAAGGATTTTCTTAGTTTTCTAACCAAGAACCTAACCTAAAAGACCTATCCTAGGGGACTTGGGGGCTGATCAAATATGAGCCTTGCCTACGTTATACACATAGAAGCCTCATAGTTCAACTGACTTGAGTTATTTAACAATGGGATATTAACAGTTGATAGGAATCTCGGTTTATTATGATGGACTCCTAAAGGACTGACCTTTGGTATCTCGGGGGTAGGGAAAACTTTAAGAAACCCTCCCCCCCCTCGGCTAAGGTGTAAACTCTTAGAGAATCCTGTATTATTCCTGATAAAAATAATTTTATTGGTGAATTTTTTCGTTTTTCGGGGAAAAAAAATCCCAATTGGCAAATCTTTTACAATCGCTAGAAGTCTATGGAAAATCATGGCGAAATGCATTTTTTTTTAAACGAATCAAATATTTTTCATTGGCGATTAAAACCTTTTTTGAAACCAAATTTTTGTTTTCTGTTGGCAAATTAACCCTGTTTTCAAAACAGAAAAAAAAAAATGTTGGCAAATAAAACCTTTTTTCAAAGCAAAAAAAATATTTTCATTGGCGAATTAAACATAATCTCAAACTAATAAAAAATTTTAGTGGCGAAATAAACAGATATGCCAATAAAAATTAGTGTGGTTGGCGAAAATATCAAATTTCTGGACATATTTTCCGTACATTCAAATTCCTTCATAAAGAGTCTGGAATGCGAACAACTGTCAACATATTTATTATTTTTGAAGCCATATGTTAGTGCAAATTAATATAATCTATGACTGTTTGATGAATTTTTGATGGACGACTGTAGTTGCATTCTGGAAGTAAATCTCTGAAGCACTAGACTTGCAAATTGAAACCTCTGTAATAACACTAGAATTGTTAGATGCAGTCATGTGGTGAGATTAAGGCTCATCTCTCATCACTCATTCTATCTTTTCAATGCCTTGATGTTGTACATTTCATTTAATTGAAATTCTCAATATTTTTGAAGAGAGTTTGGTTGTCGTACTGCTAGTGCTAGCAGTGGCGGCGATTAATGCCATATGTGATATGAACATCCAAAGCAATTTCTTGGACAACTCATAGCTTTAATGAAAAATATTTGTAATGATTTCATATCATTTGAGTGGAACCGGTGATATTGACAGCTTGTCAGCTTAAGTTACAGTTTGCGTGTAGCCAGACATCAATCAAATTAAAGATTTTAATTGTACACGAATCACGATTATCATTATACCCATGCTAGTAGTGGCACTAGTGTCTGGTGGCCCATAAATAGGGATAGTGAATAGTGGATAGTGTCACAAGGTTTTTCATTTTCTAGGATTAATAAGGATTCAGGAAGAAGATGATATGGTATTATTGGGGATACTGTAAATTCTCCTTCCTACAGTTATGTAGTTACAGAGTAATCAGTAAAAGATGAATTTCCTTCAAGTTCAGAATGGGTGGAATTGGAGAGAAGTTGATTTGGTTAACCTGACTTCTCAGACGGGTTTTGAACCAGGATGAGGAGCTTTGATGGAGGTAATTTCTATACCAATGCATGGAAGTTGCATGCAAAAGATGGGAGAAGATTTACTACTCCTCTTGTATCCTCACAACTCCCTTTTCCCCAGCATGGTTGGCCTAGCAAGTTCCATGCATTTATTTTCAGAGACACATTTGTATTACATCTTCTACATGACTCTGGTTCTCGAGGGGGATAAGTACATTTTGTATCTTCACACCTCCCATTTCCCCAGAATGATTAGAACCCCTTTTCCCCTAGAATGGTTGGAATTGGGTAAATCCCTTACGTTTAAACTTAATTTTCAATGCCACATTTGTATTACATTGTCATGAGCAGAATCTTGGAATCATGGAATCATACATTGTCACCAGCAGAAGCTTCGAAATTGGAATCAATTTGTAATCCATTATAATGAGCAACAACTTGGAATAAATTATTAAATTGTGTCTATGTAGAGTGACACACTGGCATATGTTATTTATACAAAACGGGAGCTTTCTTGCTCTACAACTACTTGTCTTTAAAAAGATATGTAATAATGTGACATTGAAATTCAGTTGAAATAAAATAAATGGTTGTCGATTTTTTTTAGGCACTTCTCAACATAGGAAATGCATAGGTGCATCACCTCTCTTGAAAGGAAATATCCAACAGGTTGCTGAAAATTACCCCAAGGTCTCTCGGGTGTCAGGTCATGACTTGAATAGGATACCTCAATTGATTTCGTTATGATTTTTCTAATAATCACAGGGAAAAATTAAATGAGTTAAGTTGGAAAGGGGATCGAGTCTACAAATGGAGTTTTAAGATGAAATATTTGTTGTGTGTTTGTTGCAGGTTCAAACAGCAGTCTTGAACTCCATTTTATCATTGAATTTAGCTTTACAATGTGCAATGAACCTTAGCATAGGTTATTTGTTTAAAAAAAAAGGAAAAGAGCAGGGAAGAGAGCAAGTTCCTAGACCTGCAACTACCAATGAACAGTGATCATGGAGGCTTACACTGTGGACAGTTTCCTTAAAATAGAATTTCACTTAACCAGAAATTTCAAAGTATCATGAAGCCTATGCTATCTTCTAAGGACTACAGATGTTTTTATCATTCATTCACCACACACATGCATGAACAAAGATAAATTTTTAAGGGTAGATTTAAAATCTAATTCCAGACTAACTTTGCAGAGCCATCTACCAGTAGCAAATGACCAAAATTATGGGCAAGAAAAGCATCAACACGGAAAAAATCTCCACAATCAAGAACAGCATTACTAAATCTACCCAAGTTGACTGAAAGGAAACTAGAGCAGCAAAGTAAATCTAACTCAATATTTAGCTTATGAGAGAATAATCATGAAACATAAGAAGAAATCTAGAAATGCACCAAGTTCAATGTATTTCTACAGCATGTCTTTACAACAACTCAACTCCCTCAAAAATGAGAGGAGGAGACCTCTATTTATATTTTTCAAAAAGAAAAATGAGTGGCCAAGATTTAATCTCATTGTGTGGCCAGGATTCACTTTACACTAGGGTTTCACCTACTCCCAAATATTTTATAATTTTAAATTACACTTTGTCCATATCCCTATTTTGTCTTCTAGTGGCAACACTATAGCATTTTCGTCTTTTTGATGATTTCTCTTTGCTGCAACTACTCCTTTAGAAATTATTCATCAATAATAGGGTTGCCTTCCTGCTTCTTCGAAGTTGCATAATCCATGAACCTCAAGATCACCGGCCGAAACTTTTTGACCTCAATGATGTCAGATCTCAACACTTGGTAGCTCCATTCTTTGGAATTGTTAACGAGCTTTTCCAGTCCTCCTCATATTTATCAATGTGGTCTCTGAATAGTTCAGATTGGGGGAAACCTTAGGTAGCAAAGCTTATAAAATCTACAGTAATCTTGGCTGACATCCCATCTTCCATCCTCTTCCAGAAGTGAGGCTTTATACTTCCTAGATTGATCCTGACAGCGGGCACTTCATACCCCATCATCAGCTTCAGGTATCGAAAGCAATCCCCTCTGGCCTCCTTGGTCCATTTAATATCTGGAGTTACTCACTCAAGTACCTGCTCTAGCCTTTCCTTCTGGGTTTCGAAGTCTCACCTCCACACATCCATCAACCAATGGTCATCGTCCTTGAAGGTGAATTCCTTTTCCCAAATCTCGCTTGGCAACCTAAGGATAGCTTCGATCTTTGGATAAGCAGCCCCATAATTCTTTGGGAACTCAATGTAGATTCGCCTCATACCTTCAAGAGATGTTTGTACTTCCAAGAACTTGTTCATTGTTCGGACAACCAGATTGATACCTGTATTCCCAATATCCAAGACCTTCCAAAACCAGTTTTCTATGGTCTTTTCCAAGTTCTTTCTTTTCTCCAGCTTGTTAATTTGTTCTTTGGAAAGCAACTGTGGTAGGGTCGAGAATGTGGTTGGTTGTTCCTCCATGGATGACCATTGTTGGATATAGGTCATCAAATCAGCCACCTGTGCCTTAAGCTCCTCCTTCGAAACTTTATCCTATAGAATGAGGTGCACCACTATGTTGACTGATTTCTAGAGATGGTCAACCTTCTGCTCTCTAGTGGCCACTCCCAAGTCGATGGTGGAAACATTGTAGCTTATTCCTTGTTCTCCAACCACCGGCGTAGCTATCTACACTACTTTCGATCTGAAGGCATCCATCGTTACTCTTGATCTAATTCTAGGATTTTTCTCTTTCTTGGTACCAATCTGAGCTCTAGCCAATATTGCCTCTAGTCTTGCTTTCGGGTCCTTCAGAGCAGGAGACTATTTTTCCAACTGCCTTTCCAACTAGTCGAGCATCGAGGACCCTTCCTTGGGTGATTCATGTTGATCTTTTTTGTCCTCTACCCTGAGTTCAATGGCCTTGTCATTGAGGGCCTTTGGCTCAATCATTGTATCTTCCCTTTCTTCATAGGAGTCTTGAATGAACATTGTGCGCTTGATGTGAGATGTGGTGGGTAGTTGTTTATTAGGGTAGTCCTGCCCTTAAGCATCCTTTTCCTCCTCATCCTGAATATGCCTGCATTCCTCAGGCTTATTTTCCTATCTATCCTCGTGGGAGGACATTTCTTCACCATGCTCAGGGGCGTGGTCATGCCCCTCCATTGGAGACTTATCACCTTCTACTTCTGGAGCAGCAACTCTTTCTTCAGCCATAGGCTATCTTTCAGCCTCTTTGTCTTCAATCTCCTTGAGTTGCTTGGCCCATTCGGTGTCAAGATCCGGTTCAAATGTTTCTTGAATTCTTTTTGTGCCCCGATCCTTGTTGTCATCATTGGAAGACTCATAGGCAACTTCATTAATCACCCGATGTTCAAATATTGGGTGCTCATGATACTCAAATTCCTCCTCTTCCAATCTCTCAGCTGCCTTTAGTTATTGTCGTTCTAGCTCATTAGAAATTTGCATCGTAGCCTCCATACTAGGTGGCTCACTAGGAGGAGGAGGAATTGGGGTGTTAACCATTGCTTGGGAAATTGCAGCCTACACCATTGGATTTTCAAACATCCCTGAAAGTTTAGACAATACATTCTACATGTATTTGATGAAGGACTCTGGAAGAGCCAGGGTAGGTACTGCAGTAGTAGCGGTGACAGTCAGAAGAGGAAAGGAATGCGACATCGAGGATGAAGAAATCGGCGAGGTAGTGGCGGAGGACGAATCCACCGATATGACCTATGCAATGGGGGAAGTAGAGGTGAGGTGAATAGCAATGTCCACTGTAGGTGGAGAGGATGTAACTATTGTGTATGAGATAGGTGGGGTGGTAGCAATAGCAACAGTGGTGGCAGCAGTAGATGAAGCAGGCGGAGATCCTGGTGGATCAACCTTCATATCCTCTCCCTCGTGGAGTGGGTCTTTTGGTATTACCAGAATTTCAATGATGCTTCCCGTTCTTCTATGTTTTTTGGGAGGCTCACTCTCCAAGAACTTTCTAGCGTACACTTTTGGGTTGGGTTGTTGCTCATCAACCTCCTTTCTCTTCTTTGATCGAACAAATGGTGGGGACTTAGATGTTTCTACATTTGTAGGAACAGTTGCCCCACCATCACAACCATTGGGTTCACTCTCGAGCCCCTTGAATGTCAAGGCGACTCCCTGTTGCTTCAGACGAGTGACCCTTTCCATCGATCCATGCCTTTGTTCGAGCCTCAATGGGTTTGGTAAGAATTTTGAGGTCATCAACCTCTTGCTCATTCCAATCAATTGAAGGCAACGGTAAATTTGCAATAGCACTGTATCTTGGGTCAATCATGGTGCTTTCCTCCTCTTCCAGTTGATTCGGCACTGGGAACAAGTTCACACTTTTCACAAAGTATGCAGTCATATGCATATAGTGCCTTACACGCACTTCAAAATCATCTTTGCAATTTGCCCAAAAATCCTTGATATGGTGGAGGTGGGTGTATTCTTGTCCAATTTCCTTCCTAATGTGGACGTATGGGTCCATCCATTGTTTGGTTGTATGTAGCCTGAAGTGGTACTCAGCCAACTCCTTCTCTAAATTTCCCATGCATTGGGAAGTATGAAATTCATACATTCTTTGGGTGAGTGTGAGGGGATAAGGGGTCCCCGCCAGATGCTTACTGCTTAGAATTTTGTGTATATGTTGTAGCTGCTAAGATAGTTCCAATAGTATGATCCGATCATTAGGGTACTGGGGCAGCTTATTTGTCCTTTCAGAGAATCCTTGGGCATGAATGTAGGTGAACTTGGGGTACTAGATGAATAGGAAGGCATAATGTTTTAGGAGGGCCCTAGCACTGTGAGAGAATATTCTCTCAAAATCACCTCCAAGAAGTCAGATGATGTAGGTGATAAATGCATCATTTACCCTACAGTAATCCCTCTTGAAATTTATGTACTACATCTGAGGGTACTTGTCATATGGTTTGATTTCTCTTCTTGGCATCTCATTGGGCACTGCGGACAATCCACTATAATACCACCGATCAACAAGTGAATATACCAAGGAGGATGTAATGTGGAATTTGGAGGTTTTTCCTTAAGTTGATGAATTGCTCATGGAAGCAATTACTGATTATCTCTCCCCAATAGAACACAGTGTCCTCTCCACAAAGAATTTGTTCAACGAAATACATCATCCATTCCTAGAAGAAGGCCCTAGTAGGAAGGCCCATTATTCTGCTCAGTGGGGTAACCAGATCATTGTAGTCCTCAAAGAAGTCACTACGGTAGAGCTCCTGAGGAACCTTGGCAGCACTTCCCCACCTCTCCTTCAACAAATACTAGTTGATCAGCTTCTTGCATCTCAAAGGATCTTCATCCCATAATGCCTTGCACTCCCAAATAGTTGGGGTCTCCATGCTTTCAAAGACGGGTATGTGGAAGGTTTTTGCTATCCCTAGAGGGGACATGTCAGCCAAAATGTTGCCATCTCTATCCACAATTGTCCTTGTTTCTAGCTAATATATCTCTCTGTAGGCCATTACCAGCTCGGGGGAAATCAAGGCGAGAGGGAAACCCGTAGCCTTAGCTAGTCTGTTGCTTCTTATCAGCTTGGTGTTCTCAGTCTTTGGCTCTATCCTGAATCTTTGTGTGAAGTCATCAATATCGACATGCCTGATATTGGTGTCTGTGATATCCCTCCATCTAGTTGTAACTTTGGAGTGCAATGGCACTCCCTGGAATTGGTACCTCATTTGATCTTTGTCCTCTTTGCCTCAAGGAACCTTAGCAGTCCTTTTCCCTTTATCCTTGACCGCCCCTGAAGCTCCTGCACCATATTCCATATATTCTGCACAAAGAGGTAGGAGTCAACAAAATTAAGCATGAGGGTGCAACCCCCGACAAATCCCTACAAGTCAATGTTAGATTAAACAATATATCATTCTAAATGAATTTGTCACTTGAAGGCTCTTCAGAAGGAAAATGAGTGACCCAGGCCCCAAAGGCTGAACTTCCCTTGGAAAAATGTTGTTTTAGAAGGGCGAACAAGGGAGGCATCTCGGATGACTTCCCCCGGTCCTGGACTTGGATAATGAAGGGTCCATGTGGGAGAAGGTCAATTTTAAGCACATGGGTCGAAGTTCGTTTCCAAATTTGAGTCTGTTTAATTCATCATTAAGGCATTTGGGTTCAAACTAGAGGAAGGTTGTCAGGAGTTGGTTGTTTGGAACAGCTTTGCAGAAATGACATTCTGAAGGAGGAATTCTGGAGGTCGGAACCCGGGAGGCCGAAGGTTGTGAGACCATATTTTTGAGAATCTTAGTTGTTTGTGAGCCCAAGTCGTGAAAGTCGGGATTTCATTGGGGAATAGCCATGTGAAACGATGAACTGGAGATGAAATTCTGAGGCATGCACTCCGGTGGGCTAGACCAAAAAAGATACTGCCTTCATCCAAGAACCCGAAGGAGATTTAAGTGTCGGACCCCGGGGGACGGAAAGACGGGTTGGTTTTTCTGTTTTGGATAGCGGATGCAGGAAGGAATCCTGACGACAAAGGTCCTGTAGGCGAGGTCTGAGGGTGGCAAGGACTCTGTTTCATTGTTCAAATTCAAGTGACGAGGAAACACTCAGGGCCTGACAGCCAAAAATATGTCGTGAGATGGCCATTCGAAACGACAGGACAGCAACGGCGGCCCGGAGATGAAAATCTGAAAGGCAAGGTCCGAGAATGGCTTGAAATTTGGATTTTTCCAGCTTAACCTCCACACGGAAATTATGAGCTCGAGGTCCGGGTGTCAGAAGGTCACTAAGAGAAAGTTGTTTTGAAAATAGGGAAATGGAACAGCGGTCTGCGGATGGAAGTCTACGGACCGGGACCCAGGAGGCATTTGGACGTGTATGCCCTTTCACAAGTTTCGCGTCAACTGGCTATCTGGGGTCTAGAGGTTAGATAGATGTGAGGCAAATGTCATTTGAAACCGTCGAAAAGGAGCGGCCAATCAAGGGCAGAGTTCCAAAGTCCGGAACCCGAGAGGAGTTTTGACACTGAGGTAACTTTGTTAAATTTTCATTGTAAACAACCATGGTAGTAGGGAATCCCAGGCCCAGAGGGCGTGGTCGCCCATTTCAAAGAATGGCCACAGGAAGTCAGGGTTCCGAGTTTAATTTTTGGGGTTCCTAAGGGTTATTTTGGAAATTTCAACTCATGGGATTCATAACCCGATCCCTCTACTATTAGACTTGTTCATTTTTAGCCATTTTTACTTGTTATTTAGGTGTGAAAGTGAGGGAAACTTAGACAGTGATCTCACCTCGCGGGCCCGATGAAGAGCGTTGTTTAATCTTCGAAGAACGACAAATTGAAGACTCGAGCGCGAGGACGGTGGAAGTTGGGAGGCACTGCACTTTCTGGTACTCCTAATAGGTGAAAATGACATGTTGGGCCCGATATTTATACTCCTTATCGCCATTAATGCCCCTAGTAATTTCAAGTATGATGGTCAATGAAGTTGGTGAGTTCAAATTAAAGACGACAACGGGAATTCCAGAGCCCGAGGCCTGGAAAGACGTGAAGGAAATGTCGTCGAAAAACCTGCCAAGTGAAATCAAATGACAAAGACAACTCTAAGACTCGAGGTTCGGAAGGATGTCGACCATCGGCCATTTAGAAATAGTGAAGACCACAAGGAAACTCAAAAGGGGAAACCCGAAGGGTCGGGCCTGGAAAGACACGACAGAAAGATGTTAGGGCACAACCATTAAGTTTTGACAAGTAAGGCAGACGGCTAAGGGAGCACTGGGGTCCGGGATCCAGGAAGACACCGATCGTTGGCCATTCGGAATGGAAGGACAAAAACAACAACCCGAAGGCAGAAAACCCGAAGGGTCGGGCCCGGGGAGTTCCACGGACGCCCAGAAAGGCAAACTGACAAAGAAGGTCTGAAAAAGCCCAAGACTTGGCAATTTTTATGGGGAAAAACCATGGTCAACCTAAATGAGACTTTGAAGGGCATGTTGACCAATTAGGACACCAAAACGGAGGGCGCACAAAATGAGGCAATCAAAAAGGACCCGGCAAGGTGACAGAAAGACAGGGTCTCCGTTCTGAACGGGGCGTGTGTGCTATAGGCACAACAGTTGTGTTGTGCTATTCTTCATTATTCATTTACACTTATAGTAAAGAGTTATTTTCTGAGTTTAGAACTTTAGTGTCTATTTATATTAATATATTCAAATCAATTTTTTTCCTTTAAGAAATTAAGTAATATACTTTATGCAATATGCACTTGATAATTCATGGTTAGTTGGTATGAGTTTTCCACAGTCCATGTAGTTAGATGCTTATCTTTTGGATTCAACTATGTGTATTTTTTTGTCAATTGAATCCAAAAGCTAAGCATCTAAATTCATGGTTATATCGGGCCATCGGGGGAATGCAATCATTCGTTCCACCGATGTTTATGTGTTATAGCGATGTGCTTACTTTTGTTGACTCTATCGGTATATTGGGGAGAGCACCTTATGAGTCAGCTCGATAGAATATTGTTACACTGATACTAGGTTGTGATCTATTTTCTTTGGGCCATCGACGAGGTTGTGATGGGCGTTCCGCCTATGAAGCATCATTAGGCCAATGGTATTGAATTTTGTTAAGAATGGGGGAAGGACTACGAGTACGGGATTTCAAATTCACATAGCGAGAGGCTTGTGAACTTAAACCTTTGGAATCACCCTATAACCGTTAGATTTAGAAAGATCAACGATTAAAAATTTGCAACTTTAATGTTCCGATTTCAAAAAACATAGCATTTAAAGCACTTTATACTGCTAAGTGTCAACTGTCAAGTGATTTTTGTTTAACTTTTAAGTGAGAGGGTCAACACACGGGGATATTTTTTGAAGTCCTTTGCAACGTTAAGTTACCGGCCCCTTGGCCTTGATGCTAATCCTAGCGCACAAAAATTTAAAACAACTTTAAAACACATGTGTCAATGTGTCATGTTTATTTTTTTAAGTTAATATAATAAATTAGTCAAGTTTCAACCATTGGATGATCATTTGATGTATGGTTGTATTTGCATTCCAGAATGAAATGCACAAAGTGATAGGCTTGTGAACTTAAACCTCTGGAATCACCCTATAACCGTTAGATGTTAGTGCAAATTATTATAATCTATGACCGTTCGATGAATTTTTGATGGACGATTGTAGTTGCATTCCAGAAGTAAATCTTTGAAGCACTAGACTTGTGAATTGAAACCTTTGGAATAACACTAGAACCATTAGATGTGGCCATGTGGCAAGATCAAGGCTCATCGCTCATAACTCATTATGTGTTTTCAATGCCTCGATGTTGTACACGAATCATGATTATCATTATACAACTTTAAAACACATGTGTCATGTTTATTTTTTTAAGTTAATATCATAAATTAGTCAAGTTTCAATTGTTGGATGATCATTTGGTGTATGGTTGTATTTGCATTCTAGAATGAAATACACAAAGTGATAGGCTTGCAAAATTAAACCTCCAAAATCACCCTATAACCGTTAGATTTAGAAAGATCAACAGTTAAAAATTTACAACTTTAATGTTCCAATTTCAAAAAAAAAGCATTTAAAGCACTTTGTACTGCTAAGTGACAACTGTCAAGTGATTTCTTTTAACTTTTAAGTGAGAGGGTCAGCACACAAGGAGATTTTTTTATGTCCTTTCACCTTTGCAATGTTAAGTTACTGGCCCCTTGGCCTTGATACCAATCCTAGTGCACAAAATTTTAAAACAACTGTAAAACACGTGTCATGTTTATTTTTTAAGTTAATATCATAAATTACTCAAGTTTCAACCATTGGATGAACATTTGATGTATGGTTGTAGTTGCATTCCGGAATGAAATGCACAGAGCGATAGGCTTGTGAGCTCAAACCTTTGGAATCACCCTATAACTGTTAGATTTAGAAAGATCAATGGTTTATAATTTGCAACATGTAGACTTAGACGTTTGATTCACTTTAATGTTCCAATTTCAAAAAGAAAAAGCACTTTATACTGCTAAGTGTAAAGTGAGGGTCAGCACACAGGGAAATTTTAGTCTTCACTCTTCAAATTGCTCATTGTAGTGCACCTCCCTATTTTGCATTCTACAGTTCCACTTCCAACAAAGCCATTCCAGTTTCCACAATTGTCAGCATTAATCTCTTCAAGAGTCAAAACTCAAAATCCGAGTAAGAGAAAAATTCTTGCGACTACGTTTCATCGTTTGGCATTTCTCAAAATCTTATTTTGTCAAACTTTGAAGTTTGGGTTTAGAGACTTAAGAATTAAGAAAAATTAAGGAGGACTAATAGGTATTGGGGAATTCAAATTTCACAACTTCACATTTTATAAGCATGTCTACCACCAATACCACTAGAGCAATGTCCGATAAAAAAATACATTATGCAAAATTGCTTAAAACCTTGGGTTTCACTTATGGGTACCATAATATTTATGATCCTGAAATATATGGTAGGCGTACCTCAAAACTTAGATTTTCATCTCAGAATAAGGCTGCAAATCAAATGCAAGTTAATAGTATCAGTGCACCATGGGTAACTGGATTAGGGCACATGATGTTACATGAAGTTTTCCCTTGCCCAGAATTTATCATGGTCTGTGCCAAAAATTATGGTGATAAGAAAAGAGCAATTGTTAATAAAGATAGCCAAGTAGAATTTTTATCCATTAATGCAAAATAACTTGGAAAAGTGTTGGGGTTTACAACCGAAGAATTTGGAAACGACCACATTGACCTAGAAAAGCTTGCTAGTGATTATGAAGCAGTGGAAGAAAGGCAGAAAAATAATTTCTTAAATAAAATAGTTCAGGATAGAAACAAATTGAAAGGTGATCATAAGCCTCCTTATAATTTGGATATTTTTAAACCATGGGTTCATGGTACCATTTCCATGCTATCATTTTGCCTCAGTCTGGATAGAAATTTGGAAGTGGGTGCAAGCCTCCTTGAAATGGTATTCAATATCCATTATGGTGTTGAACATGTCAAATATAATTATATTCAGCACATTGTAGAATCCATGTATAAACAATTTTTAATGATTAAAAGAGGCTCCACCAAGACTTTTAGGTTCACAACCTCCTTGTGCTATCTTTTTATATTCAAATTTAGAGGAAAGTTTCAGACCAACAAGCTTCAAATTCAGCCCTATAGTAATGCAGAGGAAAATAAAATGGCTCCAGTATATGAATGGACCACTGAGATAAGGATGCATGATTCTCGAAGGAACTACAATCATTTTGTAGATTAATTTTTGGCTCCATTGCATCAAGCAATTACAAATACTCCAATGCCTAGATTGCCTATGTCATGTAGAAATTGCATGCAACTAGGAAAAGAAATACAATTGGTTGATTGGTACTTAATGGAAGAATATGTTGCGCTAAGATTTTATGGATCGGGAGTACAGTCATACAAACTTCCAATACATGTGACATAAAGGGTTTTTGCATTGGAATATGTAAGGCAGGTGGAGTGTTGATGAACTACACTTTCTCAGTCAACAAAAGAAGACCTTTTTTCCTTCTTTACCTTTTTCATGTGGAGGGTTCACATTCGAGAGAAAAGCATTTAGTGTGGCACATGATATTTTGAATTTTTTTGACTTTTATGCTATCTGTCACTAGCAAGATGATCCATGTGACATCATTAAATCAATGATTCTGGCCAATAGGAATGTTGCAAGTAGAATTCAACATCAAAGTAAACACTTGCTTGAAAACTTGAGAAATAAGGATTCTTGGGATGAGGTCAAAATAGCAATGGAGAAAAGTGTTGCTGAGAATGGTATTTCTTTTGAACAATTGTCAGCAAAAATTATGGTATTGCACCAAAAGACAATCAAGACATACAATATTTTTTATGAAAAAAGTGATAAAACATCTAGTAGAGTAAAAATTCCAGGTTCTCTAGAGAAGGAAGTTACAAATAAAAATTGGTCATGATAAAAAATTACTAGCTTTTGGTCTGTGAGGAAGGACCTAGGTGATCCAAGAGCTCTTGCAGAGTATGGAGCTAATGAAGAAGATAAAGAGTTTAGCAAATTGGAGAATATAGAGCATCCTAATGAACATGGAATCAAAGAAAGTGACGATGAATCTAATGATGATAGTGAAGAAGTAGAATAAATCCATGCCAATTACAAACCTAGTTTAAGTGAGGCTGCAAAAGAAGCAAATGCTTCAGCATATACTTCAGAAGCAACCATACTTGAAAAAATTGGTTATGAAGGTGGTCCTTTGGGGTCCAAAGGACAAGGCCCTTGGATGGTAATAGATGTTGAGCATAGAAAACCAGTTGATAAATTTGGCCTTGGGCTTGGAGGTGAAAAAGTAGACCAAGGGCATACATGTGAAAATAAATGTGTTAGAGCTTCTAATCATCATCCTCATGGTCAAATATAATCACAACTAGGACATGCCCTTGGTGGACAGCTTAGTGCAACTGGGAGTGCCATTGGTGGCAATGGTATGGGTAGTAGTACTAGTAGTTGTCAACATGTGCTACAACAAAAAATTACACACAAGAGGAAAACAATACAAGATACCACAGAAACACCAAGTGATCAAGGTAATCAAAAGAGGCAAAGGATTTTGACAGGTCCAAGTCACACTATCAGTGGATCAACCACAAATGAGTTATTTCCAGGCACTCCCCCAATTCCAGTTAGTGTGGCTGCGACATCATTAGCAACTGCAAGTAGTCCTATTCCTTTGCCATTCAAGCATTCCATTGTTCCTGCCTCCCCAGGTTATGATTTCATTGAAGATTTTAAAAAGAAATCAGACTTGAATAAAAAAGAAAAGAAGCAACTGATGGAGAGTGTGTCTGCTGTAACTTCAGAGCCTACAACAACCATGGTATTACCCACATTTGACACAAATAAAGAAATCATGGAGTAATGTTAATGGTTTTATAGAATTGACCCTCCTGACAAGGGAGAGGGAAGTTTATCCCAGATAGTAGATTGAGCCAATCGCCCCAATTTCTATCAATAACCGCAACACCCTTGTCAAGATTTAGAAAGAAAAACAAATCATAGGAAGCATCTATCCCGTCAAAGAGTAAATGGCATCCAACATAGATGCGTGCGACCTTTCCTAGGTAATGAAATAGCAGGGTTTCCCCAATTAGCAGACTGAGACCTGTAATGAGTAGATGTTGCCTTCCGATTCCCTGGGGAGAGTTGGTCAGCTCCCGATAAAACTGAATAATCAGGTAGAGCTTTCCAATTTCCTACGGCTGAAAGGGGAGGATAGTTGTATTGTCCTCAAGCACATACTATTGAAGGAATGCTTGTAGTTTGGGGATGATGGGACCAAGGGGGGCAAGTGCTTTTGTTGCTTCAAATTCTTGAATGCGTTATGATTCACGAAATAATTGTCATAAATAAACAGGGACAATTCTGGATCTTCTAGAATAGCACCCCAGGAGGGTTTTGATCGTAGGAGCTCGATGAAGTGCTCTATACTAATTTCTTCTTCTTTTTCAACCCCTTTCTTAAGCTCCTACTCCTGGCGATTTCCCTCTAGGACTGTTAACAAATTGGGATAAATGAAAGGAGTGGCGTCATATCTAGAGAGTTGGCGAATCACGGATAACCAGTCCTGTCGAAGATTGACATGACATTGATCTAATCAAAATTCTGGAAATGTGTTCTGAATATGGCGATGTGTCGTACCAGAATGGTTAGAACAATGAATCGCAGCGTCGAATCTCATTTTTCCATAAAATGGTAAGGTAGCTAACGATAAGGAAAGTTCGATAGGCCATGATTCGAGGGTAATTGTGACTCGAATGCACTGACATTAACATCAGAGTCATGTGAGAATCTCCTCTTTTGTTATGACTGCTTCCTGGTGCGATTCCACATAGAGCATTAAGATAAAGTAAGTGGGCATTGCCAATTTTAGCCACCAATTCCTGCTTGAATCAGATACTCTCCCACACCCTCCTCCCCCTTCGAGAGGTAATATGTATACAAAGGAATTGGGTTGAAAGGTAGAGGGGATTTCCCTACCATTTTCCATCAACCGATCATCAATCAATAAATGCAATTATCATTCTATCCATGTGTACCACTTTCTACTACTTCTCCCACCTGCAACCCATAAACTCTATCCATTACCAGTAGCCCATCAAAACCACTTCTTTTCATGGATGAATGGAACTGGGTTGATAAATCGATCATCGATTTGGGGTCGATAAATATGATTATCGATCTATAGACGGATATATGAAAGGAGAAGGGATCGATTCCATTATCTGAGAAATTTTCTTTCCTTCCAACCTCTTGGACTCATCATTTCATGAAACCTCATCCTTCATCCACCCCTCCCCTTCTGATCCATCGGATCGTGGTGGGAGAAAATGGCCTGACGGTCAAGGTGGGTGGGAAGAGATAGGGTGATCTCAAGTTGACTCGGCTTCGGGGCCTAGAATATATTACTACCTGCTATCGATCCCAAAATGGGAGGAGAGATAGCATAGGGGGAGAGGAAAGGAGGAGGGGAAGGAGAAGGAAATCACTCACTTCTTTGTGGGCCTCCTTTCTCATCTTGGTTGTGGATGGGGACAAGGCAGAATGCGATTGGGAAGTATCATAGGAGATCTCAAGGAGAAACATTAGCGTATGAGGAACTCTCTCCCTCCACTCCCTACCTCCGTGAATGAAAGGAAGGTCTGGGTCAATTCAATCGAGAGGGAAAGAGCCCATCTCTCAGTCGCTGGATCAAAGGAAAGGTTACCATTTCATATAAGGGAAAGGAGCCATCTCTTTCCACCCACCGCCTCCCACTCACCCGTAGGGTGGGCATGTTACGTAGAGAATCTTTCTTGTCGGGGCCTATAATTCCCCCCCCCACCTGGCCCTTTAATCCAATTTGGGCATCGCCATCAATTCATTGATCGAAAGTCTCATAGACAATATAAATTCCTCCCACCTGGGCACCTTCTATTCCCACCCAACCCGACAATAGGGCTAGTGTCAATGACCCATTCATTTTTCTCAGTTTTGAGGAGAGGTTTCCCATCATTCATTTCCTCTTTTGAAAACATCATTGTCTCACAGACATGGGGGATGTGGGGTTGGGTGGGAGGAAATAGTTGTGACCCATTCATTGGGGTGGGGGGGAAGAGGTTGAGACCATGGAACCAGATGGATCAAAAAAACCAACAAATCAGATGGATCGATCTGAATACCAAGTAACCAATTTTCAATTGGATTTTTTTGGCCTAAAAAATACTAACAAAATTAATGTATCAAAGAAGAAAAATGAATTGGTGTACACATCATTGCTAAAGCAAGATAGAGAGAATAAAAGGTTGTAGACCTAAATAGAAAAGTTAAAGGCAGACCTAGCAAGTGAGAAAGCAAAGAGGAAAGCAACAGATAACAAGAGCAATGAATTAGAAAAAATAATAATAAAATCTGCCTCTACACCAACAAGCAAAGAGGATAAACCAAATGATAGAGAAGTGAATGACTTGAAGCGAAGGCTAGATGAGAGCAACAAGAAATGTGATGAGGGAAAATCCACTTCAAAAAAATTAAGACTAAGCATTGTGAATGGAAATGCATAGTGCAAACAAAAATTGGAGAAACAGAGAAAAACAAATGAAAGATTGGAGACAGAGCTGACAAAAGAAAAAGAAGAAATTAAGTCTTCTGAAAATAAGTTATATGCATTTTGTAGAGATATAGTGAGGTATATGAAACAAAAGATCTGGGATGAAATAATGTAGAGGATTGATCATTTTTGTCACATGTTTCAATTGATTGATGCTATCAGACAACATTATAAGAAGCTCAGCAAATATTTAGTGGACAATAAAAATGTGTTGGAATTAGAGAAATCTACAAATCAAGTTCTACAAACAATCTACAAAGCCAGTGACAATGATTTGAAATCAAAAGGGATTACTAATCGGATTGAAACCTCAATGAAGTTGTCATCTATCATTGAGAAGTGTTCAATAATGCATGGAACAAAGGAATATTTGCATTTTTTTGCAGACAAGACAAAGGTGGTGGATGAAAAGGTAAGGAACTTCACAAAGCTTGGTTTTCCAGAGGCTTTTGACACAAATGACCGATTCATTGGAAAGGATGGTTTCATAAAGAAAATGGAAGGTGCAAGGAAGATTGATTTGGACCAGTTTCCTCAAAACCCAGATGTGAACTATTTGGATTCCATCAGAACACTGATAACCTTGAATGCAAAATTCACTGAAAAATTCAAGACAGGTTCCACTTCCAATAACAATCATGAAATCTTAACAAAACTTTAAGTTAAATAAAATTAGTTAGAACAAATAGAAATTCCACCACCTGAAGAGTGGAAGTTGCTAAAAAAGGTGATACAGTGACTTGATTTTTAATTTTCAATCTTTGATAATATGAGTTTCCAAGTTCCAACTCAGCTCTATGCAGACTTGTCTTTGGTGATTGGCAATATTTTGCATTGCCAATGCCAATATGTACTCCTTCATGTGAAAATCAATTAAAAAGCTCAAATTCAGACTTCAGTAATGTGATGATGTTCAATTGTCTGTATTATTTATTTTATCATTTGAACTATAAGGTGATGAACTATTAGCTCATTATATTTACTTCTTGGTAGAGCTTCCAAGTTATGGATGTTGAACTGTTAGCTCATTATATTTACTTCTTGGTAGAGATTCTAAGTTATGGATGTTGAACTGTTAACTTATGTTATGTTGGGACTAAAAATCCTAATCAGTATCCACCAACTTACACCTCACCCACATCCCACATACTGCAAAAATACACTACATTTGATTTTCTGATTAGCACAAATTGCAAAGATTTGTGTGACAAGATCCATTTTGTGGCCCACATTACTACTTGATCATGTCCATAAATAAATCTAAAACCCCATGGTCACAACCCCTATTCCTGAAGAATTCAAATTCAATGTACTAACAAATTAAATGTACTTCCACACACTCAATTTGAATAACATAAATAGCCACTTTGGAGATAGCCAAATAAGTTAATAAAATATAAGCATATGAATTTACAACAGTTGAACACTCGAAAGCAAATTAGTAATTATGTGTAACCTTCTCCATTGTATTGATCTTCAAATTTCAAATGATATGCATTATAAAAATAGTTTATGATATGAGATGGATAGGCGAATTGGTGCATTTGCAATCTATTATCTATCTTCTTACTATTTTCTACTCTAAAGTCTAATTAAAAATGATGTGATGATCTCCTATTCGGGTCTTGATATCTCTTATATATGAGAGACAACAAGCTACAAACCCCTTACAAAAATTCATGACATTTGACAACTAAACATAACTCAAATTATAAATAAAACAATGTCGCAGGTGAATGCACCGATCCATTAATCTCCAAGCAGAAGCCTGTGACCACCTAAGATCTGTTCAAAGCTTCTAATCCATGATAGGGTGCTCATCATGTTGTCGATTGGTGTTCTTACTCTGAATCCGATGGTTGTCCCATTAAACCTAATTTTGACACATCTACAATTTGCTTAATATACAGATTGACTGCAGAGAGGTGATGATGTACTCCTATTTAGCATAGGTGTCCATGTTAGAGATCGCTGTTTTCATATCATATTCCATAAAAAAAATTCAAGTTGCTTATGAGTGTTTTGCAAAACCATATCCTCATCATTTATTTCTTGCAACGTAGTAGTTAGAAGCCCAGCAAGATCTTCCTTCCAATCATCATATTCTCACAGATTTCCAATGCCATTATGAAGTATCGGGACTGAATCAAAGCAGTCGAAATCTTCCCTAAGCCTGTTATGATATCTATTATGTGATTCTACCAGCTTGTTATATGTCAACAATATTTGTCCTTTCATGACATTCTTATCTACGAGCTCCTTTTTTTTCTCCATCAATCTAGGTTGCAATCGTTCATTCTCCACCAATGCAATCATGTCTGTTTGAATACTTTCCAATATTCATCAGAACACTTCATCATTTTGTTGAATCTTTCTTTTATCATTTCAGATACAGTGTTATATTTGATGGTTTTCATTTCTTTCTCCAATTCTTTGCATTTCCCTTGGGATTTCAAATGGAAATTCTTCCAATAGGCTACATCAGCCAATGCATCAAGCACTCTCTTGTCTTTTTCAAGCCATGGGGAGTACAACTCTTATGTGGAGGAGAAAGATGTTCTTTCTCTTTGATTTGTTATCTCCTTCTTCAGTTTTTCATTTTCCTTAATCAATTTTTTGATCTATGCTTTGGTAAATTTTGCCACATTTATGTTCAATTATGTTGTCTCCATAGGGTTGATATCCCCTACTCGTTGAACCAAGAGATGTCCAAACACTTGGTTTGGATTACTAATAATAGCAGGTCTTTTATCATGGGGATATAGTGACCGAATAAGCAAGGTGGCTTTGTCTGGGTTGTACCCAAATCTTGAATACATTTTGTCACTTGCTTCTTCTATTAAGTTCATTGTCTTATCCCCTCTTTTTCTAAAGCTATCAAATACAATATAAGAGCTAATATCCCACCCTGGCAGGAGCAACACTCCAAATTCTTGAAGCAATTCCCTTTCTCTTTCAGGAGTGATGGACTCCATTTCCTTATCTACCTCCCTTTTCAATTCCTCCAAAGCGGTTGCCTCTTGTTCAAGAGTGATATCCTATATCTTTTGTCTCATTTTTCTGCCTTTATATTCATAAACAAATGATTTAAATTCAGAAGATTTAACAAAATCACAATAAGAAATAAACTATTGTCCAGCCCTGACCCTCACATCATCATATAGCTCATTTGATGCCTCAAATCTTACAATATTCTACTCTTGAGGGGGCTCATACTGTGCAATCACAGGAGCACTTATTTGTTTGACCTGCTCACCCTCTTCATCACCCTGCTCTTCTTCACTTATATCAGTATCTACAGAAAAACATACCTTAGGAGTAGGTTGTGAAGGTATGTAATCCAAGGGCTCTATTTCTTCAGCTTGTACTACTAAATAGGTTGCATGAGGTGCATCAAAAATAACTGGGGAAACATTCTTTACTAGTTCATTGACATGAGCAATGAGTTGCTCAATTCTTGTTAAAGGATCATGTATCTCACCAAATGTCTTTGAATAAGATGGGACATTTTTTCTCTTCCATTGCTCTGCAAGAATAATCTTGTTATAGGCAGACATTCTTTCCTTGGTGGAAGCCTCATCATGGTTTCTTATGACATCTTCAATTGAGAACAAATGTTCATACCTTGATAGCCCTTGTGATAATCTCGCCTTGTGAATAAACCCTTCTGCATCAAATTGTTTCCTTACATCACCTAGAGGTAGGTTGTACTATGCTAATTTACCATCAATTTCTCCATATCCTTCATTGGAAACCACTGTAAAGTCTCCAAAACATAAGGTGTTCGGCATAATTGATTGTTTGCTATGTCCTTTGAGGTGTGAGGTGTTTGGAATCAGATTTTTCCAATTGCCTCACAATTTTTAAATAAGCAATTTGATCAAGAACTACTCATGGCATCAAGTGTGGAGCCCCTTCAAACCCATAAACCCTTATCACTATACAATCAAGGAAAGCATAACAGTCTCCCCAGTTATGATTCACTTTATTTCTCTGATCATTTTCCTTTGGTCTTAGATATCTGTGTACTTCTAGGGATAGGTTATAATTGCACGGATATCCCAGCAACTTCATCAATGGTTTTACAAAAAATTATTCAAAATAAAGATAATAAGACCTACCAAATCGGTTGTCCCACAATGAAGTCCACATTTGTACAGGTTTAAAATCTCCATTTTCATCTGTATCTTTTATCCTTAATTCTTCACTCCAGACCCCTCTGACTTGTCCCTCATACAAAAGCAAATGCATAAGCAAAGAATAGTGTTCAAAATTAATATTATCACTATTATTTTTAATCTTTTCAAGCCCTCGATGTAGGGCGTTGGCCAGGTAGCTAGCATAATCAAATGGCCTGGCATCCTTTCTCTATATGTCTGTAGCTAAGACCATTGGGGCAATCAACATGAGAGGTGGAACCTCTACTCCCAAAACCTGACCAGCTGAATAATAGGTGTATCGAAAATACTCTTCGAACAAATCTTCATGGAAAGGAGGGTTTTCACTACTAGAGAACCTTCTGAGTTGGCCGCCTTCATCCTTGGGCCTATGCAAAGGTAATTTCCATCTCTTATAGCTGGTATCCATGTGGCGATACTCTGTCAAGAGATCTTTGATCGTGAATGATAAATTCAGTGAACACTCTAACTGAAATACATTATAAATGAGATCCCTAGAAATAAAAAGCATGTCACCCCCGCCATGTGACTGAATAGTTCTTTTCTTGGGGTCATATCTGATAGCAAGAGCTTTAATTAGCTCTGCATTCACAAACACATTGGGCACCACAAGTCTTCCTAGGTTCAACCTCCATGGATTGCAGACTGGTTGAAACCTAAATTGTTTTTTGTAATGGTACATGAAGAGGTCGTACCCTTGTTGCAGTGTCCAAATATCCCCTAAGCCCTTATGTTTGTCCCATAGTCGATCCATGGAAGGATTCATTTGAGCACTCCTCTTGGGTCTCGGCCCCAACCCAAGGCATTGATCTATCAGGTCTTCATTTAGGAGTCTCTTAGACTTTTTAATGTCCAGTTGATCCAAAGTTTTAGTCTTTTCAATTTTCTATTTTTTAGCTTTGGGTTTGTCTGTACTCTCTTCCATTATTTTAATCTTAATATTTTGATAAAAATAGCTTCTCAGTTGGGTCTAAAGTACTTATGTGAGTCTCGCTGAGTCACCTCCACAGTCCACCAATCTTTTCTACGTCAGAACTCCAAGTTTTTTCCTTTCTGCTTTTTTCCTAAGTGAAATCTTCCAGGATTTTGTAACAACTATGCGATCAACTTGTGATATAATTCACTTCAATTTTGGTTCATAAATGCACCATCCGTGGACCGTTTTTCAATCTTGTCATCGAAGAAGAACATTTATTTCAAATATTTCAAAGTCGACAATGCCCCGGGATGTCACATCAGTCTTTCACCAGTAGCCACCCTCTCCACCGATGGACACCTATCCTTCTAACTATCAGTGGGATGCTAGATAATGTTTCCCCGATGCACCATAGTTCCCCTGATATATTTTATGCATTCGATAATTCATGCCCATGGTTATAATTCATGGTTACTTTTGTTGACAACTTGACTCTATCAGTATATCGAGAGAGCACCTTAGGATTCAACCCGATAGAGTATTGTTACACTGATACTAGATTGTGAGCTATTTTCATCAGGCCATCGGTAGGATTGTGATGGGGGTTTCGCCAATGAAGCATTTTTAGGCCGATGGTATTGAATTTTGTTAGGAATGGGGGAAAGACTACGTCACTATGGAATTTCAAATTTTTTTATGGATGTAATGTGAATGTAGGCTATAATATACTAATATGGATCTTGTCACACAAATTTCTACAATTTGCATTGTTCATAAAATCAAAGTGTGGTATATTTTTGTGATTATTGATAAAATTTGATAATTCATTCCCATGGTTATAATTCATGGTTACTTTTGTTGACAACTTGACTCTATTTGTATATCGGGAGAGCACCTTAGGAGTCAGCCCGATAGAGTATTGTTACACCGATACTAGGTTCTGAGCTATTTTCATCGGGCCATCGACGAGACTGTGACGGGGATTCCACTGATGAAGCCTTCTTAGGCTGATGGTATTGAATTTTGTTAGGAATAGGAGAAGAACTACGTCACTACAAAATTTCAAATTTGTTTATGGATGCAATGTAGGCTATAATATGGATCTTGTCACACAAATTTCTACAATTTTCATTGTTCATAATTTATGAATAATAAAATAAAAGTGTCGTTTATTTTTGTGATTACTGATATGTGGAAGATAAGTGGGGTGGACTCGGTGGAGGCTAGTTTCTTTGTAAAGAAAAAATAAATTTCCTTTTAAGAGATCAAATTTAAATTTTAATATTACAATTTCATGGATGATGGAATACTATATAATTTATAAAATATCATCAACTACAGATTGAATTTGGCATATGATTCATGAAGTGAAATATAATATAAAATATCATGGAGTGCAATATAAAATAAAATATCCTGAAGTGCAATGATTCACAATTTATTTGAATACAATATTAAAAAACATCAACTACAGTTTGGAATATGATTCATGCAGTGCTTGAGTGCAATATAAGATAAGATATCATGAAGTGCAAATTGCAATGATTCACAATTTCAATGTTCAATGAATACAATATAAAATATCATCAACTACAGTTTGGACTTTGGAACAATGGAAATTCATTCATGAAGTGCAGTAAAAATACCTAAAACCTGCTAATTCTCTTCCATTTCCCAAATGGATTTAGGGTCCTCAAACTGATGCTCATCTTGAGATAAAGTAAAAGAGTCATCTTGATTCTGAGTCTGCTCTTCACTTTCTCTGGCATGTGTCTCAAATTCAACATTCATTGTGTGATTTGTGTCAATTTCAATATCATTGTCATCTGTCCCAGGCCCAATGCCACTGCCACTAGTACTACCACCAGTACCGGCGATGCTTGGAATTGGAGAGCCTGTGTTGTACAACCCAGTCCGTCTTCTTTCACATGTAAACCTCCAGATTGCAAGTTCCCTTTCAAAAGGAAATTTTTTGACATTATACATAGTTCCTTTCATCCTCAAGCAATTTTCCAAATTCTTGTCCAGTTTGTTTCTTAACTTTGATTTCAAAAACCCCAATGTACTGAAAACTCTCTTATCCTCCACCGACCCCAATATCATTGTTTGACATAAATCAACAAATTTGAAATATTCTGACATCAAACCATGCAATATTTCACTCTGACCTAAGCTTGTCCAAACCTTTTTTATTGATCTGGTTCAAAGGCCTTCTCCTTGCCCATGGATTTACACTGGTCCCTCATAGCTGTTGCAAAACTCCCACATTGCTTTCTAAGATTATTTTCATTTAAAATTCCTTCTATTGTCTGCTCATTGTATGTTACCTCTTTTGAAAACTATTCGATCAAGATTTTTACTTGATCATGAATATATTTTGGGTTATCTCAATTTACCCAAAATTGAGGATACACAATACCCATGGCTTCAAGTATTTCATGTCAAGGGAATCTTTCACGAATATCTGAGGAAAGAGATTTTTCAATTTCCTTCAAATTATCACTAATAGATTTAGCAATGTCGTTAAAATCTTCCTCGTTAATAGGTACTTCTCTTCTAGAGTGCTTGGTTGTCTTACAATGGTATATTGGTATCTCATGTTCACATACACAGATACATAAGTGCCCGCTTACATTAAACTGTGAATAATTATCAAGATTATTCAAATCAGTAATTTTCTACCACATCAAATAATTTGCGCTTTCTTGTGTTAGATCTAGATATAGATGATCGAGGATCAAGCATGTAAGTTTACATAGATTGGAATATTCATAAATATACATACTTTTGTCTTGGGCTTTCTTCACAAGATTGTTCATCTCATCTAGTGTGGGGAGAAGACTAGCTAAATTCAAGAGTGTCTTTGTATCACTTAACCTACGTAAGAGGTCAGGAGCTTTGTCTACTGTGTTGCGATGCTTGTACATCACTCCAATCAAGGATTGATATTCTGAAAGAACTCATTCCACTGGTCCATGTAGGGAGATCCATCTAGTATCGACATCCTTGAGAAGCTTGTTTCCAGGTGTTATTCCTTCAGCAAAATGTTGAAATTCAAGGAAACATTTGGGACTTCGATAGAAGTATGCGTGGATCTTGCGAACTAGATTTTCAACTTTTGATATTGTAGGAAACTTGCTTACAATTTTGAATGCTAAATTCATTATGTGAGCCATGCAATGAATGCCAAGCATGTATGGTGCACAAGTAGTTTGTAACTTTGTGAAAAGACCGTTCCTTTAACCTTGCATCACTGCAGCTCCATCAACTCCTACACACCAACTTTTTGGCAATTGTCAACTCATCCATACCTGAAATTTCATACAAAGATTTTTTGAGTAGTTCAAATAGATTTTGCGATGTTGAATTGTCCTCCATTTTATGAACACAAATAATATGAACATGTTGTTATATAGTATACAAATGCATACAAACCCAAGAAGTATTGTCACCGCAATAACTTCATCTAAAGATAATGCAATGAAATTTGACTCTTTTACTTTCTCCTTTAAATCTTGTTTTTCCACTACAGCAAGATAGTTCGCCCATTCCCATCCAATGTTTACTGACCAATGTGAGAAGGGAAAGTGGGGAACACTCAAATAAGATAATAAATAAAAATATTCTGGGTAGTCTGTCATAGGATGCCCCCTAGACAAAATATGAAAAACAACACTCATCAGAATAGTTTTTGACATATTTTTTGCTGCCATGGCTTTTCCAAAATGAGCCTCAAGTGTACCTTCACATTTTTTAATCTTCGACATTCTATGGTTATGCTCTCCATAATCTACGACATACTTAACATGAAGACATTCTTCCTTTGATTTCCATCGTACGATTGATTGTTCCTTTCCATCTATGATTTGTTTTTCGTAAACTTTACCGATATGCTTTTCTATAGTGTCAAGCTTTAGCTACATCATCTTGTCTCTTCCACATTTCCAACTACAAATCTTACATTTGACCTCTGTTGTCCTTTCAATATCATTTTCGTTTGATACCCCCACTAGTTCAAGGAATGGGTACTTCGACAACCAACCAATTTGAAAATTCCTTGTCATTTCCCACTCATGCCCCAATTTTGATTTGCCTTTTCTTTTCTTGCTACCAACATCATCCTCATCCAAGTCAATTATCTTATTCTAGCTAACTAGGGTATCCCTTAGAACATCTTATGCGGTATTGCCATCCTCATTTGATACATTTTGATTTAACTTAATGACAATCTCACCTTGACCTTCCTGTGGCAGTGAGGTATTGTCAATGCCATCTTCAATAATATTTGGTGGAAGAGTTGATGATGTAGCTCCACCTTGATCTAATGGATTAGAATCTTTGCCAATTCCAAAGTAAGACTATATGGCACCTCCACGTTTTGGGCGTTTTGATGGCCTCCCAGTCTCTTCATTACCCTCAGGAGTCTTACCCTTGCTGCTCGACATATTGATATCTCACTTCGAATAAAAGCTAGAAAAAAATGTCTTCTTGTTTAAGAAGGGCAGACTGATAGAGAATATAGATCCCATTCCCTACTCAAAATCATGTTTAAGACTGAAGCAAGAATGGAAAACAGATAAAGAAATCTTATTATTATAACTAATAACTAATAATAGTATGAAGAAATGATCACTCACCTTTGAGTCTACGTTTTCTGGTTTCGCTAACTTCTGAATTGAGAAGTAGAACCTCAGAACTGAACAAAATGTCTCAGAACTGAACAAAATGTTTCAGAAAAAATAGCAGTTTCAATTGTATTTATATCAATCCATATTTGGTGAATTTCGCAAGATTTTTAAATGGTATGTTAAAAATTTGGTGAATCTCGCATGCTTATACAACGATATCTTGTAATTTTCAAGTTGAAATGTGTCCTCGAATGTAATTATTTTTAAATATTATTGGTGAAATAGGTCCTCATAAGCAACTATTTATAAATTTTAATTAGCGAAATGGGTCTTCACAAGCAACTATTTGTAAATTTTAATTGGTGAAATGGGTCCTCATATAATGTTGTTTTAATAGTATTGGAAAATATGTTGGTGTTTATGACATTCTCCTCGGGATTCCAGGTGAAAATATTAGTTGGTCCATTGGAAACGCGTAGTCTATTATCGCGAATTTATTGCCTAAACATGCCTCGTAAAAAAAAACCACTGGCGAATGGACATGCATTGGACCGACAATTCATGAAATCTGGGTGATTTGAACACCCTGTTGGATACGGTAAATTCGCCAATTTTGAATTGCCCGATTCTAGAATTCACCAATTGGTGAAGATTCGCCATTAAATTTTTCCCTACTCAAGGGCACATCAATGATGGCCTTGTCTATGTTCAAGCTCAGAGACCCTTAGTTTGACAAGGAAAAAAAAAATTATTTTTGATGTTTTGACCTTTTTAGGGATTTTGATATGTTTTGTATTTTTTGCATGATGTTGACAAGTGTATGGATATGTGATGATTTCAGTGATATGTTTTGAGATTTTTTTGAAAACCAAGCTAGGTTTGATTGATTTGATTGATGGATTGATGATGATAACATTGTTGAGGATACACAACAATGCAAGGATAGTGTTAAGCAACACGAGGATTGGGAAGGATATCCCGAGATGATGATGGATTGATTGGATAAGATTGATTAAGATTTTGAAGCTCGGTTTGGAAAAAAGTTTGTTGGAATAATTTGATGTGATTTTGAAGTGCAAGGTAGATTCAACTGATATTGATTGTTTGGATTGATGTTTGATAAAAAAATAAAGCTTGATAAGGAACATCTTCTCGTCAAAATGTGTCATGGACTAGTGATTTAGATTTTAGCTTACAAATGATTCGACCAATTTTATTTCATGCTAGCAAATGTTTTAGATCACTATATAATTTATAGGATATAGCTCAAGATTTATTTCCGAAGCAATATGTAAGTATCTACCCCCAATGTCTAGCAACGTATGGAATGAGATGGGTGGATGCATGGATAAATGCATGGATTGATGGATGGGTACGTGAAGGATACCAGGGATTTTCTTGTGATAGGATAATATGTTTGGATAGAGTACACCTCTGTGGACAATGCCTCATGGCTCAGGTAATGTTGGTTGGGATAGGACCAATAATAGTGACCCATGTCAAGATGTATACCATAAGCAAGTGTGAAGTACATACTGAACCTTTTCCAAGATCAAGATAAGTTAGATTGGATGAAAATGGATTGGATAATGAATGGTTCCTGGATTTATTATGGATAAAATGGATGGAATGTGAGATTTATTATGGATGGGATGAGATTCTTGCACCTGAAATGGTGCACATAGATGCTCAATTCTACTCATGACATTTTTTTGCCAAGTTTTCATCATGGTACTTGTCCAAAGCACCACCAAAGTGGTTTTCACTAGAGGATGATTTTTCTTTTGACTATTTTCTTGATTTTTTTATTTTTTTTTATTTTTTGAAAGTTTATGCTCATGTTGAACCACCTAGTGGTGCTGATGCAGATGTTGCTTATGTTGATATAGATGTTTTTTCCGTGATGTGCCAATGATATCCTACTTTGAGGAGTTTCTTTTTTAGGATATAGGTGCTTGAATGTAACCTTTGGATTCTCTTATCTGCTTTGTCGATATCGGAGTTAACCTTACCTAGATGAGCACATCACAATAAAGTGCCCTTAGGTTCCTTATGATAAAGAGTTGCTACCAATACACAATCGATAAGAGAGTTGGATACCATAGATTTTGAAGTGGATGGTGGAATGTGTTGAGGGATATGAGATGCAGATGGATTGGTCGACATTATTCTCCAAACATGGGATGATGAGCAATGATGGGTGGATATGGAGATTTCATTGGGACCAACTTCTTTATATACCTTGTAGGTCACTCTTAAAGCTTTATTTTGTATCGATGGACAATTTTGATGGATATGTTTCCCTTTTTAACTTTGTCTCGTAGTTTCTTTGACTAATGGAGTTTGATAGGGATGATTTTCTTTATTTTTCTTTGGTGTCCATTTGAATTTTTCTTGTCCATTTTTATTTACCGATTCTTTTGCTTCAATAATTTTCTCTTTTCTTTGATATAGACCTCTTTCTTGTGGTTGGTCCAAATTAGGGGGTGGAATGATGTATGAACAACAACTCATGATATGAATGGTTGGAGTGTTGGTAACTATTTCATCATAAGGACTCTTCATGCTCCCCATGTTGGTGTTTTCACTAGATAAAGTTGCCCACAATATTATGGGAGTATTACTAACATGCTTTTATTCTATTGCTGACGAACCATTTCCTTGTTGTTCAAAATTGTTTAGCTTTGTTGATTCTTGATAATGCTTGATATCCTCATACTCGCTTTCTTCAATCTATATGGAGGATGTGTCTGATTTTGATGCTTTACAATCCATATAGGAGTCTTCCTTATGATCCATTTCTACTTGCTCTTCAAAGGATGTTTTCGATTCACCATCCATATAGAGGTCTTCTTTATGATCAATTTTTGATATGTTAATGGATTCTGCTATGCCTTGATCATGTGTAAAGATATTAAGAGTAGGAGACTCTTGTTACTTGGTAATGATATCAAGTGTATGAGACTCTTGTTTTGGATGAAGATCATTTATATGTCCATTAGGAGTAAGCATCTCATGGCTAGATGAGGAGTATGTGATATATGGATATAATCATTATTTGTGACATCTTGTTTCGATTGGAAAATACCCATTAGATCATGGTAGTATCTTGGGGATATGGATCCTTGATCTTGATTAATTTTGGAACTACTTTCAACATGCTTTGGATCAAGTTCTTGATATGGGTCAATTTCAAAGGATGGATTGCTTACAAAGGGTTCTTGAATGTCTTCATTAGGCCTGGGTATTGGCTCAGTATTTTCTTGATCTTCAAGTGAATTCGAATCAAGTGTTGAGTTGAGGATTCCTTCTATATCTACAACCATGAGGTCAAAGGATGTCCATATGTCGTGGAAAGGACCATTACTAGACTTTGGTGAAATATTTTGATCATTCTTTGTAATAAATTCTTGAGGTATGTCATCTTACTTATTGGGTGATGTAGAGACATCATCAACATGATCATTAGTGGATGGATCTTGAAATTTATACTCAACAATTATGGTTGAAACCTTGTTAATGTCTTCAACCATGAGATCAAATTATGTGAATATTTCTTGAAATGAATCATTGTGAGATATTGGTGAGGGATTTTGATCATGATTATGAAGCATATCTTGAGGTATGTTTATTTTATCATTGGATGAGCTAGAGACCTTCTCAACATGGTCATTGTTGGATGGATCTTGAATTTTATCTTCAGAAATGGTGGTGGGGATATTTTCAATGTTTTCAATCGTAGGATCAAATGATGTTAACTCTTCTTGAAATGGATCATTGTTGGATATTGTTGATGGGTTTTGATCATGATTAAAAATTGACTCTTGATGTATGTTGATTTTATCATTGGATGTGGTAGAAACATCTTCAAGGTTCTCATTGATGGACAGATCTTGATCATTATTTTCAAAAATTATGGTGGGAATATTGTCGTTGATATCATTAGTGGTTGAATCTTGATCATTGTCTTCAACAAATATTTTTTCTTGATCAAGAATGTCTTGGATGAGATCTTTGATTTTGATACAATCTAATGTGTCATGACCTTTTGTGCTATGGTATTTAAGATAAGAATTATCATCATCCCATAGGAACTTGATGCTAAGTTCACCGCCATTTAATGATTTTGGAAGTTTGATAAGTTTAGCATGGACTAACGTGTTTAATGTTGATTCAATTGGCTCACCTAAAGGAGTGTATTCATGTGTGTCATCTTGTCAGATTTGTCTTGTTGAGATTTATCTAGTTGTGATTTATCTTGGAGATGTGGTGATTGATCTCGTTGTTGAGGTTGTTGATTTTGACATCCAACTTCTTGATATTGAAGATGTTGTTCTTGATATGGTTGCGGACACAACTCAATTTATTGATAACATGGTTTAACCAATGGGGGACTTTGTCGTTTTTGGGGTGGAGATGTCTCTTAGTGATATGACTCGACGAATTTTCTAAGTATAGAAATTTGATCTTGATTTTGATTTTGATACCCTTGGTGTAGTGGATCTAGTTGTTGGTCAGGAATATTTGGAATATACACTTGTGGTATTTGTATGGGATCATGCACAAATTGATTTTGGACCATGTTCTAATTTTGGATGATGTTTATAATTTGCATCATAGGTTGGAATTGAGCATTGTTGTAGTTGGGAAGCACATTGCTTTGATTTAGGTAACCTTGTTTTTGCATGGTGTTACCTTGATTCAGATCAATACATTGAGTTTCCAGTATATTGTTTAGATTTTGAACATTGGTGTGATTTGCAAGCATATCTATACCATAGTTCACCAAGTGTGGATTTTACATGTTCATGTTTGGTAAGTTTGTATTTGGTATATTCACATTTGGCATGTACTGATTTGATGGGATAATGTTGTTTTGTTGAAGACTCATGTATTGATTGTTTGGTTGATAGATTTGTAGGTTTTGACTTTGATTTAGATCTACCATACGGAAAGGTATTCCAAAATTTAGGTTGGGTATACTCACATTTGTTGTAGCATTCAGGTTTGTAGGATATAATGATCCCATGTGTGGATTGTATAAATGTGAGTTTTAATAATCAATTGGTATTGTAAGGTTTTGATAGTTTGGTTCATTTAGACCACTCATGATGTATGAATTGATTTTATATTCCACATTTTTCTTATGTTTTAACCTTGTTGCAAAGGTGAACCTCTAAGGTGTTTTGGACTAATGATGTGAGTTGATGATGAAAGGGGCGAATGATAAGGGGGGTGGACTTTTTAAAATTTTGGACAACACTTTAGACTTAAAGGTTCGATGTTTTGATGCCATGGATAAAGGTGTTAATGAACTTGTAGACTTGTGAGCTTTAAGAGAAAATTGTTCACAAAATGTGGTAACCAACTCAACTAAGTGCATGTAAAAGGATCCATTTCAAACACAAAGTAGCTAAGTTAAGGTTTGGTTTGATAGATGGTCAAGTCTAAAGTGTATATGTGTCCAAAAGTTTCTAAAGTTGGTTTGGTGAAATGGGATGTAAGATGGATGAAATGTTTGACCCAAAATTTTAACATAAAATGAACCTTTATTTTGCAAGACCAAGGTAGTGAGAAATATGCTATACTTCTAAAGTGATCAAACCCTAAGAACTCAATGATTTTGGTAAAATAGAACTCAAATGATTTTTGAAATAGGACCCAATGATTTTGACAATAGAACTCGATGATTTTGGAACTCAATGATCTAGACAATAGGATTTGGACTCAATGTTTTACAATTTTTTCTTGTATGATAGTGGGCATAAGTTTTGGTTGTTCCATCGAATCAAACATCAAATGGTCATGTGGGGTTCAATTTTTCAATTTATCTTGCTTAAATGAGTTTATTTTTACCACAAACACTTGTCTTGATTAAGTTTCAAACTAAATGTCTATGTCAAAAACATCATAAATTTTACAAGGTCCATTTTGTGAAAATGATGAAGTTAAGGGCATAGTTACCTAGGTTAACTTTGGGAAGTATGGATTGAGGTTTAATTCAAGATATTTAGAAATTTCTAAGGATATAAATCCTTAGGACAAGCATTAATATCAAGGCTATTTCAAAGGGTATCTATCCTTAGACCAAAGGGTTTGAAATTTTGAGGAAGATTGTGAATGTTTGTTTGCAATGTTTTGGAACCAAGTAAAGTATTAAATTGACTCACAATTATTTCCCACCCTAGGTTCAAAAGATACTAGCTGAATCCCCACTTAGATTTCTCCAAACATTAAGACAATGTGAATAACTAGAGATTTGGTGACACTGGCTCCCCTCCACGACACACACTTCTCGGGACCACCAAATCTCAAATCTTGAAGATTCGAAGATCCTAAGGATTTTTCTATTTCAACAATGAATAGAAAAATGTGAGGCAGCTTCAAAATGGCCATTCCTAAACTAGCAAGCATAAAGGATTTTTGGCTTCTAAAACAATAGTTCTTAGCAAGGGCTTTCATTCAAGGTGGTCATACCCGTGGCAAGATTAGCTCAAGATTATTTCATCAGGAGGCCTCTCATTCCTTCCTAAGAAAGGATTTTGATGTGTCATGTGGACTCTAAGGGTGGCACTTGTTAGTATGACACATCCGCACCTATTTTTTACGACTTTTGTCACAAACACATTTTTTATATAGCCGTTCAAAAGAGATTGGCTTTAGCTCGTTACCACTTGGTTCGTCCCCTCCTTTCAAAGTGAGAGAGCATTCACAATGCCTTTTCCTCACACTAGCATGGGGTTCATTTTAAATCTAAATTGAAATATGTGGGTGGTTATAAAAAATGTCAAACACTTTTGATTCTCAAGATCGTTGAGTGGCGCAAGAGAAGAGCATACACATTCAATGACAAAAATGCAAACCACAAGACATAGCAAACACTTGTTAATTTTAACGCTCAAAGAAAATATGAGTTTATTCTAAGCACCAAATAGAGTGTGAGTTTTCCTTGTTCATTTTTAATCCAACAAGTAAAATAATGTGAGGGTTCAATTTTAACCAATTTGAACGTTCATTTTAAAACTCAATTGAAAGTTAGTGTGGTCCTAAAGTGTGAAATAAAAAGAATCATAAATGGGTTATAATTGCCCCAAAAGTGTCGCAACATGTTACAATTATATTTCAAATGATAATAGTATGCTTCTTTTCTTCAAGTTGTATTGTCCAAACCTACAAAACCTAGCTAGTCTGAAAACCAAAACAATAAGTTAGAGACATGTTAGTGATCAAATAAAGCCAAAAATTTAAAACACGTGTCAAAATTTAAAGCAAATGTGAGGTTTTTTTATTCAATTTTATCCAACTTTAAAAGCTAATTCATTTTATCCTTTCAAGTGTTGAGAAACATTTTTAGAAAATTAGATTATAGCACTTGAGATAACGACAATTTTCTCAAATCTTGATTAATTTTGAAATTGTAAAGTGTTTTGAAAAGCTAAACATGAGATCTTAAAAACCCAACAACCTTTTTGTAATATTAATCATATAGAATTTATTAAAAATGAAAGAAAATCATGCATTTAAAAGATTAAACCCATTTTTTAAAAAAAAACACGATTATAACAGCAACTTGAGATAACAACAAATTTCTCAAATCTTGATCAATTTTGAAATCATAAACTATTTTGGAAAGCTAAACATGATATATTCAAAACCCAACAACCTTTCTACAAGATTAATCACATATAATTTATTAAAAATAAAAGAAAATCATGCATTTAAGAGATTAAACCCAGAATTTTTAAAAAATTAAAAATTAAAAATTCACTATCTTTTTCGATTCTTGATGAAATTGAGTGTCGTAAAAAGCTATAGAAAGGTAAAACCAAGATCTAAAAACCTAGATAGCCCTTTTTCAAGCTTTAATTCGCCCAATTTTTTATGATTAAAAAAAGTGACGGGTTTCAAGCAAAATTTTGGGTGTAACCAACAAAGTTCCTCCAAAAAATACTCAAAACATTAAAGTTTACCCTCCTAGCACCAAAATGTGACCAATGACATAGTATATGTTAACTACACTTGATCCATACGAATTTGAGGTATATATAACCCACTAAGCATCAATCCCAATAAGATCATTCACTATAAACAAAGACAAAGAAGCCATTAAAACTAACATTCTAAATCATGAATTCTTTACAAACCTCTAATCTAAGACATTGAAACTTATCTTATTGGGGGATTGGTGTCACATTGATGTGGAATGGCGACTTTTTACCAATCCCTTGGATAATGAGCTTGTTTGAATCAATTCTCTTGAAGAGAATCGATGAAATCGATGAAAGATGTGTGATAAAACATGATTTAAAGCTAAATTAACATGATGCAAGTTATTTTAACATGATGTACGATAAGATGATTGATATGGGTATATACAAAACTAATCTAAATAAAGTTTAAGCTAAAAAAGATTCAAACCTTAATTACACAATATTAAATGGATGCATTTATGTTATCATGGAAGCCATTAATGGAAGCTAAGCTAATATGATGCAATTAAAATAAGATAAGATGAGGTTAAATGTGAGTGCAAATGCAAGTGATTTTAACATCATAAGTTTGTTGTTAAAAGATGGATTCATTTGTCTCCAAATAGTGACCTATTTATAGGAGAGAAAATGAGAAATGAAGGGTTAAGATCAAAAAGATTAATCAATGGTCAAAAAGGAAGGAAGATGGAGGCATGGGTCATGGATTCCCATCAAGGGTTGAAAATGCAAGATGATATTTAATCAAGGGCTTGCATTAATCCAAACAAACACACTTTCAAGACTTGCACAAGAAGTCTTGTAAGTTAACTTGCATGTGAAGTCTTGTAAGTTTGTTTCAAAAAGGAATATTCCCTTTTTCAAATGAGTGAAGAAAGAGAATATTCTCATGGGTGAGGAAAATAGATATATAGAAAATTAAAACAAAGTTTTAATGTGCATAAAGGGGAAGGAATTTTTTGGAGGAATGTGAAAAGGAGGAATATTCCCTTGCAAGTGAGGGAAATTAAATTTATTGGTAATTGATAATTAAAACAAAGTTTTTAATTGTGTCAATTAGGGGAATTTCATGATATTCATTAAAGAAATGATTTAGTGAAAAGGGGGGAAGTGAAATGATATTTAATTTAAAAAATTTAGGGTTATTTAATTAAATAAGAGGACTTAGGGATTTAAATTAACTTGATGTATTTAATTTAATAAGATGAAATGTTAGCATGAAAGGGGTGAATTAACCTAATTAAATTAATTAGATTAATAGATGAAAATGGCATAATTAATTAAATAGCTAGGCTAATTTATCCAGTTAAGTGAAAACAGGATGGGTTTTAGGATGAAATGATGTTAGTTAGCCAGCGTGATCCATCGAGACATTTTTAGGTGTCTACAGTGCCAAATATTTTTACTTTAGGATCCCTAGGTTTTGATAGCAAAATATCAATATAACCTTGTACAAATTCATCCTCAACCTCATAAGCTAGCTCATTAATCCATGAATCTCTAGGCTCCACAGCTTCCATAAAACAATAATCTTTGTTTACCATGAAAGTTATTTCTTTTTCATACTTCTAGACCAAATTGGATGGTATCCAATATCTGCCTTGTATCTCATTTTACAAATTCTTAAAAAAAACCCAATAGTGAGTAGTAAAGTCTTTCTCATTTTGAAATCTATTCATGTGTTGTTTAATTTTTGTTGCTACTAGAGTGAATTTTTCCCACATATTACCCTTAAAACTAGTCAGGTCATTCAAAAAGAAGGTAAGGCATATAATCAAGGAACCAAACTTGAAATTGTAATTGGTTTATTTAGTTCTTCTTAGGTTCTCCATTAGCTGCTCTCTTAACAAATCATATAGATCAAAGTTGGTACCTTCTTTCACCATTTGAAGTGTGGTATGAATTACAATCATGGTGGTAGACCCTTCTCTATTTGTAAAGTAAATCTTGTATGCAATCCCCATTTATGCATATCAGACACTAGTATCAATGATATCTTTAACTGTTAAGGTTCTCTTGTCAAATTTCGCACTGGTGAGCTCCATGATTGTTTTATTTTCATAAATTTAAGCACTCAAATTAGTCCAGAGGCACAAAGATCAGTAACTTCCCTAATTGCATCCTTTGTGATCATGTAGGGTTTATCTAGCCAAATGAAATCTCCATGAATGTGGCTCAAGATGATTCTTATTCATTCCTTGCTTTCACAAAAGTTTGGAAAATATTTCCAGATATCTAACCCTTTTGCAACAATGTTCACATACTTTGGATTGTATGCCCTATTTTTGTTAAGTAGCTTAAGTTAGACTATTTCAAAGGAATATTTGTGATTGATTTCCTTTAACCGGGCATGAATGTAAAACCTTATATCCTCACAGTACACGACACCCATTGGAATTTTTCAAAATGTGCTATCTTTGTCTAGGGTGCTGGCAAGAAGTTGAGTCCACTTTTTGACCAAAAAGTGGAAGTGTTTTCCCTGATTTTCAGAGTTTGACACATTTGAGCTTAAAATTTGAAGCACTGAGAGATTAAATCTTCAAACAAGTCACTAATTATAAAATGTAGTACTCAGAGTCTAGTTTCCAAATATGTAATTTATTTCAATACCCACATTGTACAAATTGAGTTTCAATAGGCTTTTGTAAAAACCACTATTTAAAAGTCATTTTTTTTACCATACCATGCACATGTACGATATCCATATTTTGACTTAAATTATCATATTTTTCTAAATCCTTTTGGAAAAAGACTTGTGACTCACTGAAGTGTGCCCTAGATATTTTTTTGTAATTTTTTATTGAATTTTTTTTTTGTTAATTTTTTATCAGGCATATTTGTCATTTAGAAAAATCGTCATGTACAACACGCATAAGATGACCTAAAGTTATCATTTTTTGCATTTTTTTTAAAAAATTGAAAAGAATTGTCTGAAGTTTTCCCTTGTGCAATTCGTTCGTCAAAATGTTATGTTGATTAAAAGTTATTAAAATAGTAAAAAACACTGATATTTAAAGTTTATGGACCAATTTCATCAGAAATTAATTGAAAAACAAAAAAAAAATCCAATTGTAAAAAAAATTACATATTTGGAATCTACATTGTCTCATCTAAAATGGGTTTTAATTTTGTCGAAAAATTCTACAAAAAAAGGCGTCAGCCATATGCCCAAACTCAATATTTTTTTGTGAAATTGCTAGGATCTTCAACTTGCAGGTCAAACTAGGTCCAAAGCTTAGGTTTGGGTCCCCAAGCCTTTTCCCAAACCGAAAAACAAAGCAAAAACCCGACCAAAAATTAAAATTTTAAAAAACGGGATCCTATTTCATAAAAAAATATTTTGAAACGGGGTCCCGTTTTCAAAATGGGATCTCGCTTTTTAAAATACGGGATCCCGTTTCTTAAATTCATAAAAAAAATTAATTTCTTATGAAATGGGATCCCGTTTTTGGCTCGGGGTCCCGAACCTAAACGGGATCCCGTTTTTTGCAAGCCGATTTCATTTTTTTGCCTAAGGCAAAAACTTCCACATTTCATGGACTCATCTTTGTGCTTCTACCCTCTACCTCCATTGCTTTGACTTCTTGTGCTTGGGTCTTGGCCTCTCAAAAAAATCAATGACAATTGGTGTAGCCATGATCATACTTTTTTATACTAGGGTTTTGCAAATAAAACTAAAGAAATACTTTTAAATACCATTGTTAAGGTTTGCACTTGACTTGCTGAAAAAATCTTCACTTCCTTAGCTCTTGTGCTCACTTGAAATAGTTCAAATGAAATAAAATTGACCAAAAAGGAACTAAATATGTCTCACACCAACCTTATTTGTTTTGCAATAAATGCATTAATTTTTTCTTGACACTTAACTTTTACGGTATGTGATATCATAGAGATCCATAGTCTTTCTAGACCCTTTCATAGAAGGTGTATTTGCTTTGAAATCATGACCAACCAAACTTATATCACTATTCACCATTATGATGAATACTTCAGCATCTCATGCATTTCAGGGGTTTGACAAGATCTACAATTACAACTTCCCTTGAATCAATACTTTCTCTTTAATTACTAGAGGATTCATTTGCACCATGCTAAGGAACTAATTCATTCTTCATTTCACTTTCTTCCTTCTTTTGCCAAAAAATTTTCATCTTCATCCTTTGCTAACTAATGATAGGGTTCTTTTCAGGAGCAGAAGATATTACACTTTTTCCCTTACAGAATCTTGTAATGTGTCTTGATTTATTGCAATTGTAGTAAATGATACTAGCTTGCAGAGTAAAATTGCTTCTTCTCACATTAAATATGCAATCAATAGCCCTATGTCCAAACTTGTTGCATGTGTAGCACTAACTATAGAATGACTGAGAGGTCATAGAATTACTACTCCTTGCCATTTTACTTTTATATTCATTATCCTTCTGACCAAATTTGTTGTAAGCGTAGCATTGACCATGAAATGATTGAGTGTTCATAGCATTGTACCTTGAAGGCCTAAAAGAGTTATGACTCATCTTGCTTTTGCATTCAACTACCTTATGACCAAACTTGTTACAAGCATTGTAGTTACCATTAAACCTAGTAGGAGCAATTTGTTTAGGACCAAGCACGCTGAAGTTCTTCTTCTTCTTTTTCTAGATAGGAATAAATCCATTTTATTTCTTGCTATCATGATTTATCTTTATATCTCTAGAGGATGTCTCCTTAGGATTTTCAATGCAGGTTTTCTCCTCCCTTGTTTCAGACTTCCCTTCTGCTTTGAATTTATCATACAGATTTGTAGAGGCACTAGATATAGGACTTTTCCCTTTTCAAAATTAAGACCAAATTTCTCTTTTGATGTTTTTTGAGAGTTAATCGATTCATTAATAATTTCATATCCTCCTCTTAGTTTTAGACCCTTATCAATTATCCCTTTTGATTTTTCAAGTTATTTTTCTAAGAGATGCAATCTCTTCCTCCAGGTTTGAACATTCAACATTCTTATCATTTAGCTTGGTATTCAAACAATCTTCAATCTATTGCCTTCTTCAACCTTAACTCTCAAATTAGAGATCACAACTTCAACTTCTTTGATTTTTAGTCTCACATCCATTTCCTCCTTTTATTTGAGATTTTAGTTTGCTAATATCTTCTTTGGATTATTTATCTTTTTCCTTCAATTTGTCAATTTTCTATTTTTATTTTTTAGCATACACTTATATTTGATATTTTGCAATCTTGCTTCATCTAGATCTTCAAGAGTAGACCGGAGTTCTTCAAAATCAACTTCACAATCATGTGGATTGATGTCCCATCCTTTGAGTTCCATTACTTCTAGATCTAGTTCTAGAATGAAATATCATTTATTTTTAGTGATGACCCCATGTGTTCAAGTGCAAGATCTACCTCAGTTGTTAAGCTTCTCAAAGGTACTAGGCCCTGATACAAATTGTTGAACACAATGCAGTGCTGAGAGGGGGATGAATCGACATATTTTAAAATTAATCATTCCTATTTACAGATTAAAAATATCATCATAAACTAAAAGAAGAGCTGAAAAGAAATCATGCAACACACAAAGACACCAAGATCTTTACATGGAAAAGCCATGGTGAGGATTAACTCACAATATATGTAGTTTACTATTAACAAGAATTATAATATTGTTTAAGGCTCTTTGCCTATGGACTTGCAGACTAAGGTTTACAACCTTAGGGAATGATACAAAGGACTTGATGAGACTCACTGTCTTAGACCAGGATACATGAAGATTATAATAAGAAATATAAATTTATGAACTGCTATGAAGAAGCATCCAACTTATATTGATGTTGTAGTCCCTTTTTCACATAATTAACCCTTAACACATACTTCACACACTTCATTTTCAACATATTGCTCTATCACACATCTCTAAACAACAACACCTTCACAAATTAATTTTATCTTCTATATATATCCTCTACAACAACACAAAACCTCAATTAGGTTAGCTCCAATATAACCTTTTAGAAGAAACGCATGGTATCACACTAGTTGGCTCCAAACATATATAATATTGTAAGAAACAAATTGTGGATTAATGCACGGTATTACATGACAAAAACACATCATAACATATCCTCCAAAAAAAATATTTAATTAGGATCAACTGCCAATGGAGGAAATAAGTTTGGAGGCCCAAATATTAACAACACCACCAAAATTGCCATTTGTACAAATTTACACCATCGAGGAGAGATTAAAAGCATCATGTGGATCAAGATTCAAGAATTTTAGTCCATGCACAATATCTCCTCAAACTTCTCATGAATAAATTGATCATCATATGTTGGCACATGAGGAGAAACCCGATAAATATACAAGAACAGAGCGTTCTGGATAAACTGTAGCAAACTGTTATTTGAAAGTTGATCTTGTGAACCACCAAAACACTTGAGACTTGTAAGGAATAATTCATATACCTCTATGAATATATCCCCAAGTTTTCATAGACATATTTTTCTCACCAAAGGAATGTGGAGCATCCCAATAGTCCTTCAACATTTTATACTGCCAGAGCACAAACCAAAATACTATTACTTATAAATTTCACTGTAGAAGGTGTGATGAATTAAAATTTTGGATATAACACATTCACATCTCATCCATCTTAAATTTTTAACTGCAAGACAAAGGCTTGCACAATAGAGGGGTGAGAACCAAACTATCATGACTCTTCACAACATGCTTAGATCATCATTTCATCCTTGTTCATCCTTATACTACATCTTGTTGACTTGCACTCTACATGCCAACAATCTCTAGAGTATATACAAACTTCAACAAACCAATTTGACATCAATGATAGCTCATATTGAGTTGACTTCAATGACAACACTTATTTCCAACATAGCTCACATCTGAATTTAGGTTTTAATTAAAGATTTATTTGTCGTGTTTGGTAGGCTTATGGTGTGTATGCTCTCTCATTGTACGCTTTGTGTGATCTTGGAGATAAAAATAACTATTAGCTTGCACATGTTATGCATACCCAAGGAGTACTAGTGAAGTATGCTCTTCTCTTGTGCTTCATGCAATCTTGAGAATTAGAAACCCTAGTATCTTCTTTTTAATTCTAGTAAGAGGCCTACTTGGGTATTTCATCACCTCAAGGTTGACCTCAACCAAATTTAATGGAAAGAGGGGAGAACAAAATTTGTACCCTAAGGTATGGCCAACATCATAAAATTCAAGCCTCACGATTCTTGATCCGCCGATATGTGTATAGGTGATGAGAAGAGGAGATACCTCCCTTGTCTCAAGCATCCTATGATGGGCTCATTGTTCACAAAACTACTAAAAACCATTATTTTTAGAAGCATTTAAGACATGTGTTTGTTGGCTTAGTGTGGTGTAGGGTGAAGTATCATGCCTAAAGTTACTCACCATGTACTCTTCTCTTATTGAGGTGATAGTTACTCATTGGTAGGACCTCATTCTTCCAAGATAAGGGGTGCAAAGGTGGTACATGACCTTTTTATAACCTATTTAATCATTCATTTGAAGGTATTAACTTTGACAAGTAGGCCTACACTAAGTCAATACACCTTTTATACTAATTAGGTTGTACTTCTTGGAGAGTTTTTATTGTAAAGACCCATGAATTCCACACAACATGCTTTTCATTGTAAAGACTCATGAATTACCAATCATACTATACCTTGGAGTATTTAATTCTATTATTTGTTGTTTTTTATCTCTTATTGTTCAAAATAGGTCAAAATCAGTCTTTAAATCAATCAAATCATTCAAACCCTAGAGAAATTTTTAGGTTCAGTCTCAAAATTATGCATCAAAAGTTACAGTGGCACATTTTTTGTCATGGTGATGCTTTTGATTATTATGCAATGCTTATGATTATATTTTGACACATTTTCTAAAATACAGTAACACATTTGATCTGTAGTGCAACACTTTTTCCTAACTCAATGCACCCAATCAAAACTAAATTTTGTTAGTCTAAAACCCTAGTCTCTACATAATGACTCTTTTGAAATAGATTGATGCATTTGATAAATGTAGTGATTCTCTTGGCGTACATTAATGAGCTTTTGATATAGTTAGCCACATTTGATAAATGCAATGTATCACCTTTGATATCCATAGTGATGTATTTGATAAACTTTTTTGTATTGGATGTACGCCCAAACATAATTACAAAACATGGTGATACTTTTGAATACAAAATGACACTTTTGACTATCATAAACAAATTCCAAAATCATCAAAATTTTAGTTTCCATAATTCAATAGTAAATAAATCTAGAATCTAAGAGTTGTAATACAATAGACTTGTAAGCAAAATTCATCATTCACACAACAAACCAAATTTCATACCCATTTCACGTCATCTTTCATCTTGGACTTTTAGGGTAATCTATCTTTAACTCTGGACAAACATCACTATTATAATCAACAAGGAAACACCAATCCATCAAAAACCAATATCATTCATTTTCCTATTTACATCTCTCATCTTATCTCCTAATTTATCTATTTTCTTGAAATTCAAGATTTTTCAAGTGAATAGTTAGATTAGCATCAAATATCTACGAGCAAACTAGCTTAGTGGTCTCATCTACTTATAAGTTCATAAACTCACCATCATCCCTTTGCTTGCACTCATTAGTCTAGTACAAGTAAAGACCATCATCAAAACCTATCAAAATATAGATCTATATTAAATTTGACTTTTAGAGGTTTTCATATCCTTCACCCACCAAACATCATCAACATTATTTTTTGTCCAAATATATCCTAACGTGTCTCTTATAAGTCCATATTGAAACAAAACATATCCATATCACATTATCAACCTTCATTAACATCTCATCCTTCATAAGGTCATCGTAAATTTTTATTCCTATTACAAGGCCCCAACATAAGAAGATCATGGAATCAAATCCAAGTAGTTCAAACATCACAACACCAATGGGTATTATCAAATCATCATTTGGAATGCCTAGTCATTTATTTGATCCATGTGAGTACCTAACTCCTCAATAACAATATTAATATCAAAAATTTATCATGGAATACATAACAAATGGATCCAAGGAATCCAAATAATTCACTAAGGAGAAACTCTTGGAGATGTAACAAGATCCTTCCTTGGCTAGAGCACTTGATGTTCTCATTTCTTCTGATCCCAACACATATTTTCTTAGACTTGCACAAAGTGGTGCTAAACTACCTTATGATTTCAACATAGTTACACTTAGGGAACAAGCCCTCACATAATTCATGTCATCAAATATTCTATCACATGAGAAAATATCCATAATTCAAGCCATTAATGAGCCAATACCTCAACCTCCAATTCAAAACATAGTAATTCAACAAACAATACCCTCATATGACACATATTCAATACTGTTTTCCAAAAAATTTATAAATTCATTATACCACAATCAAAATCCAAACATGGTTGATAAAACAATCTCACAAATCCAAAATCCCCCTAACACAAACATTCCACATTTATTAGCATATACATCCAATCAAATAAACACTCTTATATCAAATCCTCCAAATACTAGCATTCCTCAATATTCATCACAAAAATTCCAAATTACTTAAACAAGCCTTTCACGACCCAAACTGCCATACCTTATGTGACTCCTAACATTCCACATACTACACAAGAACCTAAAATAACAAGGAGTACATATAATTCTAACAAAGTCTTATCAACCTCCTATTCCACAAATCCCATCACTTACCATTACAAAACAAGACTCCACATCTAACATACCAAAAAATTATAACATACCACATCCTTCACAAACCCTCACATCTAATATATCCACCAACATCCCTCAACAATAATACATTCCCCAACAACAAAACACATAAAAACAACAATATATTCCTCAACAACAATACATTCCACAACAACAAATCACTCAACAACAAGTCATCTAGCAACAACAATTTATTCCCCAACAACAAAACACATAACAATAATAATTCATTCCCCAACAACAAAACATACCACAATAAAAAACCAATCCCCAATAGCAAAAAATTCCATATAACTCATACAACATTCCTCCAAAAATTCCACAAAATTAAAATCCATTATACAATTCTTCATCCATCCCTCAACTCCAAACATACACTCCATCTAACTAGCCATAAAATAACCAACATAATGACTTGGCATTGCAACTATAAAACTTGGACCAAAGGGTTACTGACATGAAACTAGGAAAAAACAAAGAAAATATATACACTTGAGGACATTTGTCCATATCCATTTGATATAAACATAGCTATGATACCTTTCCTTCATAATTTTGAAATTCCCAAGTTTGACAAGTATAAGGGAAGAGGTGATCCATGAGAACACATACGAGAATTCTATACAACACGCCTAGAGGTTGCATATAACAACACATATTTAATGTTCTCTTGTTTATATGTGGTGACTGATCATGTGAATACTGTACACTCATAATGTATCCTTGCCAAGGTTCGAGGTTGGGCTAGGCCTCGAGTGGGGGTTCAAGGGTGGAAGCCCCCAACAACAAGGGTGTTGTGCCTTTTCCACACACGCCCCATTTAGAATGGGGACCCTCTCTTCCCTCTTTGATTTTTCGGGCCTTTTTGTTTTGCCTCGTTTTGCATGCCCAATTTTGTGTCCTAAAAGGTTGGCACGTTCCCCAATGCCATATTTTAAGCTTGGCCAAAGTCGCCCCTTTAAAAATGCCAAGTCTGGGGTTAGTTCGGGTTTTCCTTGTTAGAATTCCCTTTTTGGCTTCTTGCCCGTCTTTTCGGGCCCGGACCCCCGGGTTTCCCCTTCCAGGTTTCCGTTCCGGGTTTGCTGATTCCAGCACCCGACATCCGACGACTTTCCAGACGTCAGACCTCAGAGGCCGGGTTTCCCCTTTTGGGTTTCCTCTCAAGCTTTTTCGTTCCAACAGCTGTGGCGGGATGGCTTCCTGGCCGCCGGACTCTGGGCCTCCTGCCGCCGACTACAATTTTAAACTTACCAACTTTACCTGCTACCGTACGGAGGAATTAAATGTTGTATTAATGGCGGTTTTTGCTATAAAAACCAATTTTCCAGTCGTCATTATCAATTGTCTGAGTGATAGAAAAGTTTGAAGAGCTCCCGACGTCCAGGCATTTTCTGCCTAGCAGTCTGAGTGCCTTTTCTATGTTTCCCGCACATCCGGTAGCGTGTTCTTCAAGATTTTGAGGTAGGTTTTCCATCCGTGTGCCCTCCCCCTTTTCTTTTATGAAATTCCGCATTTTGATGAATGTAAAACTTAAAAAGGGGTTGAAATTAACTAAATTTAGGCCTTCCCTTCAAAACCCATCTCTTAGAAAATCAAAAAACAATCGCTAACTGGCTGAAAAATCAATCTGTGACTTCACCTCTCCGCGGCCGTTCTTCAGAACAATCGCCGATGTCCTCCGAGCCCGGACTTTCCCACCGTCGTCCACAACTTAAATTTCAAAATTCTCCACCTCCGAACCCGCCTCGGACTCCAACCATCGGAATTCCCCTCTCAGGATTCCGTTGCGTCATTGTCATTTTAACGGCCTCGCCCGACTGCCTTCCTGACCTCCAGACCCCAGATGCTCGAAGTCCATCCGAAAGACTCAAAAATCGAAGGAATTTGTTAAAAAATTCAATCCAGCCCCAGGATTCTGCCCTCGAAATTCCTTTCCGACTTCATTGTTTCAACGATCGTCCCCGAGCGGCTTTTCGGACCCCAGCTCCTGGCTCCACAAAATATTTTCAACTTCCAGGCAGAACCTTTGACCGAAATTCCTTCCTGGCCCCGACCTCCGGAACTCCCCTCTCGAAATTCTGTGTCGGGTTTTCTGTTTTGAATGGTCATCCTAGGACGTCTTCCCGACTCCCGGACCCCAGTCCGCTGCCCGCCGAAAACTAATTTCGGGTAATCTCCTCGACCCCCCCCCCGAGTTTCTTTTGGATACTATCCACCAAAATTACCCTCTCGGGATTCCTTTCCACTGGCACCGTTTTAATGGCAAATTCGGGACAGCTTCTCGATCTACGGGTCCCGATGCTCTATTCGCCACCTAGCTGTCCCGAGTCCTCCAACCTCCTTCGGAGATTGTCTTCTAGATTTCCGCTTCCATTTCGCCGTTTTGAACGGCTGACCCATGACCACTTCCCGGCAACGGAAATCCGAAACCTGGATTCCGGCGCCTGGGTTTCCACCTCCCCTGCGCCATTTCAAACGGCTTTCCTGCAGTTGATGCCTGAACTCCCAAATGAAGGATCAAATGACCTCCAAATCCAAAATGGATTTCGACCCACTTGCTAAAATTAGGTTTTCCTTCACATTAACCCTCAAGTGCTCAAATCCAACCCCGGGAAATGCCTTTGGGAATTCCATCCTTAATTTGCCATTTTAGGCGGCATTCTGCCAAGGGAATTTCGGCCTTGGGAACTCGATTTGTTTGCTTTGCTTTCTAAACAATGAAGTATCAAGTTTTGCATGCTTATTGAAGGTGAATAATGATTTTATATCTAATCTTGGTGTGCAGGGACTTGTTCGGGATCATTTCATCATGTTTATTGTTACTAATTCTCGTCTCTTGTGCAAGATTTATGGAATCCAGTGCAGAAACTTTCGGTGCCTCCAAGGAAAAAGGAAAGGGAATAGCCAAGACACCTCGAGGCAAGGAGGATAGGGACCAAATGAACTAAAAGTTCTAGGGAGTCCCCATACAATCCAAAGTCACCTCCCTCTAGAGAGATATCACAGATACCAACATCGGCCAGGTCGATGTTGACGAATTCATACAAAGGGTCACGATGAACCCCAAGACAAAAAATGCAAAACTGATAAAGAGAAGCAGAATCTCCAAGGCTACAGGCTTCCCACCAGCCTTGGTGGCCCTAGAACTAGTAATGGCATGTGTAGAAGCCTACCAAGAGGATACCCGAACTATAGTGGACCGGGACGAAAATATCTTGGCAGACATGTCCCCGTCAGGTATAACGGCAACATTCCATATTCCTGCCTATGAGATCATGGAGACCCCCACCATGGGGGAGTGCAAAGAACTATGGGAGTAGGATCCCTTGGGATGCAAGAAGGTCATCAATCAATATTGGCTAAAGGACAAGCGGGGCAGCACTGGCAATCTTCCTTAGGAGCTTTTTCGCAGCAACTTCTTCGAGGATTACCACGACCTCGTAACTTTGCTAAGCCGAGTGATGGACCTTCCTGCGGTGGCCTTCTTCCAAGAGTGGATGTTCTATTTCATAGAGGAGATTCTCTGTTGCAAGGGGACCACCTTCTATTGGGGAGAGATCATCAGTGATTGCTTCCATGAGTAGTTCACAATCGTGAAGAAGACCTCCAATTTCTTCATGACCTCCTACTTGGTATATTCCCTCGCTGATCGACAACATTATCAGGGATTGGTGATGGTACCCAGTGATCCATCAGGGGTGGAACTTAAACCATACGACAAGTACACTCAGTTACAATTCAGGAATTTCAAGAGGGATTACTGTCGGGTGAATGATGCATTCATCTCCTTCATCATTCGGTCTCTCGGGGGTGACTTTTAGCTGAGGGTTTCTCATAGTGCTCGAGCCCTCCTCAGGCAATATACCTTCCTCTATATACAGTTCCCGAAGTTCACATACATCTATGCCGAGGGATTCACGGAAAGACCGAATAAGCTGCCCCGGCACCCCAATGACCAGATCATTCTATTAGAGCTGACCCAGTAGCTACGGCATATTCATAGCATCCTGAGTGATAAGCATTTGGCAGGCCCATCTTACCCCATGGGGCTCGGCCAAGGAATGTACAAGATTCATACCTCCCAATGTGCGAGGTATTCAGAAAGGGAGTTGGTTGAGTATAACTTCCTTCAATATATAGCCCGGCCTCGAATGGACCCATACGGACACATCAGGAAGGGATTGGGACGAGAGTATGCCCACCTCCACAATGTTGAGGACTTTTGGGCCAATTGCAAAGATGATCTTGAGGTACGGTTGAGGCAATACATGCGCATGACCACTATTTATGTGCGAAGGATAAACCTATGCCCAATTCCTGACCAACTCGAAGAAAATGAGGATACAGTGATCGATCCAGGGTATGATGTCATCGCCAATTTTCCACTACCAGTGATTGACTGGAATGAACCATAGCTCGAAGACATCGCCGTACTCACTAGGCCCATCGAGATCTGAACAAAAGCATGGGTCGACCAACAGGTGGCCCGATTAAAGCAACAAGGAGTCGCCTTGACATTCAAGGGACTAGAAAGTGAACCAAGTGGCTCTGAAGGTGGGGTGGCTACTGCTGCAAGTGGGGAAACATCCAAAACCTCACCATCGGCCAAGACCAAGAAGAGAAAGGAGGCCAATGAGCAGCTGCCTAAACCAAAGGTCTATGCCGGCAAGTCTTATGAGCCAGAGCCTTCTAAGAAGAAGGGAAAGATAACTGGAGGCACAAAGGCGATTGTGATGCCCAAGGGTCTGCCCCTTAGGATCAAGGAGGAAAGGTCTAACTCACCAACGTCACTGCCTACTTCAGTCGTTGTTGTTGCTACTGCTGCTCCCACCCCGCATGCTTCACTTCCCACTTCAGCTTCCTCCCTGCTTGCGGTGGACATCTTCGTCCACCTTGCTTCCACTTCTCTAGTCTTGCAAATTATTCCAGTAGATTCATCATCTGCCATGACCTTGCTAGTCTCCTCTTCTTGTATGTCTCCTTCCTTGACCTCCATTCCCACTGCTACGGTGCCCGCAATTAGTCTCCCGGAGTCCTTGGTGAAATACATGCAAAATGTGTCATTCGAGCTCTCGAGAATGCTCACTAATCTGGTGGTTCAAGCTGCCATAGCCCAGGCTATGGCCTCTACTCTAGTTCCCCTTCCCTCTACTGAACCACCAAGGATGAAAGCTATAATGCAAATATCAGATGAGCTCGAGCGACAGCAACTAGAGGCTGCAAAGGCATTAGAAGAGGAATAATTTGAGTATCACAAACATCCACTGTTCGAATGTCATGAGATTGACGAAGTGGTGTATGAGTCCTCCAGTGAGGACAGTGAAGAGTTGAATGTTGATTTTATAAGAGAATCAAACGACCCCGAACTCAATGCAAAGTGGGGCAAGCAACTTAAGGAGATAGAAAATAGGGAAGCCGAGGATTAGCTCGTAAGAGGAGAAGAGATTGCTGCTCAAGAGACGATGGGCAACAAATCTCCTACTGAGAAGCAAGACCAGACCCCAGAGCACGACAAGGAAGTATTCCCCCATGAGGATGAGCAAGGGGAGAGTCCCGAAGAGCATGCATACAATCAGAACAAAGAAGAAGGAGATGCTAAAAAAGAAGATCCACCCGAAGAGCAGTTGCATACTGAGTCCCCCATTGGACACGAAACCCTCTGACAAGACTCCGAAGAGGAGAAAGAAGATGCAGGGACCAGGGAGAAGGCTCTTGTTGTTAGAACCATTGAGCTTGAGAAAGGGGACAGCGAGAGTCAAAGTAAACCATCCAGGGAGGAGCCCCAAGTACCCAAGTGGCTACAAAGGTAGCTAAAGTAGAAGACTCCCACCTTGAAGGATCCCAAGGCAAGGCTAGAAGCCATCATGGCTAGAGCACAAGTAAGCACCAAAAAAAGGGAAAAGAAACCAAACATCAGATCAAAGGTAACTATGGATGCCTCAAGATCAAGGGCGGTGCAGATAGCAACACCAATGGTTAGAGAACAGGGTATAGTTTATAATGTCTCCACCCTCGACTTGGGAGTGGCCACAAGAGAACAAAAGGTCGATCACCTCCAAGAGTCGATCACCTCCAGGAGTCGGTCGCTACAGTGGTACACCTTATCCAGCAGGATAAGATTTCGAAGGAGGAGCTCAAGGAGCAAGTGGCTGATCTAACGGCCTACATTCAGTAGTGGTCATCCCTGGATGAGCAGCCCATGAAGTCATCGACCCTGCCTCAATTGCTATCCCAAGAGCAAATTAATAAGTTAGAAAAGAGAAGGAACTTAGACAAGACCACAAAAAACTGATTCTGACAGGTCTTGGACATGGGAAACACGAGCATCAATTTGGTTGTTCGAATAGCAAACAAGTTCCTTGAAGTGCAAAGGACCCTTGAGGGTACGAGGCAGATCTATGAGAAATTCCCAAGGAGGTATGAGGCAATGTATCCAAAGATCGAGGCCATACGCACATTGTCAGGCGAAGTCTGGGAGAAGGACTTGGCCTTCAAATACGATGACCACTGGTTAGTGAATGTCTAGAAGCAAGATTTCAACCACAGAAGGAAAAGGTTCGAGTAGATCATTGAGCGAATAGCACTAGACATCAAATGGGCTAGGGATTCTAGAGAAGAGTGCTCACGGTACATCAAATTGATAACGGGGTATGAGCCGCCCGCAGCCGAGATCAACCCTGAGAGCATAAAGCCCCACTTCTTCAAAATCATGGAAGATGGGATGTCAGTTGAAGTCACCATGGAATTCATGAATTTTGCAGCCCGTGCCTTTGCACAATCAAAGATTTTCAGGGATAGTTTGGCCAAGTATGAAGAGGACTGGAAGAAACTTGTCAGTAATTCCCAGGAATGGAGCTACCAAGTGCTATGATCAGACATCATGGAGATGGATAAGCTCCAACCGCTGATCCTGAACTTCATAGAGTATGCAGCACTGAAGAAGCGTGAAGGCAACCCTGTTATCGATGAAGAATTCCTCAAGGAATAGCTGCAGCAAAAGGGAAAATAGCTAAAGGACGAAATTGCTACAGTGTTGTCACTAGAAGACGAAACGGGAAAAAGACAAGAATGAATTTATAAATGTAATATATTTGGGGGTAGGTGAAAACCTATTGTAAATTGAATATTGGCCACACAATAGAATCGAATCTTGGCCACTCATTTTGTGTTTTTGGAAACTATAAATAGGGCTCTCCTCCTCTCATTTTGAGAGAGTTGAGTTGTTGTAAAGACATGCTACTGAGAATATAATAGAAAATATAGTCATTTTCTAGTGTATTTCTGGTTTTCTCCACATTTTTCATGGTTCTTCTCCATTTAGCTAGAACTTTGCTTCAAGTTACTTTACTGTTTTAGTATCCTTAGATTGACTATGGTAGAATTGGTATGGTGTCTCTGGTTTTGAAGATTACTACTGTGTATATGCTTTCCTTGTCCATACTTTTGGTCATTTGCTGATGGTATATGACTATGTAAAGTTAACCTGGACTTTAATTTCATTGCTACTCATTAAAATTTATCTTTGTTCATGTTTCCATGGTGAATGAATGATGAATATCTGCATTCCCTAGAAGATAGCACAGATTTCATGATATTGTGAAAATTCAGATTAAGTGAAATCCTATTTAAGGAAACTATCCACAGCAGGAACCTCCATGATCACTGTTCATCAATAGTTGCAAGTCTAGGAAACATCCTTCTTCCTCGCCCCTTTTTCCCCCTTTTTTTAGAAACAACTGGTGCTAAGGTTCGTTGCACATTGTAAAGCCAAATTTGATGAAACAATGGAGTCCAAGATTGTTGCCTGAACCTGCAGCAAGGTGCAGTAATTCCATATTCATAAAACTCCATTCATCGACCCAATTCCCCTACCGATTTGACCATGTAAGTTCATCTTGTGATTCTAGCAAATCACATCAAACAACTGATATATTCCAAGCACTGTCAAGACCTGACATCCAAGAGACCTTGGGATAGTATTCTGCAATTTGATTGTGGAAAATTGTCTTTCAAGAGAGGTAATGCACCTATGCATTACCTATGTTGAGAAGTGCATGAAAACACCATCAACAAGGGGTTCAGGGCAGCAACCCCCAATAGTAGGGGTTCGGGGGCGTAGCCCCCAATTTTTTTTTTTCATTAACATGTCAAGGATTTTCCCCATTAACATGTCAAGGTTTTTCTCGTTGACAAGTCAAATGAAAAAAATGACTTTATAAAACCCTGATTCTGGAAGCTTCCAAAAATCTTGTTATAAGTAGTTGGGATGTAAGTTGCGATGTGTGTAATTCATGAGATTATAATCTATTTTGCACTGGATAATAAAATCATTGGTTGGATGAGTTTTTATGGATGTAGCCCATATTAGGTGAACCATGTTAAATTTTTGTGTTATTCTTCATTGTTATTTCTGGGTTATTTAATCTGCATATAATTATTAATGTTTATTGCTCCAATCTACCTGAATCCTAACAACTGGTATCAAATCTATGTGTATTTTTGGTTGATTGGTAGGAAACCTCTAGATTTGAGTGGGAGCAATGGAAGAAGGCAAATTCAAGGTTGAGAAATTCAACGGCCAAAATTATCAATTATGGAAGATGCATATGGAAGATTATTTGTATCAAAAGGATCTATGGTGGCCATTGCAAGGAAAAACAAAGAAAAAGGCTACTATGTCTGATGAAGAATGGGAGGTTCTAGATAGAAAGGCATTGGGAACTATTTGGCTGTGCCTAGAACCATCTGTGGCATTCAATATAACTGAAGTAAAGACAACAGAGGATCTGATGGAACATTTGGGTAAATTATATGAAAAACCCTCAGCCTCAAATAAGGTATTTCTCATGAAGCATTTGTTTAATCTAAAAATGATTGAAGGTGGATCTATGATAGATCATTTAAATGAGTTTAATATGATTACCAATCAGTTAACTTCAGTAAAAGTTAATTTTGATGAAGAGGTGAGGGCTCTCTTAATTTTATGTTTTTTGCCAGAAAGCTGGAATAGCTTGGTAATGGTTGTAAGTAACTTTGTCTCTAGTTCAAATACATTAAAATTTGATGATGTTGTTGGTGCTATCCTTAGCGAGGAAATGCGATAGAAAAGCACAGGTGAGACTTAAACATCTGGTAATGCTTTGACTGTAGAGAATAGGGGAAGAACAAAAGAGAGAGGGGAAAACCCTATAAATCGTGGGAAGTCACAAGGGAAGTCGAAGAAAGGCAGATCTAAATCCAGAGGAAGACTGGATTGTTGGCACTATGGAAAGCCAAGACACTTGAAGAAGGATTGTTGGTCTCAGAAAGGAAAACAAGGAGATGAACAACATGATGACAATAAGGAAGCTAATGTTGCAAGTAATAAATTGCAGGATGCTTTAATTTTGTGTTTAGATAATGTTAATGATTCTTGGGTAATAGTTTAAGGGGCTTCATTTCATGCCACACCCCATAGGAAATATTTTGTAGATTATGTTCAAGGTGATTTTGAATAGGTATATTTGGGTGATGATGAACCCTATCAGATTGTTGGAAAAGGAAAGATAAAAATCAAGTTGCGGAATGGAAATGAATGGTTGCTAGAGGAGGTAAGGCATGTTCCAAATTTGAGAAGAAATTTATTTTTTATGGGACAACTAGGTAGTGAAGGTTGCATAGTTACCTTTTCAGACAAAGTCTGCAAGGTCACTAAAGGTGCATTAGTAGTATTCAAAGGTGAAAAGGTAGGAATATTGTATTTGTGTAATGGTAATACTTATTCTACCTTAGCTGCTACAGAAATAGTTGCTCCTAAGATAGTTATAACACTTGCTACAGGGACAGAAACATAATTGTGGCACCATAGACCTGGGCACATGAGTGAGAAAGGGATGAAGATCCTTCACTCTAGAAAGTTGCTACCAGGTCTGAAGTAGATTGACTTGGAGTTCTACAAAATTTGTGTTTATGGAAAACAAAAAAGAGTCTAATTTCTCAAAGTTGGGAAAGAGAAGAAGAGTGAGAAATTAGAGCTTGTGCATTCAAATGTATGGGGACCATCTCAGGTATCTTCTCTTGGTGGCTCTTGCTATTATGTTACTTTTATTGATGATGCAATTAGGAAAACATGGGTGTATTTCCTAAAAAAAAAAAATTAGAAGTGTTTGAAACTTTTAAAAAGTGGAAAGCTTTGGTTGAGAATGAGACAGGAAAAAAGTTGAAGTGTCTTAGATTTGATAATAAAGGCGAGTATTGTAGATAATAATTTGAAAATTATTGTTCATACAATGAAATCCGTAGGCAGAAAATATTTCCTGGAACCCCACAAGAAAATGGTGTGTCTGAGATGATGAATAGGACCATTATGGAGCAAGCAAGGAGCATGAGGTTGCATGTTGGACTACCCTTACACTTTTGGGTAGATGTTGTACATACCAATGTTTATTTAATAAAGGGGACCTTCAAATAGTTTGGATGGTGGAATTTTAGAGGAGGCATGGCCGGGGAAAAAGGTAAACTATTCATTTCTGAAAACCTTTGGTTGTGAAGCTTTTGTCCATGATATTGAAAATAGGACCAAGCTTGAGGCTAATTCTAAAAGATGTACCTTCATTGGATATGGAGTACATGAATTTGGTTATCAGTTATGGGATTATGAAAATCATAAAATCATTAGAAGCAAAGATTTTATATTCAATGAGAAGGTCATGTATAAGGATCAGCTACAAGAAAGGAAGCATGAACAATCCAAAAAGGAATATGTGGTGATGGATGAGATTCCAGAAAATAAAATGTCAGTGGTACCTGATGCTCAACAACAACAAGTTATCCCATAGACTCCTATAAGTGTTAGGCGTTCTACAAGGATAACTAGACATATAGAAAGATTTTCTCCATCACTAGATATTCTATATTATCAACTGATCCCGATGAACCTGAAGGTTATGAAGAAGCAATGCAAGTAGATACCAAAAAGCAGATGGAGCTAGGCATGAAAGAGGAAATGGATTCCTTGCTACAAAATCAGACTTGGGACTTAGTCCAATTGCTTGCAGGTAAAAGAGCATTACCAAATAAATGGGTTTATAGGTTGAAGGAAGAAGATTGAGGCAAGAAAAGATATAAGGCCAGACTCGTGGTAAAAGGTTTTACACTGAGAAAAAAGGTATAGATTTTGTTGAAATATTTTCTTCGATTGTAAAGATGAATTCTATTAGAACTATTCTAAATCTTATGGCTACAGAAGACTTGCATCTTGAACAACTAGATGTGAAAACAATATTTCTCCATGGGGATTCGGAAGAGGAAATATACATGCAGCAGCCACAGGGATATGAGGTCAAGGGTAAGGAGGAATTTGTGTGTAGGTTAAAGAAGAGTTTGTATGGCTTGAAGCAAGCACCTTGGCAATGGTATTTGAAATTTGATAGTTTTATGGATGAACAAGGTTACAAAAGATGTCATTTTGATTATTGTGTTTATTTTAAGAAATTGGATAATGGCAGCTATATTATCCAGTTATTTTATGTTGATGACATGCTTTTTGTCATGTCTAACATGCAACATATCAATGAACTTAAGCAGAAATTAGAAAATTCATTTGTTATGAAGGATTTGGGTGCAGCAAAATAAATCCTTGGTATGAGGATCACACGAGATAAGACAAACAAAAAATTATTTTTGTCTCAAAGTGATTATATAGAGAAGGTGTTGAAAAGGTTTAACATTCAAGATGAAAAAGGAGTTAGTACACCTTTGCCTAGTCATTTTAAGTTGACTAAGGGGTAATCCCACAATTTTGGTTTACAATTTTTGGGAGATTCTGATTTTTCTTGAAATCACATATTTTTATAAAATATAATGATTTAAGCCTTATAAAGTTCCATTTTAAGGATTCGAATTGAAGAGGGTTTGATCAAACCACCTTAGATCAAACCCCATTGGATATAACCCCGCTAGTTTTAAACCAAACCTATAATGAAGTCTCCTTTACACCTATCAAAATCCTGATAAAAAACCACCTTTGATTTACCTTTTGGGGGATCAAATGAATTCATTTAAAATTTATTTTTCGTAAGTGTGTAGTCCTTATTATAAGCTTTCCAAAAAGTATAATTTTAAATAAATTTAATTTAATTATTATATTAATTTTTTATTTCTTGTGAATGTAGGTTTTCCATCGAATATCAAGCTCTTTGTTCTTCACATGTGGAAAAATAGCAGATTATCAAAAAAAAATTAAAAATATCAATGCACTAGATATTGAAATCCTTGATCCAACAAAAAAAAAAAAAATTGATACAAACAAAAAAGTTATGTTGTATACAATCCGCCTATGTCTGAATTGTAATTGGTTTGACTTCGAAACTTGATTAAGGAGAAAATATTCAATAAAACACTATGAAACCAAATGAAAGCGCTAGATATTATAGTTACAAATCTAAATTCAAAAAAAATAGAATTTTATCCTTCATGGAAAAAAAATTATATTGTATATGGTGAGCATCACTCCTTAAAAATGGTGTTTACTGAAAAAAAAATAGTTTTCAAAGGAGATGGAAAAGAAGTGCAATTTGATTCCAAAAAAATTGAAAAAAATATTTAAAATCTATAGACAAAATTTCACAAATCACTAGTTTGCATCATCTTCAAATTCCTCACGGTTTAACAGCTATAGGTGCCCGAAAGTGGCGATTTAGTTAGAAAAAATCAGTTCAATGTCCAGTTTGGCCAAAAATTGTAAACCAGTATTATGGGATCACCCTAAGGAGATGTGTCCAAAGACACCAGAGGAGGAAGAAAATATGTCTAGGATACCTTATGCATTAGCAGTTGGTAGATTGATGTATGCAATGGTATGCACAAAGCCAAATATTACACATGCAGTGGGAGTTGTGAGCAGGTATATGAGCAATATGGGAGTGGAACATTGGTGTAGACACCTAAAAATGACTTAGGCCTACGACCACTATTCTACCACCTTTCGTCATAACATGATTATAACATTTTAATTATGTTTCTAACCCACATTCAACTATTAATTAAATAATTTATAATTATTTAATTAATTCATAATCTCTCATTCTTCATGATTATTAAATAAATAAATCTTATTTATTTATTTTAATATGTCACTAATGATTAAAGTCTTCTTGCAATTAAATAAAATTTTATTTATTTAATTAATCCTTCTCATAAATGTCCTCCTAATTATTAATAAATAAATTTATTTAATGTGTCACTAATTCCTAAATCCTCTTAATTAAATAGATTTGCTAATTTATTTAATTAATTAACCACTTCTTCTAAATTAAATAATTATTTGTAATTATTTAATTATTGTATGTGACACTTCTATATTTTTAAATAAAACAAATCATTTAAAAATATCTCACATACTTAACTAATTCTTCATTTAGTAATTAATTTCAAAAATCAATTACTTATTATCTCACAAAATCCATATTTTGAATTAATTTAATTCAAAATAGAATTATTCTTCTACAAATCAAGTAATTTCTAAAAATACTGATTTTCTAAAGTTCCATCCTCCTGTCTTCTGATTTTTACTAATTTCATGTCAACTGTCACATTCAGTCTTGATTTAATTCATTTAATTAAATCTTATTCACACATATGGGTATTTTTCCCTAACCCTAATTGAGAGTTGCCTTATTAAATCTTGACCTTTGATTCTAGGGCATTCCTTAAAGCTCTCATCTTGTCCGTCTGTTCAAGATTGCATTTTCTATAAAATGACAATCTTGATCTCATTTTCGGATCCATGATCATTTGTTTAATCTACTTTTAATATAGGCATTACTCATATCTTAGGCTTTTATTTACTATTTGCATGCTAGGATTGATTTTCTAGTTGCACATTAGTTTATTTTTAAAATCCTTCAAAAGCTTTGTTGAGGCTAGGCATATAGAGTTGCTCACACACAAATCTGAGGGCATCCATCATTCCAAAACTTGAGGAGTTGCAATGGAAGTCAACCATGGAATACTAAATGGGTGATACCTTTTCAGTTTTCCTCCATTTATTTATTATTCCTTTGCATTCTATTGTTTGATAAGTTATTAACTTGCAGGTACAACTAATCATTGATTTGATCTTGCAGGAATTTAATCGTCATTACATTGGTGAACCCGACCTTCTAACACATTTTTTTTTGTAGGTTTCGTAGGTTTCAGTTTCTTTTTTGTAGGTTCAGGGTACAGAACGACACATTTGCAAGCCTAAATGACGCAATCGCTCTATCACATCGCATTTGCTATCGCGAGCGACGCAATCACTCTGTCGCAATGCATACGATCCTTCAAGTGACATATTTGATCGGACGTGATGCATCTAACAAAAACCAAGCCGCATTCGCTCTGCCGAGCCGCAGGTACCTGGTGAAAATTCATTTTTTGTTTTTCTGGTTGTTGTTGTAATCTAGATCCGACGCATCTGCGGCCAGAAATTGATTTTTCTTTTTCTTTTTTGGTATTTATTAAGAACCAACCCTAGGATAGACACATTAACTGGAATTTATCAATCCTAGGATAGACATCTAATTTAATTGGAATTTATCAATCCTAGGGTAGTCACCACACTTTTCTTTTTGGTTAACAATGAACACTAGGTTTTTGTGAAGCAATATCTTCACCTAGAATATAAAATTTTTATTTGGGTTTAAAATTGAACAAACTTGCTTTTTGTGTTTGATTGGATAATAGACATATGCTCTCCCCTTTATTGGGTGATCAAAAAGCCAGACCTATCCATTTTTTATACTTATGCATTTTATGTTTTCTTACAACCCTTAGAAGGCCTGTTGTAGTGGGAAAAAGTACTCACCCTACGGGAACAACCTAAGTAGGAACAAACAAAGCCAAGTTTTCCAACCCACTATAATCAAAAGCGAATTCGGGGAAAGTCCACAATTCTACGGCAGTGTGCAAAGATAACCATCCCCAAAACCTTTGTTCTAAAGGTTGGGAGGTCTCCTAAGGGAGTTTATCATTTGTTGCACCAAACGGAAACCTTGACTAATAGCCATAGTGTAGAAGTTAGTCGTGTCAGTAACCAGACATTGTTTCAATCACGGTGCAAGGGGAGGGAAGAATCTCCCCCCAAGACACTCACCATATAATCACCATGAACTTTTTGCTCAGGGGATTCAGTATCCACTTCCATCACCTTTGAGTACACACCTAGAAAAGATAAAAACACGGGCACCCTCTAGGGGATGACATGGATATGTGAGTCAACATGATTTTAAGCTGTGGGCTATGATTGTTATGATGACCCATTTGACTATTAAGAGTGAGTCTGCTTGAACATACACTTAATTAATTTTATTTTATTTTCTGTGTTTTCCAACTACTTTTAAACAGACTTCAACAAATTGAAAATCACAAAATCTGAACCAAAGAAAACTTGTCAAAATTGAAATTTGTGTTCGGGTTTTCCAAAAAATTATCTATTATGACGCAATCGATCTGTTACACCGCAATCACCAAATATCGAGCTGCATTCGCTCTGATGGGCCACATTTGAGTAATACGGAGCCGCATTCGCTCTGATGAGCCACATTTGAACTATTCAGAGCCGCATTTGCCATCAATAAACCGTATTCGGTAACTTGAGCTGCATTTGACAGACATCAACCTGCATTCGCCAGACTGTGTCACAATCGACACCCTCTGAACCGCATTCGATTCAGTGAGCCGCATTTGCTCTGTCATACCACATTTGATGCAACACATTTGCTAAAAACATCAAAACAATTCCTCACTATCAAAAACAGAAAGTCCACAACTTGTCTTCAAATTCAGTCAAGTCTTTCTTCATTGTTACAGTCCAAACTAGTCTATGAATTGCTCAATTGTCCTCAAAAATTTCATCTTAGGTACCATTTTAGACTCACAATAGGTTTTCATTTGGCCTTCCATTAGTTTGCATTGGTAGCTTCACCATCTCCTTAGATACTCACTTTTGCAGATTTTAGGAGTTGACTCTTATCATTCATTGTCCAAACTTTGCATTCAATACTAGGTTATCATTGGACCCAATTACCTTTGTCACTTTGTCAATCCTTTTGTGAATTATTTCCCACTCAATAGTCTAATGTGGAAACTTCACTTTGTCCTATTTATAGTCCTTCTATGATCCATTGGTCTTCCAAAATTGAATCATTGTAAGAACTTTGTTTGCCCAAGTTTGTCCTCTTTAGATCTCTCGCTAGTAAGTGCATCTTAGGATCCTTTATTTCATATCATTTGGCATCTCCATTTAGTGTCAAACCACTTGCATTCACAAGCTTTTAGTCTTACTTGCATTTCATAGCATCCTTTAAAAAAAGCAAAATTTTGTATGGTTGAAACTAGATTACAAAAAAAGAAAAGACTCATGGATTCTTTTAGACAAGACACCAACTTTCTTGAGTTCACAACTGGCATGGACTCATTTCCCAATACCATGAACAATCCTTGTTTTGACATGGGAAATTCCACCATCAATCCTTTTAGTGAGATGAACATACATCATCTCCCTCACATATTTTTGAACCATTTATCCGACGGGGTCAAAATGGGGATGTCTTTGAAGAAGATGTATTAGTTGTTGCTCAACATCCAGAAGTTGTTGCTTTCGTAGAAGTAGTCTTAAATGACTCTTCTAGATTCCTAGCTATGCTCCTTGACCAAGGGGCTAAGTTACCAAAGGGATTTGACCTTAACACTCTTAGACAAAATTCTCCCACTCCACCATCACACAATTCCTCCATGGGAGCCTCTTCACAAAATGTCATCAACACAATCAATGTTACCTTCCTTGGTCATACTACCACCACAACCAACACAACATCTATTGGGGGATCATCTTCCCAAACCAACACTACATCACAATACATCCCCCAACAAACATCCACCATCCCTTCACAAACAATGGGTGCAACCACATCAAACCTCTTTGGAACTTCATCTAGTTCCATGAGTACATTAGCAAACCTATTATTAGGTTCTTCAAATACTATGGCAACTAACTCATCTAACCCTTTTGGGAGAAATAAACAAAGAGTTACCATACAAGGCACCCAACCCACTTCCTCATAGGTTAATACCAACATTCCTGTGACTCAAAACACCAACATTCCTCAAATCCACAATCTCTTATTTGGGCAAGGCAATCAAGGCGCTCAATCATTCACTCCATTTGGGCATCAACAAGCCCAAAATCAACAAAGCCATCAATCTTTCACTCCATTTGGACATCAACAAAGTCAAAACCAGAAAGGTCCTCAAATTTAGTCCAACATGGTAGGATATCACATCCCCACTTATGCCTCTCAAGTCCATACGTAGCAGCACATCCCTCATCAAAACATTCATTTCCAACAACCGCCTAATCACAACACTCATTTTGCTCACCGGCAACCCATTCCAAATAAACACATCTCATATGAGCAAACTTATCTCATGAGACTTTTTTCTAGAAGTCTTGCAGGTCATGCACTAGAATGGTTCTCACTTTTGCCTAAGGGAATAAAAACATGGGACGAATTGGCAAACAAGTTTGTTGAAAACTATGCTTACAACATTGACACAAACATCGACATCGCCTCCTTATGCAAATTTACCCAAGAGGATGTAGGAGAGACTTTCATTCCATTCTTCCAAAGATGGAGAACCTTAGCAAGCAGATGTCCGGTAGAAATACCTAAAAAGGAGAAAGTTACCATGTTTGTTCAAACTCTCCTAGGACCGCTAAGGTATGGCCTACAAGTCCATTGTTGCACCACTTTTGTTGACCTTGTTGGAAAGGGTGTTCAACTTGAGAAAGCCTTGATTGCCAAAGGTGAATTAAAATATGGTGGCAAAACCATCAACACCACCACCAATAATAACCCAAGTAGCTCAAACGACAAAAACAAATACTAGGTTAAAAACAAGCACATCACAAACGACGATGTAGTTGATGCAAAAATTGGCAATGCAACAAGTCATGTACTCACAATCAAAGGAGTACAAAATCAAAACACACCTGTAACTACACCAACACCAACCACCAATGCTATCCAAAACAATCTTGCACAATCTAATCAAAGGCAGCTATGTCAACCACGACAATTCCAAAAGCGCACATACACCCCTTTGGGCGAACCTATTAAAACTGTCTTGAAGAAACTTCTTCAAAATGGCGTCATAACGCTGGAAGAGCCAAAACCATATGACCTTGGTCAATTCAAGCCATCATGGTGGGATGACAGTTCATTTTGTGATTACCACTGTGCCAAAGGGCACAAAACTTCCTCTTGTCACCAATTGTGAAATCTGGTGCAAGACCTCATAGAGAACCACACCATTGAGTTGGGTGGTCAATCTTTTACGTCTAATGCAGATCATACCATACACAAAAACCCACAGTAGGATCATGGTAAAGCGTCCTCGTCTGGCACAAAGCATACAAACAATCAAGCCAACCACATCCGTCCGGCCTACAATACTACTCGTCCTACATACAGTTATCCCAATGGTACTATTATTAACAATCTTCGCGCTGCTAATGAAGATGAATCTGTTAATACCATCAACATTAAAAGAGCCCCATAATGCAATGTGACTATGCGTAAAGGCAAGGTCACTATCCCAGGTCCTTCTACCCATCAACCAAAAATCACCATACCTGGTTTGTCCGCCAGACAGTCCAACCCAAAACCAGAGTTCAACATTGTTAAGCAGTTAAATAAAACACTTGCTCAAATATCCATTCTCGAACTGCTTCATATTTCACCCATGCATAAGGCTATCCTAGATAAAGTTTTGTAAGAGTCATCCATCCCAACCAACATCGATGTCAACCACTTTGAGACTATGGTCGGATACCTAAATTCACCTCACCACATCACCTTTTCAAACAGTGACTATTCCTCACCCAAACCATCGCATAATGATGCCCTTCACATTGAAGTCTTTGTCCAAAAGCATAAGGTTAGACGAGTCCTAGTAGATGGCAGAGTAGGATTGAACATCTGCTCTCTGAAATTGGTCAAATCTCTTGGTTTCTCTGAGGCATGTGTAGATGCTAGCAAAAGCATCATCATCAAGGCATACGATGATGAAGAATGCGCTTTTAAAGACGTTATTACAATTCCACTCCGGGTAGGACCAATCATCATAGATACAACATGCCAGGTCCTGGATCATGACATACACTATAATATCTTACTTGGTCACCCATGGATTCATGCTCTAAAGGCTATTCCATCCACGTACCACCAATGCCTCAAATTCCCTTTTGATGGAACTGAGATCACTATCCTCAGAGATCGCGATCCATTCCAATACTGCACCAACCTATGAGCCACTTCTGAGCACTAGGTACCCATCAATCGGGAGGCCTCATCTTCCACCTCATCCAAATACATTGACCCATCAACACTCATGAAATCATCCATTCCATTACCTTCTACAACACCATCTTCATCGCCCTCCATCCCAAGTAAAGACCTTCAGATCTAGGACCTTGGTTGTGGAGAATTCAAATTGAATACGGCTTACTGGATCACTACAATACCGAAGCCACCTAAAGTCTATGGTAGACCATGTTTTGCAGTGGAGCCCAAAATAACTTTCAAGGTTCCACCAAAAAGTGTTTTTACATGGTGGGGTGATATGGGTAATGAAGTCATTATCGACATGGATAACTGGATCTACAAAGACCCAATAGAGTTATCTCCATTACTGCTACATCTCTATGGAAAAGGTTATGATATATGCAAAGCCCAAGGTTTCGACAATACAAGCGGCCTTGGAAAGAACAGCAATGGAAGATGGGAACCTATTATCATAATGGCAAGACCAAGATACATAGGGCTAGGGTTTGACCAAGTCAGAATTGACGATCAACGTACCCTTGAACTTTCAAGTAAGGTTGTAATGGTTACAAAAAGTGTTGAGACATGCGAAGAATCCCTTACTTAAATAGACTCAAATGAATGGGAATGGGGATCTGACAAAACCGTCACTGACTATGACATTGATGAACTATTCTTAGAACCTGGCCAACTTTCCTTTGAAGAACGCTTCCGACAAGAATATAACATTGACCCTATTGACCGACATTCTAAAGACAAGGAATGGGTAAGCATTCCTTGGAATCCAAAAGAACACAAAGTGTCATTAGCAATACTTGAATCATCCCACCCCATTCCTGAGCCCACCCATGAGCCTAACCTACCTGAGCCCATTACCCATACTTCTCAAATGCCTACCACTAGTCACGATGTTGATAATTTTATCCCATATTATGATTTCGAATTTGATTCATCTGACTCAGAGTATGGACCATCCATTGCATCAGACACAAAAGTGGAAATTGATAACTTTTCCTTTACACTTGAGGCATCAATTTGCACACTTTCCGCATCCTTTACCAACACTGACGATGGAATCTCCCTTGTTTACCCACAACTAATCGACTGGGACCAACAAGATCCACCAGTGATGGACATATTTCAGAATGACGAGGCAATTGCAGAATTCATGGGACTAAGAGAAGGTATTCCATGGGGGGATCACAAAATAGGGTTCTCCATTGATCTTGATTATGTAGCTTACTTCGGGGAGACTATGCAATCCTCCAGTCGCAAAATTACAAAAAATAAAAAAGAAAAAGAAATGCCTTTAGGTGAAAATCACAAGGCACCTTCTGGCAGTAAAATAGTAAAAACAAAGGATGCATCTGAAGGTGAAAACCTCTCTGAGGCGCCTAAGGATGGAGGATTGGACTTTCTCCCCGTAACACAGGAAAAATCTGCTATGCTCATTGAGGACACAACAGAAGTTAACATAGCCACACCAGAGAATCCCAAAATGATTCTCTTGGCCGCATTATTGTCAGACGAAGAAAAACCTGAATTTACACAATTCTTCACAGATAGGAAAGTTAACTTCGAATGGTCATATGCTGACATACCAAGCCTTGATCCTAAATTGGTTCTACATCATCTTCCTTTAATCCCAGGAATCAAGTCGGTCAAACAAAAGTTGTGCAAAATGCAACCATAGATTGCATTACTTGTCAAGGCTGAACTAAAGAAGCTACTGGATGTTGAGTTCATAAGGTCAATAGACTATGCTGATTGGATATCAAACATTGTTCCTGTTACAAAGCCAAATGGACAAATCCGTATCTACACGGATTTTGAAGATTTGAATAAGGCTTGCCCAAAGGATGACTTCCCCTTACCAAATATAGACATGATTGTTGACCTCACGGAAGGGTATGAGATGCTATCTCTCATGGATGGTTTTTCAAGCTATAATCAAATATGAATTTCAATAGAAGATCAACATAAAATGGCATTCACTTGCCCTTGGGGAACATACTATTGGAATGTCATGCCTTTTGGCCTAAAGAATGCAGGCGCCACATACCAGAGGGCTATGACAACAATCTTCCATGACATGACACATATTCTAATGGAAGATTATGTGGATGACCTATTAGCAAAATCTTTGACAAGGAAGGAACATCTCAAAGTCTTAGACAAAATTTTTAGACTGCTTGAGGATTACAAGGTTAGATTGAACCCAAAGAAATGTGTCTTTGGAGTGACATCAGGTAAGTTGTTGGGATACATAGTTTTGAGACAAGGCATTGAGGTTGATCCCGCAAAAGTAAAAGCAATTATGGACATGCCTCCACCAAAGGGAATTAGTGAGTTGCGCACACTTCAGGGCAGATTGCAGTCTATTCACCACTTCATTGCACAGTTAGCAGACAAGTGTCAACCATTCCAATATCTACTACGCAAAAGCATTCCTTTTGTATGGACAGATAAGTGCAACATGGCCTTTGACCAAATAAAAGAATATATGTTGACACCAGCAGTGTTGATGCCGCCTATTGAGGGCAAACCATTAATCATGTATGTCTCTGCAACGACAAATGCATTGGGGGCATTATTGGCACAAAATGACCATGAAGAAAAAGAAAGAGCCATATATTATATCAGTCGCACACTAATTGGATATGAGCTCAACTACACAACTATTTAAAGGGCATGCCTTGCTGTTATTTTTGTGGCACAAAAATTAAGACATTATATGCTGAGCCATCAAACACATTTAGTAGCAAAGATTGACCCATTAAAATATCTTCTGAGTCGAGCAGCATTGATAGGTCGTTTGGCAAAATGGGTCATGATATTAAGCGAATATGACATACAATATGTGGAGCACAAGGCTATAAAAGGTAAAGTAATAGCAGATCAACCAGCTAATGCACCAATCCAGGCCACTCATCCACTGATAACTGATTTTCCTGGTGAGTCTATTTTTCACGCAGAACTAGCTCTGCCATGGAAACTATACTTTGATAGGTCCCACACTGATCACTGCTCAATAGCTGGCATACTATTTATCACACCATAAGGGGATTCAATTCCTAAATCATTTCGGATTGCCTTCCCTTGTACAAATAATATTGCAGAATACGAGGCATTGGTCACAGGTCTCAAGATAGCAATTAAATGGAAAATTTAGACATTGCTCATATTCGGAGATTCTCAATTGGTCATCAATCAAGTGAATGATGACTATGACACAAAAGATGAGAAGTTTCTTCCCTACAAATGAATGGTGGATAGTTTCCTGATGTATTTCAAAATGATTGCATTTGAAAAAATCTCGAGGACAAAAAATAAAGCAGCTGATGCAATGGCTACCATTGGATCTCTCCTAGACATCCCTAAGAATGTGTCACAATTTGAATTCTTAGTGGAACAGCTATTGATACCTACATATGATATTCCAGAGTCCGAAATGGTGTGCGAGATTGTTGGTCCCATTTCGCCTTGGTATCAAGACATATACGACTATCTTAAATCCCAAACCCTCCCACCCAACCTATCCAACAACCAAAGAAAATCCTTTATCTGAAAAGCGGCCAGACATACCATCACCAGTGAAACCTTATACCGCCATGGCTTTGACAACACCCTTCTTCGCTATCTCGACATTGATGAAGCCCAAATGACTTTACGAGAAGTACATGAGGGTATATGTGGATCTCATTTGAGTGGTCCAACCTTAGCTAGGAAAGTCACCAGACTGGGATACTACTGGCCGACATTGGAAAAAGATGCTCTTCAATTTGTCAGAACATGTCAGAAATGCCAGGTACATAGTGACCTAATTCATGCACCTACACAGGAATTGAGACCTATCACTTCTCCATGGCCTTTTGCACAATGGGGACTCGACCTCGTGGGTAAGATCCATCCATCCTCTTCTAACAGCCATAAATTCATAATCACCGCCACTGAGTATTTTACTAAGTGGATTGAAATCATCCCTCTCACTTACATCACCGGTAAACAAATATCCAAGTTTATCCTGAATTACATCATCTATCGGTATGGTGTCCCACAATCCATCATCACAGATAATGGTAGTCCATTCAAAAATCAAGAAATTCATGAACTCTGTGAGCGATTCCACATCCAACACCATTTTTCCACTCCATACTACCCACAAGGTAATGGCCAAGCTGAGGCATCCAATAAAACAATCCTTCGCATTCTGAAGAAGACCATCAACGACGCTAGTCGAGATTGGCACCTACAACTTAATCCTACTTTATGGGTCTATCGTACCAGCATCCGCACCCCCACTAGAGCCACTTGATTTTCCTGGTCTTTGGATCTGAGGCCATATTACCCATCAAGGTCAAAATTCCTTCTCTTCGTGTCTCTTTGAAAGGAATGATTGATGATGAAGAGTACAGACATACTCGCCTACATGAGATAGATATGCTACAAGAAAGGTGACAAAATGCCTTAAACCATTTACAGGCATATCAAAATCATCTCTACTGAAGTTATAACAAAAGAGTAATGGTGAGAAAGTTTGAAATTGGTGACTTGGTTCTCATGCAGAACCCCAGAAATCAGGCAGACCATGAAAAGCCTGGTAAGTTTGAGGCTAATTGGCTTGGTCCTTATATCATTACTGCCGCATTTGGTTCTGAAGCTTATCAGTTGGCCACACCTGATGGAGAACAGTTGACAGAACCTATCAACAACTTACACCTGAGAAAGTTCTACACATAGCATTAGAGAGCTTGGCTGAAAACCTACAAAATACAAAAAAATAGAAAAATAGAAAAAATCATCCCTTGATGAAAACCTGGCAAACAGGTGTCTTGGTGACACCAAAAAACATCAAAAAATGGCAAAAATAGCAAAAAAGAAATGAATTCATCCAATAGTGAAAACCTGGCAAATAGGTGCTTTGGATAAGTACCATGGTGAAAACCTAGCAAACAGGCACCATACGTAGTCGCTCGTTGCTTCGCAATCTACTATTACTCAAATCAACCTTTATCCATTTTTCATAATCACAAAGACCCGACACATTCACGACATTCGTCCTAAATCCTGTCAATTCCGACCATGGTTAACATTTGGTTGACATCATTCCTTGCATATCCTTGCCTTTTCCTTGTGTCTACCTATCTCCATATCATTGGACTCAAATAATCCCCGCTCTGTCTGGGGGAAAGACCTTTATCATGTAACTACAGTGGGTACCGCACATGATCCTGCACTCTTAAAAAGTCCTGCAAAAGTCGTAAAAATCCTGAAAAAATCCTAAAAATCTGAAAAAGTCTTGAAAAAATCCTAACAAAGTGAAAAAGTCCTAGAAAAAGACCTAAAAATCAAAAAGCGTCCTGAGAAATTACAAAAACATCCAAATCAATGTCAAAATCCAAAATCAAAGTCAATCTAATCAATCCAATTCAATCACGTCAATCAATCTTCGTCCTCATCCGAACTGCGTTGTCTCTGCGCATTTGCTACATAGGCAAGATTCATCTTTGAATCCTCGAGACATTAGGTCAGTCCTTCTAGGTTTGTTGTAAAATAAATCATGATTCAAGCTTATGTCCTTCGGACAATGTCATTGGTCGTGTCGAACTACGAGGTCCCTAAGTGCACGATGTAGGCAAGGCCATCAATCGATGGACCCCCAAGGCCGTACTAGGTCAGTCCATTAGGGTTCATGGCACTACACATTCACACACGTCAAACTATCTTCAAATCAATCGAATCTTATGTCAATCTTGAATTATCAGTCTATCAGAAATTTGTTTCGTCAAACACTTTGAGTCACTTCAGCATGTTAGCACTGACATGTAGCCAAAATCATATCAAGACAATTTATCATGGCAAAACTTTGGGTTCTTCTTCATATGTGTCCTTCTGAAGAGAAACTCTCTTCAACTTCTTTATGCTTTTGGATGTGTCCTTCCTAAGCATCATCATCATCATTTGGCATTTTGATGGATTCTCCTAACTCCGAGAATCGATCTCCTAGATATCAACGTCATTCAGGATGTGTCCTTCCTGAATTTGACATCGCTCAACATTTGACAACACTTGACATTAAAACACTTGGAAAACTTTTTTTTGTCTTTTGATGATTATCATGACATTAGTTCCTTATGTCTTAGGAACCACAACATATCATGATGATTATCCTTGTCTACTTATCACTCTACTATTAGTTTCTCCAGGATGTCCTAACTTCAGGATTTAGAGAAACAATGACGTAGTACAATGATTTTACTGTCTGTTTTTACTATCATATGGCTAGTTTCTCCAGGATGTCCTATCATCAGGATTTAGAGAAGCAGCGACGTCTCATGATTAGTTTTGTTTTTCCTGCGGTTGGTCATGATAAAGTGACTAGGGGCAATTATGTTCCTTGCATAAGTCATGATCATCCTTTGTCTGCAACTGTTGATCTACGTGATGGTTCGACTTTGCACGCTATTGATCTATGTCATATCATAGTGTTTGTTGACCATCATGACATTTTCACCCAATGATGATTAAAGAGCAACAACTAGAATAGCACTATAGCAAAGCTTTGAAGGATTTTTAATTTCCACATTAACATGCATATCTTTCTTCGCACTAACATCTTCGCCTTCTCTCCTCTCGTTCTCTGATGATATCATGTGACATACAAAAACAAAGTTGCATACATAATGGCATGAGCATTTTATATTCACATCTGCATTAATCGAATACCATAATTCACATTGCATAAACGCTATCATTTGCATCCATTCATAAGACCATCATTTGCATCAACATATAATCATCATAAATAAACATTTGCATTAACATATAGGAATCACATCATCATCACATTACACAATGCATACATAACCACATCCATAATTGGATTCATAAACATAAGCATAATATCCATACATCTCATAGCATCATAAAAGCATTACATAAGCATCTCATAAAAGCATAGAATACCATAACACATTACATCATATAGGACACATTAAAACTGCATTGCATATATATATACTCTCAAAAACATGTAATATCATAGGATAAAGTCATATGTTATCCCAAAAATAGAGCTTGCAGGCTCGAATATCAAAATATAAATGTCTACAAAACAAATCCTAGGATGGCCCTCCTCCATCCCGTGGAGGTGAACTGGGAGGTAGCTGCGGCTGAGTCATCAGGTGAATAGTGAACTGAATGGGTGTCCTCTCCTGTGTCTCACTCTGAGATCCTGTAGGATCAGTAACAGGAGGCTGACTCTACTCTGTCTGCTGCCCTAAAGACACTGATCTATGACCATGCTCTGACCTGTGACTATGCCCTGATGAATGTATGTGGGAGCTATGAGACCTGTGACCTAACGACTGCCTTGATGTAGTAGACCCCCTAGCACTGGTGTAACTACTGCTATGAGACCTGCTACTATGTGTTTGGCTACCACTACCTATCCTACTGTAGGATCGGGACAACCCTGGGTCCCATCTATCTGGTGGAACAGCCTGCTCATATAATACCCTATATTGGCCCTTTCTCTCTACCATCCTGGCTAACTCCTGAACCATATCCCCTGTCGGTCCAGAACACAACTCTGCAAACTCGGTTACCCATTGATCTGACTCCTGCCATTGGAGTATAGCCTAATCTCTCTCCACCCGGGTGACCTCTAGCTCCACTGCTAGGGCCTTGTTCTAAGACAAGGCCGCATCAAGTCTGTTCTATAGGTCCATGATCCACTGATCAATAGTGGCACCAGCAGGCTAAATGGGTTACCTATCACCCTCACCATCTCCGAAAATCATGCGCTCCCATAGTCGTTGATCTGCCTCATCCTCCTCCTCGTCTCTCTCCCCCTCGGCCCGAACCTCCTCCACGTCTATGTCAAGAGGGTGTCCCCCAATAAGCGGATCCTCCTCTACTCTCTCCTCTGCTACCACCTCCACCTCCTCCTCAACCTCCACCCTCACCTCAGCCACCACCTCCACCTCAACCACCACCTCCACCTCCACCTCCACCTCCTCCTCGCCCCTCACCTCTGGCTCTTTCTCCTCCCCCTCCTCCCGAATGGGTGAAAATGTTACACCACCCACTCTCTGTCTGACTCTCCTGGGTTGCCTCCACCCTCAGTCATCTCTCCTCCTCCTGGCACCCTTGCCATCTCCCCCACCTCCTCCATCTCCTCCACCTCCATTGTCTCCTCCACCTCCCCCACCTCCTCTGTCTCCCCCATCTCGGCCTCCTCCTGCCCTGCCTCCATCTCTACCCTTGGCACCTCTACCATCTCTCCCTCTGTCTCTGCCACCCTGACCTCTCCTCGGAATCCGTGGAATGACTGATCTATGATCTATCGGTGGTGGACCATCTAGATTTGTCAAAGGGATGGGTCTGTGAACCTGCCACTAGGTGTCAAACTCAGCAGACATCCCTGGATCTACTGGACCACCTCTCCATACCCACTGAACTACCACCAAGCTGTCAACCTATTGCTCTACTACTGTAACTGATATGGGCAGCCCCCACATGGTCTCCTTGGAAGACCAAGCATACTCTGCCTTGCCTACTGGCACAACCTGTTGCTCCCCAAACTGTCATAGTACCTACTAGGGCACGTACATATCAATGATCCGCTGAGTATGTACCATGCAGCCAATCAAATACTTGAACTACCTGCAAAAGGACAAGTGGCCATCCTCATTTGATCATTGCACATAATCTCTATAGGGTCTCCAGACAAAGTTGATCATCGTATCAATACGATGATGCCAGTACCCGGTATCTCCCACGTGATTCTAACTCACTGATCTCACATATAAGTAAACATAAGGCATTCCATCACCAAGCTACTGAATCTGCACCGGTGGTCAAAAAATGGGAATGCGCTCCCATACCCAGATCATCAAAAGGGTAGTGCCACAACTGATGCTGTGCCCCTGATGATAAACAACCTCATGTAACTAGTGATACAACATGGCCAACAAGCATGGCCCCCAAGCAAAAATAGTCCTCTATCCTCACATGCAAACTAGGACATTCCCCCATCCAATGGGAAACCCGTGACCACGATGATCTGGGATCAGCAATCCAGCAATCAAGGTCATAAGCATGGCATCGAACCTAGGAAACCGGTCAGCTACAACATCCCAACTAATCTCATAACTGTCCATGGCCAAATGCGCACCATCGACACCCTCATACATCTTTGATAGGGTCTATCACCCTCGGTGTGGATCATAGACCACCCTCTCTCTGCTAATTAGAATCTAGAGAATACGATACACATCCTCCAAAGTCACTGTCGCCTCTCCAGTAGGTAGGTGGAATGAGCAAGTCTCAAAATGCCACTTCTCACAGAGGGTTGGCAGCAAACCTCTGTTTGCCCGAATAACGGGCATGTAGGTAACATGGAACAGGCCTAAGGCCATCAACCGATGTCTCTGTCTATCACTGAGATGATCTCTGAAAGCATAGGTCGCTGGTTGGAATCTCGGGTATAAATGGGCACAAGCTGAATCTGCACAAGGAAAGGCCAAGGATTAGAACATATTGAGCAACATTATGGAAAGTTTACTACTACTGGCAAGTCAAGGGTATATAAAATTTAATCTCGACACAAGGTCAAAAAATGTCAACTCTGATCAACTACAATTGCATAGCGTTGACCACAAATGCGTCACAACAATCAATTGTGACTCTGTGTATGGAAAATGCGTTGCAATATGCCAAATGCGTCGTTTAGACTAGCAAATACGTAATCTAACAACGAATGTGTCATTATAGATAGCAAATGCGTCGTTCGACATGTCAATTGTGGTGCAAAATGGCAAGTGCATTGGAAAATATAGCGATTGCGTCATTTCGACTTGCGAATGGGCAATCACACAAAAAGCCTAGTCTACCCATCGCACTTGCATCACAATGCAATCAAATGCTGCTTTCGCGAAGGTGTTTGTGGCTTTCGCAATAGCACTTGGGTCGCACCACATTTGTTTTCCCCCCATTAAACCCTAATAAATGCATTTAATTTAAAATTTGACAAGTTGGATAGGATACTTATTGGTGCCTCTGCGCCCTTGGGTCATCGAAATGTGCACACACGGTATCCACGGTGTGTAGTCGTCGGAATCACCATCGTCTCTCAAAGCTCTAGTTTCTGAAGTTTCTATATGACAAATGAGAAAATGACATTTGGATTGACCTTTTCAACCTATTTATAGGTTGAAAATTAGGATTTTGACATAGTAGTTCCTACTGGAGGCTCATTTGACCACCTTTGACCCGAATTATGGCTAGCTTAGCGTCCTCCGATTCAGAATCTGTTCACTTCGTTACTTATCTGGTCATTAATTTGATTAGTCGAGATATTTTCCAAGTTTTTCTAACCCCGGGTCGAAATTCAAAAATTTTCCTGAGGGGGCATAGGCACTCCATACCTTCACTCGGGCATATTTTGAACTTGTTTTCTTTGCCATAACGCGATAAACGGTATTATGACAAAGAGGGGAAATTGTAGACACCTAAAAATGACTTAGGTCTGCGACCACTATTCTACCACCTTTCGTCATAACATGATTATAACATTTTAATTATGTTTCTAACCCACATTCAACTATTAATTAAATAATTTATAATTATTTAATTAATTCATAATCTCTCATTCTTCATGATTATTAAATAAATAAAATCTTATTTATTTAACTAATCCTTATCATAAATGTCCTCCTGATTATTAATAAATATATTTATTTAATGTGTCACTAATTCCTAAATCCTCTTAATTAAATAGATTTGCTAATTTATTTAATTAATTAACCACTTCTTCTAAACTAAATAATTATTTGTAATTATTTAATTATTGTATGTGACACTTCTATATTTTTAAATAAAACAAATCATTTAAAAATATCTCACATACTTAACTAATTCTTCATTTAGTAATTAATTTCAAAAATCAATTACTTATTATGTCACAAAATCCATATTTTGAATTAATTTAATTCAAAATAGAATTATTCTTCTACAAATCAAGTAATTTCTAAAAATACTAATTTTCTAAAGTCCCATCCTCCTGTCTTCTGAGCTTTACTAATTTCATGTCAACTGTCACATTCAGTCTTGATTTAATTCATTTAATTAAATCTTATTCACACATATGGGTATTTTTCCCTAACCCTAATTGAGAGTTGCCTTATTGAATCTTGACCTTTGATTCTAGGGCATTCCTTAAGGCTCTCATCTTGTCCCTCCATTCAAGATTGCATTTTCTATAAAATGACAATCTTGATCTCATTTTCGGATCCATGATCATTTGTTTAATCTACTTTTAATATAGGCATTACTCATATCTTAGGCTTTTATTTACTATTTGCATGCTAGGATTGATTTTCTAGTTGCACATTAGTTTATTTTTAAAATCCTTGAAAAGCTTTGTTGAGGCTAGGCATATAGATTTGCTCACACACAAATCTGAGGGCATCCATCATTCCAAAGCTTGAGGAGGTGCAATGGAAGTCAGCCATGGAATACTAAATGGGTGATACCTTTTCAGTTTTCCTCCATTTATTTATTATTCCTTTGCATTCTATTGTTTGATAAGTTATTAACTTGCAGGTACAACTAATCATTGATTTGATCTTGCAGGAATTTAATCATCATTATAATTGGAATGTAGTAAAATGGATTCTCTGATATTTGAGAGGTACTACTTCAAAGAAACTATGTTTTGGAACAAATTCTACTCTAAAAGGATATGTTGACTTTGATCTGGCGGGTGATATTGATAGCAAGAGGAGTTCTATAGGGTATGTTTTATTGTAGGAGGTATTGTCATTAGTTGGATTTCAGGACTACAAAAGGTTGTTGTGCTTTCAACCACTAAAGTTGAGTATGTTGTTGCTACGGAAGCTAGCAAGGAGATGATTTGGTTACAACGTTTTCTAGAGGAATTGGGACATCAAGAAGATAGCCCTTTGTACATTGATATTAAAATTTTCATTCATCTTGCTAAGAACTCAACTTTGCATTCAAAAACTAAGCACATACAGCTCAAATTCCACTTCAGCCGATCAGTTTTGGAGGATGGTTACTTGAAGATGGAGAAAATTCACACAAGTGAGTATCCTACAGATATGCTCGCAAAGGCGATTACATGGGTGAAACTGATTTCCTCATCAGTTTTTGTTGGCCTTCACAATTGATAATGGTGGACATAAGAAACCAAACAAACCTGTAATCTAGTGGGAGTTGCACGTATAATGGTGTCATCCAGAATCAGTCTCCAAGTGGGATATTGTTTGGTATGGAGCCTGATTAGTCTCCAAGTGGGAGATTTTTGATATGTGGTGACTGATCATGCAAATAATGTACACTCGTAACGTATCCTCACTAGGTTCAAGGGCACAACCCCCCAAAAAAAAATTGTTAACACGTCAAAGATTTTCCCCATTAACATGTCAAGGTCTTCTCGTTGACAAGTCAAATGAAAAAAAATGACTTTGTAAAACCCTAATTCTGGAAGCTTCCAAAAATTTTGTTATAAGCAATTGTGATGTAAGTTGCGATGTGTGTAATTCACAAGATTATAATATATTTTGCATTGGATAATAAAATCATTGGGTGGCTAAGTTTTTGTGGATGTAGCCCATATTGGGTGAACCACGTTAAATTTTTGTGTTGATCTCTTTTATGTTATTCTTCATTGTTATTTCTGGGTTATTTAATCTACATATAATTGTTAATGTTTATTGCTCCAATCTGCCTAGACCCTAACACCTCTTTCCTCAAACTTTAGGTGGATAAACAATACAATGGTTCTCCCATCTACCACAAGGTATCAAAATATTCCATGAACTTGTTGAAATTTTTTTTTGTCATTTCTCATACAACATAGAACAAGAAACTACCATGACTAACTATATAAAATAAAATTTGGGAGAAAAATGTGCTTCCTTCCTAAAACATTGGAGACATAAGTCAAACAAATGCAAATGACCTATTCTTGAAAAATAACTTGTGGATATATTTGTCAAAAACCTTAACACTAAAATTGGCTTCCACTTAACTATACAATGTACTAACACCTTTGAATAAGTTATAGAAAAATGGGTCACCATTGAAAAGGCTCGTATTTATATGGGACTTATCAAAATCTATAAAGATAATAGGGATCAAACATCAAAATCTAATGATAAACCTTGCCTGTGGGTTAAAAACAAGAATGCCACACACAATGGGGTTGTAGATACAAATTTGTACAAAATATATAACCCCCATCAAACAATCAACAAAAAAATCAAAATGCAAATCCTTCAAGAGGACCACCAAGACCTAACAACACCATTAGACATAAGTACACTTCCTGATGGGAACCGATTGATACAATCTTGAATAAGTTAATTCAATCAAATCTTATCAAGCTTCAAGAGCTTAGACATTATGATGAACCTCAATTTAAACCCTCATGGTATAATGATAATGATTATTACAAATACAATAGGACTAAAGGTCATAAAACATTGAATTGCATAAGACTCAAAAATCTCATACAAGATCCCATTGATAAAGGAGAGGTCAATATTGATCAACATCTTGAGACTTCTCAAAATAATGATCTAGGAATTTACAAGGATCCAATCCTAAAACATGTAAAGAAAATGATTCTACTAAAACAAGGGATTATAACAAATTCAATTCTTCCTATGATAATGTAGTAGGACATGTCCAAGAATCTAATAATCACAACTACGATATTCATTGTTCACATAATGAGGAATTTGACATATGTCAAGATATTTTTTCCAAAGTAAGATCAAAGCCATCTACCTATGTCTGGCAATGGATCATCCTAAAATAATCATGTTAATAACATCTTTGACCATAACACATCCCCCTCATTTGAATTCATGATAGGTCATATTGAAGAAGATTTTCCATGAGAAGCCTCCATATCATCCCTGATGCCTTCACAACAATAATCCACACTATTCCCATAAAAAAACTCACCCAATGATGACACGTTTTAGGATTTTCTCTAAGGGCTATCCATGATATATAACCATGAGCTCTAAGATAATCCAAATCTTGATACAAGTGCAATCTATGATCAACCAATCCTAGTCCAAACACCATCATGTCTCTTATCACCTATCATGCCCACTAAAAATCCATTACCATCATGTCAACATTTTGAGACCATCTAAGAGTGCCTTATCCAATCCCATCATTAAACCCAGATCTATGTCAAGAATACAATCCAAACCATTACCAAAAAACACTAAAATGAATTAAGACAAATTTATCCTGCAAATCCTCCAATCTCATCCTATCATTGGTCAAGATCCCATCCCTTTCCATTTTGTTCAGAATCCCAAAGAAAAATTTGATCCCATTTATATTCTAATAGCTTCCACTTCTACAAATGAGACACTTCCTTCCACTAAACACATAGATAACCTTCTCCTTGTTCATTCAAAACAAGAATCATCCACTCTAACATATTTGAAAATGATGAAGCTATAGCTAAGTTCACAGGACCCTGTGATAATATTCTAGCAAATGACCATGAAGAGGGTTTTTATATCAACTTTGATGCAATAACATATTTTGAAGAACATTTAGAGTTCCTTAGTCCTCAAACTCATGTCAAAGATTGTGATCATCAAGATAATATAGATCTGATCAACATCCCATAGAATGATGAAGCACCAATAGCCTATAAATTCATATCACTCACTTTTGTTAGAGAAATATTTATGGCTAATGAAAAGACAACCACCATTGATGGTTCATAGCAAAATAGAGAATAATTGGCACCTTTTTTCTAATACAATACATATCCTTTGGCCAACTGAATTTTTCAATGGATTCAATATCAAGGAAAAGAATTAGGCCTACATGAATAAGGTATTCTAGAGCTAGGAAAATTCTTCAATGATCCTAAATATCAAGGTCTTGGTTATTCACAGATCGAGAAATTTATTGATGTTAGAGGTACCCCCATAATACTGGGGGCAACTTTATCTAATGCAAACATCAACATAAGAGTCATGAATAGTCCTTATAATGAAGTTGTTTCTAGTACTCCAACCATCCACATCATAAATAACCATCATTCCCAAATCCTTCCACCCACTAACTAGTACCAACAAAAGAAGAATATTTGAAAAGAGAAAGATCAAGGTCAAGTTGTTGAAACTAATAAATGAAAATTTTAAAGGGGACACATAAAGTTAAAATGGATCCAAAGCAAATTGGATCAATTCAAGTATTCAATTCAAATAAAAATTCAATGAGAAATGAAACTATGGAGCCAAATAAAAAAAGGTCTTTTATCTATTAAAAATGTCCACCATTTCAAAAATGTCTTCAATATTGACACACAAAGTGTATAATAAATTTGGTCCCAAACACACTCAAAATTCCATATCCACACTCCACCATTCATCATTTCAAGTTTAGAAAATGAAAAATCCTACATCCAAACTACCAAGTAATCCATCCACACCTTATATCCCCCATCAACATCCAACATCTCGTCTCAAATCTAAAAATCCAAAATCCCACATTCATTGTGTCTTGGTAGCAACACTTTATCATAAGGACTCTAATGGAACTTTATCATGATATGTGTATTTAGATAAGGCCAACCCTAGTATCAACAAATATCGCAAGAACGTCTAGGGGTTATATACAAATGCCCTTATCTTGACAAAGAAACTCCTCAAGTCAAGACATTATTGGAATATTATGACAATAATATCTACATCATTACCACCAAGTGGTTCCACATAGTCAATGATAATTTTTAAAAATAATTCAAAAAAATCCAAAAAATAAATAATTAATAGTAAAGATAAAAATGCTCCTCTAGTGAAAACCATTATTATGGCGCTTTGGGCAAGTACCATTATGAAAACTTGGAAAACAAGCATCATGTGTAAACTGGGTATCTATGTGCACCATTCCAGTTGGGAGCATCTTGTCTCATCCATCGTGCTACTTTATCCTCACACCACTATCCATCCTCCCTATCTAGCTTGATCTTGATAAAGACTCTCACCATATACTTAAAACATGCTTTTGGTAAAATATTGACATGGTCATTTTCATTGACCATATATTATCTCATTCCATACTATCACCTACTGTATAGCCTCATCCAGATATTTATACTGGTAGAACATGTTATCCTATTGTGAGATAGTTCGTCGAAGCAAAATTTCTCATCCTAGATCTATTTGTAAATTGTTTATCCTCCTCATCCTTCATGTATCCATTCCATCACACTAGCCCATTTATCCAGTTATAGTGTCCCATACATTGCTAGACACTGGGAGTAGATGATTTCATCCTGCTTTTGGAATAAATCTTGATATGTGTCCCCTAGCTCACTTAATGATTTGGACACCTATTTGAAAATCTAAAAACATTAAAAAAAAAATCAAAATCCAAAAGCATCCAAATAGTCAAAAATCTAAAAACATCAAAAAACAACCTCAAATATTCTTAAAACATTAAAAAAAAGCCTCAAATATTCCATCAAAAGTCCAAAAAAACATTCAATTTTTTTTTTAGAAGTTCAAAAAACAAATCGACGTAACTCACCCATCCATAATAAAATAATCACCCATAATAAACCTATCATCACACTCATCTTCGATGAAGTAAATAAAATCAAATGTGGCAATCATCAAAACCTAGAACATTCATGAAAAAATTACTAGCATTAGTTATTGTCGAAACAAACCCACTATTTGGACAATGCCATTTCTTTATCAAAAGTATATCTAGTTCTTTCTCATTTTTGACAACCCATCTTTCACTATTTATTTCTCTATGAATGTATCTAGTTATTTCTTTGCCTCTTCTTCCTCTACTTTAGCCATATATCCTGATTTTAACTTATAACTTCTTTGTCTTCATAAACTCGTAGACCACACTCTAACAAAGTTTTTGAGCATTCCTTTGTTGGTAGTCCCTTACAAAAATTTCCCTTGTTTCATTGTCTATATTGGATCATAGATCAAATCTTAATATTGGAAATTATGGATTATAGTTACCATCATTGTCATTATTGTTGGAGCATTGATTTATTTTCTTCTTGTACCCTCCATTTGTTACAAATAATTATAATATGTTACTCAATTTTTTCTTTTGACTTGGGATATAAATAGAATGGTCATGTCTTCACATTACAACTATTTACATCACAAATGATGGAAAACTACAAAGGACATTTCTCTTCAATATATCCTTTTGTTCAAGATTTAAAGTATTGAAATCCTAGCTTTTCTATTTTATTTTTCTCTTCCTCCATAAGTTTGTTGAGCATTAGTTTCAATCTCGATTCATATTCTTTATCATCCATAACACTTTTTAATTTGTCTCAATATTCAACATGATAAATCCAACATTGTCTTGTACAAGTCTTGAAACTAATCATAAACATTCATTGAAATCATTTTTTCATGTAATATTGTTTAAGATCATCACCAATAGGTTTCGAAACATACCTGTCATATTCAACAAATTCTCCATTTTAATCATAAAAAAAAATCCTTTTCTTGTTTTATACTAGCTTGCTCACTACAGATTTGGGCATCCATATATCACTTGGGTGGTTATGAAGCCAAACTCAAAAACTCATGGAAAAATAATCCAACATTTACAATAGTAAAATCTATGGAAAAGGGGTTAGAGAAATTGATAAAAGGTAGTTATTTGTCAAGATCTTAAATTGTAAATTGACGGATAGACATGTATGCTAACAAGGAATGCACATGATTTGTTTGAAAAAATTAAGATACTATTGAATCTACAAGAATGACTTGCTAGAGATCTCTTGTTGAGATTTAAGAAAAGAACATCAGTAGCTTGACCACTATATCAAATTCAACATCCTTTCAGCCAATACCAAAATTTTAAGATTTACAATAGAAAATGGAGGTTCATAAAATAATTTAAAGCAAATGGGTGAAAGCACAAAGTTGAGTCCACTTAAGGTGGAAGTTTCGGCCTTAGAAACAATACCAAAATTAGGTCGAACAAATCGGGATCTATTTTTTAGAAATCGAGATCTCGTTTCACTTTGGGTCCCAAGCCTAAAATTAAAACAGGATCTCAATTTTTAAAAATTGAGATCCCATTTCATTTTGGTGTCCCGACTTGGCTTTAAGAAACGAGATCCTGATTTATACAAAACAAGATCTTGATTGCCATGAAATTGGATCCCGATTTATAATAAGTGAGATCTCATTTTGTAGAAGTATTTAATTTTAAAAAAATTGACTGTGAGCTCACTTTTACCTATGCTGCAATCAAGATCTCGAGTGAGTGAAAGTGATTTACGGCTTCCAGGTGAGTCATTCCTCCATTTCTTTTCATTTTTTTGGTATTTAGCTATGCATTTAAGTTATTTTGTGTATTTTTATTTGTATTTGTATTTAGGTTTTTTTCATTTGAATCTTCTTGCAAAACAATGAAACCTTACATCCAATTTCAAAATTAAAAAACTTACCTACACACAAAAAAACAACCCTAAATTGAAATCAACAAAAACTTTTACCTTTCAAAACCAAAAAACTGACCTAAAATTGAGCAAAACAACCCTAAACTATTTCTATTTGCAATGTTTAGGGTTTAGGGTTTAATTTGCATTGCTTTATGTTTTGAATATGAATGCAATTATTTTAAAATAGAAATATTTCATCTGCATTGCTTTATGTTTTAAATATGTATGCAACTATTTCAAAATGGAAATATTTTATTTGCATTGCTTTATGTTTTAAATTTGTATGCAAATATTTCAAAATGGAAATATTTTATTTGCATTGCTTTATGTTTTAAATCTGTATGCAAATATTTCAAAATGGAAATATTTTATTTGCATTGCTTTATGTTTTAAATCTGTACACACAAACACCTACTCTATAACATATTAACATACATATAGTTTTGTACCAATGTAATCCTTGAACCTCCTTTATGAAAGGTTTAAAAAAATCTCAAGGTTTACCTAAAATTTGAGAAAATCAATCAATCTAGAATCAAAAAAATAAAATTAATCAATCCAATCAACATAACAAGAGCCCTAAAATCGAGAAATCATAATCAAATTCTTACAAAGATTCAAGATCAAATATATCATAAGTCTACACTAGCACCCTTGGGAACTTTAGCCCACAACATGTAGCACCGTCTAGTGCTAGGACCCCTATAAAATTGTGTCAAATAATTTTTTCCCTCTCTTTTGTTCCCTAATTTGATCAAGTTTATGAAATTCATTTCCCTAAAAACTTGGTAGTGATCAATATATAAAATTTGGTACTTAAAACACATTACATGCCTTGTTAATACTAGAATAGAAAACACGTATATCTATCTTCTCTCATTTCACAAGGAATTATAAAAATAAATAAAAATTCCAGAGTTGAATATTAGAGTTCTAAATAATAAAATATTAAGGGAATTATTAAATTATTAAATCATGAATCTATCTTATTCCTCCTTAAATTTATTCATCTCCTAGTTTATTTTAGCCTCTTTCCATTATTGGAATGCATATAACCTTAGTTTCCTTATCCCATTATCTAGAATCCGTGTTATAGGATCATGGTTCAAATCTAAAACTTCTCCTTCATTTGCCTATTGTTTGAATATTTCTTGTGATCCTCATTACATCTTGTTTGAACTCTATTAAAAATAAATTTATACTCTTTTCAATCTATATTACTTTAAGTTATACTAAAGTGTACAACATACAACACCTATGACATGAATCCAAGCTCAACAACCTAAAATTTTGTCAAACACTAAAGCACTATAAATTACATAGAACATAATATTAGGTGTGATGGATCCCAAAATGATAGGTAAAGTAATTTAAAACCACAAATTTCATTGAATACATTGTCAAATTCTTTGATGATAAGTTCAAATTGTGGTTACAATTTAATAGTCAACTTTGATGACATTAGAAAAATTCTTTAATATAAATATTTTCATTAGATCCATGTTCCATTAAATCTTAAGTTTGATTCAAATATGGGCCCATTTTTCAACATAATATAAAATGTGAGGAGGTCATTCATTTACTAAGAGTGAACAATATTAGCTTATGCAAATGAGGTCATGTTTGTGGCTTGGTCTTGAAAAAGGCTTCATCATATGACCTAGTATTTCTAATGAAACATGTAGGGATCTATGTGCATATGTGTCTTGGCCCATTAGTGACAAAGTTTTATGCCAAAAAACATAACAATATTATTTTTAAAACAAGAGGAGAAGACCTAGACAAGTATCTTAGTCACAAGCCAAGCACCTATAATTATCAAACATGATTGTTGTCATTCCTTGAGCACAAAGATGCTAATGAAGATATCTAATGAACAAGTGTATAATGAAAATATATGCCTCTAAATTCCTACTAAATTGTATTACTCTTGAGTATATGTTCCACACCAACTTCACCAAATTTGATCCCCTTGCTTGTCATCATGATAAAGTGATTATATATTTACAATAGGAGGCCATCATATGTTATTAATTACCTCCTAAATGTAAATTTTAAAATATAGTATATGTAACTTAATGAAATTTGGTTTCCTTGGGAAACTTCACCAAATTTTACCCCCTTAAGCCATCATTTTTTCCTAGGACAGTTAATTCACAGATCCCCTTAAAACTATATTTACAACCCCTTAAGCCATCCTATGATTTTTTCAAGACAAGAGGAGAAGACTTAGACAAGTATCTTAGTTACAAGCCAAGCACCTATAATTATCGAACAAGATTATTGTCATTCATTGAGCATAAAGATGCTAATGAAGAGATCTAATGAACAAGTGTATAATGCAAATATGTGCTTCTAAAATCCTACTAAATCGTATTACTCAAATACATGTGCCACACAAACTTCACCAAATCTGATTGATGAGGGTGCAACCCAAGACACAGAAAATCACAGAGAAAACTAACAAATCTTATTATTTTCAAGGTATGAAATTCTTACATGCAGAGGATCTCCAATCCTCGAGTTCTGCAATACATGCAAATTATAGAAAGAAACTACAGAAATTCCCCTATTTGCAGCATGCGATCTTCTTTCCCCAAAAACTGCCCACAAAAGTCAGAAACTACCCCATAAATAGCCCCATTCTCCGTTTGGAGCCAAAAACAACATTCTAATTATGCACAAACTTCCGGAAGCCCTAACTCAAGATCTAACCGTCGGATCTTCAATGATAATACCTTTTCGAAAAAGTCTTACGAAAATGAAGTGCCCAAAAGTGGCGCCTTAAGGCTAACCACTTTCGTTTTTTGCCAATTTTCGGGTCCATCCGGAGCCTTTAAGTCCCTCAAAATTAGCTCCAAAGATTTTGTAGGGCAAAAAGCAGAAACTGAAACTTGAATAACTTTTGAACCGGGAATGATCTTCGCTTGATTCTTTCACTAGAGTGTTTATTATTATATCCCGAAGCTTCCCTTAAATTTTTGTCTCCTCACGCCTTCAAATTCATACCTGCTAAAAATAGCAGTTGAGCAAAAAAAGTAGAAAAACAGTTTTGAAAGTTGTGAATTCTTCTTTGACAAAAAGGGTATCTAGAAATGCAAAAACATCTACAAAAATCTATATGAAAGTAAATATATTTTTGGGTGATGTAGGATTTCCCTTACACCACTGGATGCTCCTGCATCAAACACCCAGGGTAATTTGAAAAGTGACCCCGCCACTTCTCAGGTGGTTGAGAAAAACCCAAAAGGTCAACCTCTGCCTTAGACAACCAGGATGAATCTTCCACAGGCCTTCCTCTCCACTTCACCAAATATTCTTCATACTGTCTGTTTCTAGTACTCCTTCCCACATGGCTATCCAAGATTTCTTCGATCTCCTCCTTTTCTGAAGTAGGTGCTGGAATACCACACTGTTCCATTGCTGGTACTTCCTCTACGCCACTCTCATGATATTATGTCAAATCTGCAATGTTGAACACAAGGGAAATGTTGAATCCATCCGGCAACTCTACCTCATATGCGTTCCCTGAATCATGCCTCTTCAAAATTTTACAAGGACCGAACTTCTTCATCTTCAGTTTGTTATAGGTTCCTACTAGAAACCTTTCTTTCCTCAAGTGGACCATCACTTCATCACCAATCTGAAACTCCTTATACCTCCTCTTTTGATCTACCTTAGCCTTATATTGCATATTCATCTTGTTAATGTGTTCTTTTACCTTCTCATGCATATTCTTGATGTGTTCTGCAAAGTCTTCAGCTTCAGCACTTGTCTTCTTCTCTTGGTCCATCTTTCTCAATTTTAGAGCAGTCCTAGGACTACTTCCATACACAATCTGGAATGGTGATATACCAGTGCTTCTATTGACAGAATTGTTGTAAGAAAATTCTGCCTGGGGTAAGATCAAATCCCATCCCTTTGGTTTATCTCCTACCAAGCATCTTGGTAGGTTACCCAAACTCCTGTTCATAACTTCAGTCTGCCCATCAATCTGGGGATGGTGTACAGAACTAAACTTCAACTTTGTTTTCAACTTCTTCCACAAGGTCCTCCAAAAGTATCCAACAAATTTTGTGTCACGATCTGAGACTATACTCTTTGGCAAACCATGTAGCCTCACCACCTCTCTGAAGAACAAGTCAGCAATATGGACTGCATCATGGGTCTTCTGGCATGGGATGAAATGTGCCATCTTCGAAAACCTGTCAACTACCACAAATACTGAATCATTCCCTCTCTATGTCCTTAGAAAACCAAGAACAAAATCCATACTTATATCCTCCCACGGCCTCTCTGGTACAGGTAAGGGTTGATACAACCCTGTATTCTGACTCACTCCTTTAGCCATTTGACATACCCTGCAACTCTGCACAAACTTCTTCACATCTTGTAACAATTGATGCCAATAATAATGCTCACTGATAATGGAAATGGTCTTATTTCGACCAAAATGTCCTACCATTCCTCCACTGTGTTTCTCTTTTATCATGTTCTCCCTCATGGAACTCCTCGGAATACATAGTTGACTTCCCTTAAACAACATGCCTTCTTGAATTATGAAATCCAGCCACTTTGTCCTGTCAACTGTAACAAGTTCCTTGCAAGCTTTCCAAGCCTCTGTAAAATCAGGATCATTCGGATACAATGTCTTGAGTTCACTAAACCCAACCACCTCAATCTGCATTTCTATCAACAATGTATGCCTCCTACTTAAGGCATCTGCAACCCTATTTGACTTCCCACTCCTATGTTTTAAAACAAATGTATAACTCTGCAAAAATTCTACCCATTTCATATGCCTCTGATTTAATTTTCCCTGACTACTCAGGTACTATAATGCTTGATGATCAGTATACATAACAAATTCCTTCGGCAACAAATAATGCCCCCATTTCTTTAATGCTTGAACTATTGCATAAAATTCTTGATCATATACAAAGTACTTTCTCTTTGCATCATTTAACTTTTCACTGAAATAGGCAATGGGCTTACCTTCCTAGCTTAGCACTGCTCCAATGGCACAACCACTGGCATCACAATCCACCTGAAACACCTTATTGAAATTTGGGAGAGCTAAAACAGGTTGTTCTGTCACCTTCTGCTTCAATAGATCAAAACTCCTTGCCGCTCCAGTGCTCCACTTGAACTCTTTTCCGTCCCCTCTCATTGTTTCAGTTAGGGGTGCACAAATACTACTGAAGTTTCTAATAAACTTTCTGTAAAAACTAGCCAAACCATGGAAAGATCTCACCTCAGTAGCAGTTCTTGGGGTAGGCCATTCCAGAATAGCCTTCACCTTCTCTGGGTCCATCTTGAGACCTTTTGTCGAGACAACAAACCCCAAGTACACTAACTCCTTCTTCACAAAACTACACTTCTTCAGATTAATCAACAATTTCTCTTCTCTTAACTTCTCAAAGACTCTACCAATATGCATTATATGCTCATCCAGTGACTTACTGAATATCAAAATATCATCTAAATACATAATAACAAAGCTTCCTAGGAACTCTTTCAGTACCTCGTTCATGAGCCGCATGAATGTGCTCGGTGCATTGGTTAGCCCAAAAGGCATGACTAACCACTCGTACAGGCCCTCTTTGGTCTTGAAGGCGGTCTTCCATTCATCTCCCTCTCGAATCCGAATCTGGTGATATCCACTCTTCAGATCAATCTTTGTGAAGTACTGAGCTCCACTCAAACAGTCCATCAGGTCATCCATCCTTGGCAGGGGAAATCTATACTTGATTGTTATCTTGTTTATGGCCCGAGAGTCTGTACACATCCTCCACTCCCCATCCTTCTTTGGTGCTAGTACTGCAGGTACTGCACATGGACTCAAACTCTCTCGAATCAAACCCTTTCTCAACAACTCCTCAACTTGTCTATTCAACTCATTTTCTGTAGGAGTCATTCTATGAGCTACCTTATTCAGCAAACTGGCTCCTGGGATCAAGTCAATCTGATGACTGATCTTCCTCATTGGTGGTAAACCCTCAGGTACATTATCAAAAACAATATCCCGAAACTCATTCAATAACCTAGAAACTTCTACTGGAACCTTCTCACTACCCTCCTTATCCATTTTAGGAATCAATGCATAACACACACACTCATGTTTCATGCCTTCTAAAAATTTCCTTCCATCAACATAACAAATTCTAGCACTACTGCATACCTTTTCTTCGGCCTTCTTCAGGGGTTTCAACTTATGGCGGACTCCATCCTTCATCAGGGAATAAGTGTTTGCATGGCCATCATGTACAGCTCGCCTGTCAAACTGCCACGGCCTCTCCAGTAACATGTGACATGCATCCATGGGGATGATATCACAGAGTACCTCATCACAATAGCTTCCGATCTTGAACTTCACCGGGCACTGCTCATTGACTAGAACTTTATGGTCTTTTTGCAACCAGGCAATCCGATATGGATGTGGATGCCTTTCCCTCTTCAGCTTCAACTTTGTAACCATTTCTTCTGACACTACATTATCAGTGCTCCCACCATCAACAATGACATCACAACATTTGTCTTCACACTTGCACCTTGTGCGAAACATATTCTTCCTCTGTTCTGGCTCCTTCTCTTCAGTCACCAGGGCTCTTCTAACCACTAGGGCTTCTCCCCTTTCAGCATCATCTAAATGCTCAGATTGAGCCTCCTCATCTACATGCACAACCCTTGCATGACCTTCTGGGCTTTTGTCTGTCCTTCCTTGGTATTGTGGACATTCATCGGCTCGATGTCCTTCTTCACCACATTGGAAACAAGTTCCTCTGAAACCACCCCTTCCGGGTCCTTGCCCAAATCTTCCTCGTCCTCTACCTTTTTGATCACCACCATTTTGATCACGTGGGCGGTAGAAGTTATCATTCCTCTGGCTTCGACTGGTACCCACATCTTCATTTTTCTTCTCATCCTCATTTCGGCTTCCAAAAGATATTCCGCTACCCCTTCCGCTTTGACCTCCTCGTCCTTTTTGCTTACTGTCAAATCTTTTGTTCAACTTCTCTTCAACTCTCAGCGAAAATTGGTAAGCATCCTCAATGGTGGCCATTCTGACCAAGCTTAACTCCTCTTGAATGCTCGGTCGTAACCCATTAAGATAACGGGCTACCTTCTCCTTGTTGGCCTTTGCATGTCCCGTTCTGATGATCATCTTGTGAAAATCTTCTGTGTATTCTTTCACAGATCTACTTCCTTGCTTCAACCCTTGCAATTTCTTCAATAGATCTAACTCATAGTCCATTGGCATGAACTGCTTCTTCAGTTTCTCCACCATGCGATCCCATCTGGTGATCTTTCCCTTTTCTCTCTTATTTCTTTCTAGTTGGACCTCTTTCCACCAGATACTGGTGTGGCCCTTCAGCTTCGTTTTTGCAAACTTAACCCGATCTAGGTCCTCTACTTCTTCATACTCGAAATACTCTTCCAACTCGTTGATCCAATCAATCAACTCTTCCGGGTTCAGACTACCGGAAAAACTAGGAACTTCTACTATAGGTCTTTTTCCGATCTTCGAAATGGCCCTTATCAACCGCATTTGATCTTGATCAATACCTTCTTCTTCCTCTTCTACATCTGAATCTTCTACCTCTTCTTCATCCTCACTTTCTTCTCCCCTTCTCGGGTTTACCCCTCTTCTTAACTCTCTTTGTAATGCATTAATTTGTCTCTAGAGGGCTCTGAAACCCTCGGCCGCTAATGGATCTCTTCCACCAGCATTTCTGGCACCTCCGGCACCACCTCGCCTACCACGCACCAGTCTTGGAGGCATCTTGAATATCTTGAACCCACAACCACAGTCCTAGTGCGAACTACCTCACGATCGGCGATCTGTCCACACGCTCAAGAAAACCCGCTCTGATACCACTTGATGAGGGTGCAACCCGAGACACAGAAAATCACAGAGAAAACTAACAAATCTTATTATTTTCAAGGTATGAAATTCTTACATGCAGAGGATCTCCAATCCTCGAGTTCTGCAATACATGCAAATTATAGAAAGAAACTACAGAAATTCCCCTATTCGCAGCATGCGATCTTCTTTCCCCAAAAACTACCCACAAAAGTCAAAAACTACCCCATAAATAGCCCCATTCTCCGTTTGGAGCCAAAAACAACATTCTAATTATGCACAAACTTCCGGAAGCCCTAACTCAAGATCTAACCGTTGGATCTTCAATGATAATACCTTTTTGGAAAGGTCTTGCGAAAATGAAGTGCCAAAAAATGGGGCCTAAAGGCTAACCACTTTCGTTTTCCGCCAATTTTCGGGCCCATCCGGAGCCTTTAAGTCCCTTAAAATTAGCTCCGAAGATTTTGTAGGGCAAAAAGTAGAAACTGAAACTTGAATAACTTTTGAACCGGGAATGATCTTCACCTGATTCTTTCACCAGAGTGTTTATTATTATATCCCGAAGCTTCCCTTAAATTTTTGTCTCCTCACGCCTTCAAATTCATACCTGCTAAAAATAGCAGTTGAGCAGAAAAAGCAGAAAAGCAGTTCTAAAAGTTGTGAATTCTTCTTTGACAAAAAGGGTATCCAGAAATGCAAAAACATCTACAAAAATTTAAATGAAAGTAAATATATTTTTGGGTGATGTAGGATTGCCCTTACACCACTGGATGCTCCTACATCACTGATCCCCTTGCTTTCCATCATGATAAAGTGATAATATATTAACAATAGGAGGCCATCATATGTTATTAATTACCTCCTAAATGTACATTTTAAAATATAGTATATGTAAATGAAATTTGGTTGCCTTGGGAAACTTCACCAAATTTTATCCCTTTAAGCCATCATTTTGTCCTATGACAGTTAATTCATAGATCTCTTTAAAACTATACTTACAACCCCTTAAGCCATCCTACGATTGTTTTTAAGACAAGAGGAGAAGACTTAGACAAGTATCTTAGTCACAAGCCAAGCACCTATAATTATCAAACAATATTGTTGTCATTCCTTGAGCACAAAGATGCTAATGAAGAGATCTAATGAACAAGTGTATAATGCAAATATGTGCCTCTAAATTCCTACTAAATTTTATTACTCAAGTACATGTGCCAAAACAACTTCACCAAATTTGATCCCCATGCTTGCCATCATGATAAAGTGATTATACATTAATAATAGGAGGTCATTATATGTTATTAATTACCTCCTAAATGTACATTTTAAAATATTGTATATGTAACTTAAGGAAATTTTGTTGCCTTGGGAAACTTCACAAAATTGTATCCCCTTAAGCCATAATTTTGTCCTAGGACCTTAATTCATAGACCCCCTTAAGGCATCCTATTATGACCCCTTAAGCCATCCTATGAGGACCCCTTAAGCCATCATAATTTCTCTTAATTTAATGTAATTTTTAGTGAGATTTCACATCACATTAACAATTATCTTTTTTTTCATTTGCATGCCTTAGACATAAATTAACCTTACACATTTTTTCATGTGTATTCAATTAGGTCATTTATATCATGGATTAAGGGTATTTTTAAGAAAATGGTTTTAGGGGATTAAATTTACCTAGAAATTTAGCTTTTTGTGTACGTTTTAAGTTTATTTTTTAGTATGTACATGTATTAAAATTACATAGTTAGATCTTAAATTTTGAAATTTGTATGTATGGTCAAGTTGAATGATGTGTGTATGCACTGTACATCCTATTTTTTCTTTTCAACATGTATCTTAAATTTTAAAATTTGTATGTATGCTCAAGTTGAATGATGTATGTATCATATTTAAACACTCATGTATGTTTAAAATTTAATTATTTCTTGTAATGTTGTACTTGCTTGTTAATTTTGTATAAGTTTTTTAGGTTCACTTATATAGATCATGGATCAATTTGTATCATCAATCCACCACCTTAGCCCCCTTCACCTCAACGCCCTCCACCTCCACTCCCTCCACCTCTGCCTCATAACCCCCCACCTCCACCACCTAGATCTAATAAGGCTCGCCTGCGAGTGTGGATTAGTGATAACATTAGATAAATTCAAGATCAAATCAATCTATTCAAAATGAAGCATTGATTCCACTGCACTTGAGGCATTTTGCATATGTGATGCAAAATGTTGTTGATGTGGACTTAGATAGGCATCAATGATGGCGAGAGGAGAGGAAACACTTTTATTCTAATGGTCTCTCCTACAAACAAATTTTGGACCTTAAAATAACAAAATCCCATCTTGCACTTTTTCTTGTCAACCTTGTCACCAACCAACCCATTCTTGCAAACAAACTAAGAATATCAATGAGGTGGTGTAGAAATCCATAGATGTCTGCCTATTTTTAGGACCAATGGTGGATGGTATTTGACCAATTTCCACATGCTAATTTGGAGGTCCCTCTATATTTTTTGAGGAAATTATATACAGAGTTTGTGTTGGGCCAAAAACCCAGTTATTTTGGTTTCAAATCATTTCAGGGTGTTGGTGGCAGCATGCCACAATAGAGATTAGGGGAATGGGTTGATCCCTGATGACCCGTGCATGCTTAACCTCTTGTATATCATCTTGTTATTTCCATTCCTACACCCATGCACCATTGTGTGGTGGTATCTGCACTAGGATCTTTGAGTGCGCTCGCAGACAACCTTGACAAGTAAACTTATGTGATGGCAGCTAGGGCTAGAGAGCGAGACCATGGAGGATTGTTGTATGGAGCTGGTCCTAGTACCACTCCACCTGAGTCGACACCTCAAGTATGTACCAGTTTTCATCAACTATGCTATGGACCTGATCATGCTACACCCAGTTCAAGTGCACGTGGAGATTTTGATGATATCAGTCCATACGTTGAGTTTCTTACTACTAAGAATCACCCTACAAATATTTTGACATAGGTATAAATATACATGTACATGTTGAATTTATAACAAATTTTTAAACACACGTGTTTTTAATGAACATATATTTCAAAAAAATTGAAGACTTATTTAACAATCAAATTGTTTGGTGTAGATGATGACCATGGGGGCATCTTTTGCTCGTTGAGTTTGTTTTACGTTGACACCAGTGCAAGTCAACAACCCTTATGGAGTATTTTGATTGATTTTTTAAATATATTAAATAATTTTTTAACTTGATTTTAATTTGTAATTCAATCTTGAACATGTGTTTTAAATATTTATGTTGGTTCAGGGGAGTTATCTGGCTTCCACGTCGGTTCCACCAGAGGGATCATTTTTTAGTTGTCCTCCATTGTTAGGCATCTGGCATGAGGTTATCATACATGTATATTATTTTATTTAAAACTATACTTACAATTTTGTATTTTGAATTCACTATATCAAGCATGCATGTACTTAAATATTATAAGTGTTGTGCCTATGTGCAAGTTGACACCTCCACGAGGATGGGAATTGGGCACCCATTTGATGCACAAGCAATTCAAGAGACAACTAAATTTTAGGTTGTTTAATTTTTTTTCTACATGTGTGCACAATTTATAGTTATTTCAAATATAATAAAACACCCAATCTAGTACACTTGAATATATATGTTTTAACCTAATTTGTACACATGCACTTTAAATTTGACCTTGTAGGACTATTGGTGGCACCTTCTATCTTGATGATGCCACACCACCTCAACTAGGACATGCAGAGTAGCCTCATATGGTATTTTAGAATTTTGACTATATTTAAAGTCAAATAAAAATTATACATTGTGAATGACTTAAATTAAATTTTAAATTGAATATATATGCTCATGTGTTAAATTATTTTTCTTTTATAGTGCATGAGATAGGTCTTGTAGCAAAGCATGTAGAGGAAGGTCCTATAGTAGAGCATGTTGAGCAACGTCATATGGTAATTTAAATATGACTTTATAAATTAATTGAACTAAATCATTTTTAATCGTCTTAAATATGATTTCAACTTTATTTCCCTTATACAAATTGATTCAAAACATGCAGAGAAACCTCGCACGATAATTTAAATATGATAAATTATAATTTAAACTGTCATTAAATAATTTTTAATCATCTTACATCTGATTTCAACTTTATTTCTCTTGTACAGAGTGATTCAAATCATCTAGGTAGTCTGCATCGAGTGAAAAGGGTCTCTTGATTATAGAGATGATATGAGTTAGATTATTTCATGGGTTGTATTTGATGGACTTTTATATATGTTTTAGTATTTGATGAACTTGATCTATATACACGTGTTTCCTTATTTCATGGACTACATATATGTACATGTTTCAATATTTTGGTATAATTTCATGGATTAGCTATCTATATATATTTCAATATTTTTATGGACTTAATATATTATTTCATGGAATTTATTAATTTTAGTATTTTATGGTCTATTATTATTAAATAGTAATTTACACATGTACATTTATGTATTTTAAATTGAACAAATTAGTTATCATCATTCAAGATAATATTTTATCAAATTTCAATATTTTCATACATGTTATAATATGAAATTAATATGAAATTGATAGGACATTAATGTGAAATTAATGTGAAATTGATAGGACATTCAAATATTTATACTTTACAAAAGATTCATAGTCAAGACATTAATAGGACATTAATGTGAAATTAAATATATATGTGAAATTAAAGTTGAAATTGATATGACATTTAAATATTTGTACTTTACAAATTTTCAATTCACAGTCAAGACATTAGTAGGACATTAATGTAAAATTATACAAATGTGAAACAATAAGATGTCTTAAGGGGATCAAAGAAGTTCTCAAAATTTGCTTAAAGGGATCAAAGACTTCAAAATACACATCTCATGTTTAATAGAAATTGATATAATTAAGTACTAAAATTTAAGATAACTCATCATAACAATCACCAAAGTTATACAAAAATAGTGTTAACGTTAATATAATTTATCTTAATAGGATGTCTTAAGGGGTCCTAATAGGTTATCTTAAGGGGATCAAAGAATTCAAAGTACATATCTCATGTTCAATCACAATTGATATAATTAAGTATTAAAATTTAGGATGACTCATCATAGCAATTGATATAATTAAGTATTAATTTAGGATATGTCCTAATAGGATGTCTTAAGGGGATCAAAGAAGTTCTCAAAATTTTCTTAAGGGGATCAAAGACTTCAAAGTGCATGTCTCATGTTTAATCACAATTAATATAATTAAGTACTTGAATTTAGTATGACTCATCATAACAATCACAAAAGTTACACAAAAATAGTGTTAATGAGTATAATTTATGTCTTAATAGGATGTCTTAAGGGGTTCTAATAGGTTTTTCTAAGGGGATCAAAGAATTCAAAGTACACGTCTCATGTTCAATCACAATTGATATAATCAAGTATTAGAATTTAGGATGACTCATCATAACAATTGATATAATTAAGTATTAATTTAGGACATGTCCTAATAGGATGTCTTAAGGGGATCAAAGAAGTTCTCAAAATTTGGTTAAGGGGATCAAAGTAGTCAAAGTACACATCTCGTGTTTAATCACAATTGATATAATTAAGTATTAGAATTTATGACTCATCATAACAATCACATAATATACAAAAAAAGTGTCAGTGTTAATTTAATTTTATGTCGTAATAGGATGTCTTAAGGGGATAAAAAAAGTTCTCAAAATTTGGTGAAGCTACCCAAGGCAACCGAATTTAACAATAATATGCGTTCAATATTTAGTGATTATACTTTCAAATTTTAAGTTTCAAAGTAGGAAAACATGCACATTTAACAAACAAAATATATAGAATATTGATTTTGATATATAAAAGTGTAGAGTAATTGTGTATCTACATATACAATTTTTTACAAAATATGTAATTGTGTATGTGCATATATGCCAACTCAAAACAATGTTTATAAAATGTGGCTATGTCATCTCAAGAAAATCCAAAACTTGTGGGGAATCATCAAAATGTAGCCTCTTCACGCCACCTGATATCAAAATGATTTAACCAATATCAATATATCATCAAAACATGTATTTTAATTTATATAAAACTATATATATACACAAGTACCTATATTTACAAGTATTCCACATGTGTGTAGGTTGAATTTGCATCCTCTCCTTTTTATTTCAAAGTATGTGATGAATGTGATGATGGCTTAAGGATACACAAGGTTAATAAATCGATTTTAACTATTAATGTAAGCAATATCGATATATCATCAAAACACGTATTTAAATATATAAAACTAAAATTATACTTACTTGCATATACCAATTATTCCATGTTGTCTAAGTTGAATCTACATGGACTCTCTTTTTTGTCTCAAAGTATGTGGTGAATTTGTGATGATGGATTAAGGATACAAAAGGACAATAAATCAATTTTAACTATTAATGTATAAGCAATATCAAAACATGTATCCAAATATATAAAACTAAAACCATATTTACCTATATTTACTTATTCCATTACACTATTTTCATCCTCTCTTTTTTGCAATTCATCTATGATTGTCTCATGCTCTTTCATAGAAATTGTCCATAGCTCTTTATTTGCAGGTCTTCCACAATACCTCACTAGTTTTATATTTGTTACCACCACCAAATGTGAGTAGTGTATAATCTTCTTATGTGTTTCATAATCTTTGAATGCAAGCAAACCATTCTTCCTTATTAGGTATTTTTCATAGCTAAGTGCCAACAACCACCACCAAACATGTTGGATAATGATAGTCATAATCATCTTCTCAAAGTTCTATTAACTTATGTTTAGTCTCCACACAACAAGTCAAACAATATTTAGTTTCCTCTTCATTCTCCTCAGGTGCAACAACAACATACACATGTCCTACAAACAAAATTTGATTCAATAACTTGTGTGTCCATATAATTTGACCAATATACATACATGCATTCATACATATAAATAAATAAAAGCATTACAAAATAGTAATAAAGTGAAATAAAATAAAATAAATTGAATTAAATTACCTTCTTTAACAAGGTCTTAAACACAAGCATAGTCATCTGATGCAAACACTTGATTATTGTCTTCAATTGTTGTTTCATATTGATCATGTGCTTGTGTAGGTGTCAATGATATTTTCTTCCACTCTTCAACCCATTCTTTGTTCTCACATGCTTCCCAATCTCCTGAAGTACAAAACTAATAAAAGACATGCAAGCTCCCTTGTCCAGATAGTCCATGTCCTTGCGTTCAAACTCTTAAATGAATGATATTTAGTAGATCCATCGATTGCCTCACAATCAAGTCTAGGTATAATGTTCTCTTCTTCAACCAATCAAAAGAATCAATGAACTATATAGTACTCACTTGATCATGTAGATAATTATGTATGGCACCAATCCACAATCCTATGTGCATCTTTAAATTTTACTACATCCTAAAATTTCAATTGCTCTCTAGCAAGAATTCTGATATGAATGCATGTACACTAAATTTTTTTGTAACTAAATCACAACTCTTTCCAATTTTTCCATCTTTTAAAGAATACTCGACATTCTTAAATATTTTAACATCCACTAATTGTGGTGGACTTGATAAATGGTCTTTGTAGTTTTAAGTACTCTAGTAGTAATATTTTGTTTTTGATTAAGTATAGTGGTTCTATGGTTACTATTTTGTTATTTGGCCTGTGTGCCACCCTAGACATGGTGTTCTTTGATGTTGGATGGTGGTGCTATTTTACCCACCCTATTTTTATTTTTTTTGAGTTTTGGTTGTAACCATGGGATCAAGGCCCTTCCCTTGCTAATCTAATAAAAAAATCCACTAAGTATTGTCCAAAATTATTTTCAACATTTTCATGCATACAAACTCCTAATAATGAAAGATTGCCACAACTAGTGCATTGCCTATGTAACGCCACACCACGCAACCCTAGAGGAAGATGCAATTAACTACTCAAACGTACTATTTTTTATTTTGTTTAAGTACAATTAATATGCAAGATTACTACCCATTTCCAACAACCTCTAAGGTTATGAGATTGAGATTACTTATTAACCCACAAACAACATAAATGAATCCATAACATTCATTTAATTAACAAATTAGAAACACATACATTCCATACAAGATAAATTACATCCATCGTAATAGTTACAATATGATCTCAAATAATAATTATTTAATAAAGAGATTACATCACTCATTCCCCAAATGAGGTAAATCCAATAAGCCTGATTACATATTACATCTTCCACCTTGAATACAAATGAGGGGTAATAAATTACAAGAGTCGACTGGAATGAATAAAAGCATAAAGAGTAACTAGATCCCATGAGCTCTCCAACTAGAAATCTCGTCCACACGAACAAGAAGAAATCCCAACGGAGTAAGGTGCACGCCACCCAACCAAGTGGAACCCAAAGGCCCACCCCCCGTGCTAGGAGATAGTAACCAGGATTCTTAGCCAAGACCAACTACCTCTAGACACAGGCTAGAAGATAACTGAACCATATCGACACAACCATTCACATGAACAACACAAGTACGACTCTCACATGGTCACATTGCTTCCAGATGTAAAACAAAGCAAGTATGCTAAGAAATCCATACACATAATAAACAAATACCAAATGTTGTCCTAGACAGAGTGTCATCACACAGCTCGTCATGGGTTTTCCTCTGAGAATCTTCATAGGCTCCGACCCCCACTATGGGTTATCCTGGTGGTCTCAATCGAATCTCGGCCCCCATACTCACTCATGCAGAATCAACTACCTTTCATATAGACAAGATAGATGACTTTTCCATTCTAGGTCTTCCCAAAAATCCCAAGTCTAAACGTGCACTTGTGTCTATGAGTGAGGCATAATTATCTTGATTAGTGAGAAGTTAGTCCTAATCTTCTAAGTATTTTTTTAGTTATCACTTGATTAAACCACCTCTGAAGGTTATCCAGTTTACCTTTTTGGGCTCTGGCCCCTACAGAAGCCACTCTTCTACTTGACAACATACCAAACAAAACCAATCACCAAGGAAACCCAAGTGCATACAAATTAGATATAAAACCACTCCAACTCTAGGAGGAAACATAAAATGAAACTCACTCCAAACACTGGAGGCAACAAATCACATAACAAAGCCACTCCTTCGAGGAGGCATAAAACCCATAATCCCCTCCTTCCACAGGAGGCACAAAACATCCCTGTTCGTGGAAACTGGGCAAAACATTGACATAACTTCATGCACTACCCAAGGGAACAAACAAACGATCGACATCACAAAACGACAACCCCCAACCTCTAGGGTCCTCTGGAAGACTTACATATTAAAGACATTTAACCCATTTCCCCAAACATGAACACAGAGGAAATAAACTAATTTTGGATATATTAAATCAATTTCCCTTAGTAACACTCAATAATTTATTGCCTCAATAAAACTAATTAATAATGTCTCTTTCAGACACAGGTTGAGATTTTAACCAAACATTTAATTCCTCGATTACTTGTAAATAATAAAATAAACATTTACTTCGCCGATTTAAACATACCATTTTCAAATTATCTACTTCTTCTTTTCAAAACAAATCATTTTTAAAAAATCAATTAATTTCTTTATTAAACATAATATCTGAAAATCAAATATTTGTTCCTTCCAAATATCTTATTTTAAAATAAATCCATTACATCAACTATAGCATATTGATTTAAAATTTCCTCAATTACATTAAAAAAAAAACATGATATTAATCTACTCAACATTTTAATATATATTGAATATATATATCTATATATATATAAATTTATAATCTCAACTATAACATAATACTTTAAGATTTTCCCAATTACATTTAAAACATGCTATTATTTTACTCATCCATTTTAATATATATATATATATTAAAATTATATTCACAACTATATATATATATATACAACATAATATATATAACTTAATAGTCTAATATTATATACATATAATATTAAATATTAAATATATATATATATATAAATGATTTATATATATAATAATATTTTAATATTATATATAAATAATATTAATTATTAAAAGAAGATATTTTATTTTTATTTTAAAAAAAACCTCAATCGTGCCTCGGGCCGCGTGCCAACCCTAAAGGTTGGGCGACGGAGCTCCCCACAACGCCTCCCATTGGGGCGGTTGTGGGTTGAGCCCTAGTAGCTCTAACAATTTAAAAAAAATAAAAAATTATTATATGTTTTTTTTATATTTTTTTAATCAAAAAACGCCTGTGGATTTTTAAATCCGCGCACCTCCACAGGGGGGGTTTTAGAAAATTTTGACAACATAACCCCCCCAAGATGAATTTAAAAAAAATAAATTATATATATATATATATATATATAGGATTCAAACATCCCCATAAGAAGTTGAGGAAATAAATTGAGCAAATGAAATTGAAATATCCATTTACAACCAAGAACTCATTTTTTTTTTTAAGAGATTCATTTTCAACCAAAGGTTTTGTTTCAGTCTCAAACTAATTTTCACATGGGTTTTCTTTGCACATCAAACAAAATTTATAAATATTTTTCAAACAACACTAAAAATTGTGAAACCTTTCAAAATAAAAAAATTAAACAAGAAGAAAACCTGAACCCAAAAGCTTGAAAGGTTAACAATGGAGCTCTCAATTCTTCTTCTGATTCCAGCTCCTCCAAGAATTCAACTTACTTCTTCCCAATCCAAAATCCAACAACAAATTTCTGTTTTTTCCTTCCTTTTCCAATTTTTCAAAAAATTCCTCAAAACTCATTCAAAATCCCAATAATAAAGAAAATTCCCAAAAAATATCTATGCAACCACCCTCATAAATTTTTGAAAACAGAAATAGAAAATATCTCTAGTTTCAATTTTTTGCATTGAAAACTTAAAAAAAAAACAATTTGAAATCATTTTTCAATTTTCAAATGTAATTCCAATTTTTAGTTAAAATATCTATCAATTCTATCAAGTAACTTAATTCAATTTAATTAATTTAATTAATTCAATAAAATGAATCTAATCCAAGATTAAATTATTTTATTAATTAAATTAAATTAATTAATTAATTAAATAACATCTTTCAACATAATAACCCGATTAATTTAATCAACAACTTAAATACATAAAGCCATTTATTTACCTTTTTCTAACTTGCAATTTAAATAAAATCAAGGCAAATTGAACAATATTAAAACAACTGGACCAGACTAAGACCGACAACACACTATGACCAGGGTGATGACTTGACACAGAAAATCTAGCTACTATCTCCCAATCAAATGTCGTTGGGCAATGGACACGCTCAAACCTGTAAAACCAGGTGGAGTCGATGTCCTGTACCTATCAACCTGCGAACAAAGAGTATATTCACATGCATATATATATCATAATTAAAACACACCGTGAAGAGAAAGTCACGGAATCACAGGGCGCTCGCAAGCTAGTGGTGCAATCTCGTCCCCTTCACCAATACAGTATTACCAACTAATGAATATAACATCAATAATTTAATCAAAAGCATAAAGCATCATTAATTTATATATCATCTATGCTAATCTAAAGCATGCCATAATGATAACATCAGAATAAAATACCATCACATCAAAATATCACATTCGCATAGCTTAGCAATTAGCGATCACATAGTAACTGAGTACCATAGTCAAGGTACTAACAAAAAATAAGACATAACCAAACAGAACACTGTTCGATCAAAAGAGCAAAACAGAGGGGTATTACAGTCTAGAAATACATGAACTTAAATAAAATAATTCCCCATTATATCTTTCACAAAACAAACTTGCTATAAACTCCTTGATTGTTTTAGGTGGCATATTAATACCACAATCCTACATAATCATGTTAGTATGTTACAAAGTACAACATATATATCGAAAAACATCATAATAATAATAAAATTGCACATATGTTTTATAACAACAAGATATTTGTTGCTTATTAATTTTCACATACTAGGGTTTACATATTTCAAAAGATCTTTGACCTGTTTTAATATTATTAACATTGAATCACCACAAAATTTTCTATAAAATTTAGTTTGAGTTGTGTCTAATAGATGTTTTGAATGAGGATCATGAACTTTGGACCCCACTCTTAATTTCAAAACATCTCTAGCATTAGATGATACCCTAGTATTATCATGTCAATATTTTTCAATCAAAGATTTGATTTCAATATTCAATTTCATGTCAGATCACCTCGAGAGTCGACCACTAAAACTCCAACATTGGTTGATTGGATCAAATCTATACTTTCTCTTTTCTTTGTCACTCTTACCAATGTTTTAGGATGTATTTTTAGAATTTCACTAATATTGCTTAACATTCTTTTATTCAAAGTTGTTTTATTAACTATAGCAGTTGTTATAGCTCGTCATACCACATTCTTATCTTTAGATCAACTATTCTTTCCAATAGACTCAAGCAACAATAGATTTAACATGTTTAAGTGATTCACCTTTTCTTCTCGGTTTAACAAAAATGCCTGTTTTTCATTACTTTTCTCATTTTCCACATTCTCATCAATTGCATTATGAGTTGACACTGAAATGATAGTTTTTATGATAAAAAATTATTTGTATAATCTATTGGCATGTGTTCTTATTTGTCTCCAAGAAATCTTACCAAGAAGATTATCCAAAATAGTACTTTCAAATTTTTTAAAAATATTTTATTTTTTAACATTACAAGGATTTTCATTTTTATTTTCAACTTCAAAAGGATTTTCATTTTCATTTGCAATAAAAAAATTATTTTCATTTTTCATTTTCAACAACAAAAAAAAATTCATTTTCATTTTCAATTTCAACAACAAAACAATTTTCATCTTTATTTTCAACAACAAAACGATTTTCATTTTCATTTTCATGTTCAACAACAAAACAATTTTCATCTTCATTTTGAACAATAAAATAATTTTCATTTTCATTTTCAACAACAAAAAGTCTAAAATTTTCATTATCTCTATGAATATTATCGATCTCAACATCGTTAAATCCAGCTTTTTCAAATCTTCTACAACAAAAGTTTCCATATCATTCAAAGATGGATTTGAAGATGTACTTGGATTTGTGTCTATTTTCAGTTGTCACATTCTCCTTAGCATTGAAAGGTGGATTTGAAGACATACCAAGATTAGTTTGTATAATTGTATTATTTTCCACATTCACCTCTTGCGAATTTGGATCATCTACATCCATGGTCTCTTCAATGTTTTTATTTTCAATAGTCGTGGAATTGGATGCTTCAGCATTATTCATTGATCCAATCCTCATTCTTCTAACTCTTTGTATTTTTACCTCATCTCTCTTTGCTTGAATTTCTTTAGGAGTCAATAACTTCATATCTTTCCTCTTATTACGATATTGTGATCCTATGATTGCAATTTTATAGAGTACAAATGAATTTCAATAGTGAAAGTTTTCCTTCTTTGTTCCTCCTTCAAATGAGTAGAAGATGAACACAATTCCACTCAAAAAAATTCCCAATGATGCCTCCTTTCAAAATTCAAATCAAATTGCAAGTTCAAGAGCATGTAGAAAACAAAATTTGATAGAAAATAGGTGAAACTGTTGTTGTCAGCCATACACTATCAAGTTGCAGAATTAACAATAATTTTTTTTTTTAAATAGTCAAAAATGAAATGGGATCCCATTTTATAATCGGGATCCCATAGTAAATGAGACTCCATTTAGAAATGGGATTCCATTTCTTTTTCCAATGGTTAAAATAATAAATGAAGCAAGCAGGATCCCGTTTTTTAAAATTTAAATTTTTGGTTGTGTTTTTTCTTTGTTTTTTAGTTTGGGAAAAGGCTTGGGGACCCAAACCTAAGTGTTGGACTTGGTTCGACCTACAACTTGAGGTCATGTCAATGTCACAAGAAAAGAATGACTTTGGACATATGTCTAAAGACCTTTTTTGTAGAATTTTTTGACAAAATTAAAATCCATTATATATGAGACAGTGTAGATTCCAAATATGTAATTGTTTTTACAATTGGATTATTTTTTCTATTTTTTGAATTATTTTTTGATGAAACCAGTCCATAAACTTGAAATATCAGGGTTTTTTAGTATTTTAATAACTTTATTAAAATATTTTTTTGAAAGACGAATTATACAAAAGCTTTCTTCAGAAAAATCTTTTCAATTTGAAAATAAAAAATAAAAAATAATAAGTTTAGGTCATCTTATGCATGACATACATGACGATTTTTTGAAACAACAAATATGGCTAATAAAAAATTAACAAAATAAAATTACAAAAAATATCATGAGAATTCTTTAGTGTGTTACAAATTATCTTTTTCCAAAAGGATTCAAAAAAATATGATTATTTAGGTCAAAATATGGATGACATACACATGCATGAAATGGTAAAAAAGTCTTTTAAACAATGGATTTTAGAAACACCTATTGAAAATCAATTTGTATCATCTGGGTATTAAAATAAATTACATATTTGGAAACTAGACTTTGAGTGCTACATTTTATTATTAGTGACCTTTTTTAAGATTCCATCTCTAAGTGCTTCAAATTTCAAGGTCAAATGTGACAGATTCTCAAAATCAGGGAAAACACTTCACTTTTTGGCCAAAAAGTGGACTCAACTTCTTACACACCCAAATCTATGTGAAGTTCTATAGATGGATGGAACTGATTAACATGCTTACAAATTTTTGAAGCACACATAAGGCACAAACATCAAAACTTATGAGGAAGCCATACCTCTCAAACATAGGAAAGCCATTCCATGGTTTCCTATATAGTTATTACAAGTTTTGGTCATCTTCCATTGGGTAGAGTCAATGTTCATGAGAGTGTTGTGAACCAAGCAAAACTTAAGATAACATAGCTCAAGTCATCCTGCTTTATCAAATTTCAATCTTTCATTGAGAGGTATTTGAAAAGCAACAATAATTATACATAACATTTTCCAATGTGATCTCTTTTCATGAATCCATTAGAAATTGTAGTTACTTCAAGGTTCAACTAAGCTTGGATACTTCTTTTTCAAGAGTAAAATGATAGGATAGTATCTAAGAGCTATTATGATCAAACATCTAAATAAAAGAGTAAGAAAAGCATATTTTGAAAGAATAAAAAAAAGATAATTCAAGGTTCTAAAAGAATACAAAAGAGGTAATTTAGGGTTGTACTGGGCTCAGTAGAATCCATAATGTGCTTGCTTTAAGCATGCTTGGATAATTCAAAATAAGGTAAGGTTGAAAATACAAAAAATGATTTATTGAGTGGCTCTTCCTATAACATTTAATCCAAATTTCAAGTAGATCACTCTACTTGTAGAGCATATGAAACTTAGATTTTCCAATACTTGAGGAGCATTGATTTACTAAAAATTACAATGCAATATGAACATCAACAACATTCTACTTGTTCTTCTAACATTTTTAATAATTGTTTGCATTTTGCAATTATTGTTCAAAAAATCCAAATGAAGAGAAAGCTCATAGTGTCCATTTTACCTCCACAATGGACAAAACTATTCACATAAAAATGTGATAGATTCATGGGAGGACAAGGAACAAAATTCATCAAAATTTTTCTAGCAAAAATTGATAAAAATGCCAAATTTTAAGTTTGCTATAATGTGAATGCCTATTTGAGGATACGAAAATTCATGGGAAAATGCATCTTTTTTGTCATTAAGAAAAAATTAACTTTGCACACCAAAGGCTCCACAACACATTGTCAAACTTAGAAATATTTTAGCTTCATGCTACGACTCAAAGCATTTTTTATGTAATAAAAAATCACTAAATACTTGCATGTGGCCCCATCCTAGTGAATCCCACTTAATACTCAACCAGAAAAGGTGTAGGAGAGCAATCCCAATGTACTTTGAACCCAAGCCATCATTATGGCAATCACTCTCACCCTAACAAAAGAGCATGGCCCATTGAACTTGAAAAAATACATACTTAAAATTTACATCTGACAATTTATTTTTAGAGTTTTGTAACCAACAAGAGGATAATTCATAACAAGTGAAAGGCCATAATTTTCAAGCTCAAATTTGGGGCAATTTGCTCGAGTAATTTACAAATGATGCTGCAATTTGAAATGTGAAGATAATTGATTTCTTGGGCAACATTTTAACAAGAAGCGAGAAGGAAATATAAATATATCACCAATTCAAGCATAGGGTAGACTATGAACTCATTTCAATATCATGACAGATTAATAAGAAGGAATAATTTGAGATGTGACACAACTAATAAGGAGAACACAACCACAAAGAAACTTCATGAAGTTTTCAATAACATACACATTCAATACAATTATATTGGAGATAAGTAGTTAGTATCAAATGACTCTTATAACACAAAACTCATAAATGACACATATGCATGAGTTGCAATCATACCAAATGAAAATTATACGTGGATGATGGAATTACATAATTGAAGATGAAAAACCCATGTGATAATATATGAATTATAACTCATTTTGTTTGGAAATATATAAAAACAATTTTATCTAAATTTGGGCTCACTCTCCAAAATTATGATATGGAAGATATCCCTAACTATAAACGAGTTGATTTTGTAAGACTTATAGAGAAGGGCTAACTAAATCTTAAACCCAAAATAAAATCATTGAAAACTCAAAAGAAAGATCTATATAAGTCATGTTGCTAAAAAAAATGATAGAGATTAAAAAAAAATGAAATAACATTCAATAGAAAATATTTTGGAAAAAGCTAACATATAGAAACTCCTTTCTACCAAATATTGCAAAGCATATAAAACTTCCTTCACAAGGAACTACAATTTAGAGTTTTAATTAAAGTTAGATAGAGGGTATGAGTTAGTTTTGATCACATTCTCCATGAACTGAGCATTTTATCTATATGATCAAAACATATACATTTTATTCAATTTGGAGTATTTTTACTACAATGAGAGAAATTGTGTGGTAGCTAAACTTTTTTCTTTGTAGATTTTTCACTAATATGGAAGAAATTATTTGGGGCAACTCGAACATTTTTTTGTGTGGTAAGATTAGAGATAGTGTTTTAGGTCATGACCAAGTCAGACATCCCTTTGGAAGCCTAAAAGATGATTGGTTTTTTATTTGTCTAATATGTTTAAAAATAATAATATACAAACAAAAACTATTTTTAAGTTTAGAAAATATGACATTTATAGGGTTGTCACATTTTATTTAGTTGTAGATATTTTGGTGTTATCAATTTCATTTATGCATGAATTCATGATGGTTATGGGTAGGTGATAGTTGTATGAATTTAGGTTGAGATGAGCATCAATAAAAACTAAAATTTTAAGGAAAGGAATATCCATTATCTTAAACTTACCAATTTAGTAAAATTTTCGAATGAAATTTAGGAAATTTCACATCCACACCACAACTACATCAATAATTTTTTTAGAAAAGAAGAAGATAAAAACTATAATTATATTTTATTCATCCATAAAATTCTTAGATTTAATCTAGGCTAATCCAATAAGATGCATATATGTTAGTATAAATTAGCATAGATTAATAAATAATAGTTGTTTGAGTGATAACTAAATAATTAATGTTAATTTTGGAGATTAAATGTAAAGTAGATCCGAATATTTAGTTTTATGCAAAATGAAGGAAGATTATTTTGATCTAGAAATTATTTGGTATAAAAGTAAGAAATTTGGGTATTTTTAGAATAAAATATATCAAAATTATCTTTCTTCATTTTGCATAAAACTAAATATCCAAATTCACTTTACATTTAATATCCTAACTTAACATTAATTATTCAGTTATCACTCAAAACAACTATTATTCATTAATCTATGTTCATTAATACTTGTATGCATATTATTGGATTATCCTAGATTAAACTTAGGAATTCTATGGATGGATAAAATACAGTTATAGTTTTTATCATATTTTTTTCTAAAATTTCTTTGGTGTAGTTGTGGTGTATGTGTAGAGTGTTTTGAATTTCGTTCAATTTTACTAAATTGGTAAGTTGAAGATCAATGATCTCCCTTTCCTTACAATTATATTTTTTTGTTGATGCTCATCCAAACTTGAATTCATACAATTGTCATCTACCCATAACCATTGCAAACTCACATAGATAAAATTGATAACACCAAAATGCCTACAACTAACAAATGCAACAACCTTGTAAATGTCACCTTTTTTTAACTTAAAAATAGCTCTAGTATATATGTTTGTATATAATTTTGCAAAAGAAAACATATTAGACAAATATAAAATCAATCCTCTTTTGGGCTTCCACCCTTGATCATGACTTGAAAGACTATCTCTAGCCTTACCCCAAAGAAAATGTTTGAATTGCCCTAGGCCCTAGATACTTTCTTCTATAGTAGTGAAAAATCTACAAAGAAAAAGGTTCAGCTGCCCCAAGTAGTTTCTTCCATTGTAGCAAAAGAACTCCAAATTGAAAAAATGCATTTATTCAATTTCATGTAGATTAAATGCTCATTTGAGGGAGAAAGTTATCAAAACTAACTCATATCCTCTTTCTAACCTTAATTAAAACTTTAAATTGCAATTCTTTGTGATGGAAATTTTATATACTTTGTGATATTTGGTAGAAAAGAGTTCTATATATTAGCTTTTTCCCAAATATTTTTTATTGAATGTATTTAATATTTTTTAACCTCTAGTTTTTTTGTTTTTTTGAGAAACATGGTTTATATGGATCTTTCTTTTGAGTTTTTAGTGATTTTGTTTTGGATTTGAGATTTAGTTAGATCTTTTCTACACGTCTTGCAAAATCAACTTGTTTCTGGTTAGGGATATTTTCCATACTACGATTCTAAAAAGTGTTCAAATTTAGATAAAATTGCCTTTATAAATCCAAACAAAATTAGCTTTAATTCTTATATTATCATATGGGTTTGTCATCTTTTGTTATGCAATTCCATCGTCCGTGTATAAGTTTCATTTGGTATTATTGCAACTCATCCATATATGTCATTTATGAGTTGTGTGATCTAAGAGTCGTTTGATACTAACTTCTTGTCTCTAATGTAACTTTATCGGTTGTGTATGTTATTGAAAACTTCATGAGGTTGCCTTATTGGTGTGTGCTAATTATCAATTGTATCGCATCTCAGATGTTCCTTCTTATTAATTTGTCATGATATTGAAATGAATTTACATTCTTCCCTATGCTTGAATTGGTGATATTGTGATATTGTCTTCTTGCTTCGTATTAAAATGTTGCCTTAGAAATCAATCGATCTTCACATTTCATACTATAGTATCATTTGTAGATTGTGTAGGCAAATTGCCCCAAATTTGAGCTTGAAAATTGTTTCCTTTCACTTGTTCTGAATTATCCTCTTGTTGGCTACAAAACTCTAAAAACAAATTGTTAGATGCAAAATTTATGTATTTTTCCATGTTCATTAGGTCATGGTCTTCTGTTAGGGTGGGCATGATTGACATAATGATGACTTGGGTTCAAACTACACTGAGTTTCTTTCTTTCATCTTTTTTGGTTGGGTATTAAGTGAGATTTACCAGGATGGGTCCACATGTAAGTATTGAGTGATATATGATTGGATAGAAATTATTTGAATTGCAACACAAAGTTGAATGGTTTCTAAATTTGAGAATGTGTTGTGGAGCCTTTGGTGTGCAAGGTTCTTTTTTTTTCCTAATGACAAGAATGTTGCATTTTCCCATGAATTGTTGCATCCTTAAATAGGCATTCCCATTACAACAAAATTAAATTATGAATTTTTTTATTAGTTTTTGCTATAAATTTTTTGACAACTTTTGTTTCTTGTCCTCCTATGATCTATCACATTTTTATGTGACTATTTTGTCCATTGTGGAGGTAAAATGACTGCTTTTAGTTGGCTCAACGTTTGGATTTTCTTGAATAATAATTGTAAAATGCAAACAATTGTTAAAAAGGTCATTAATTTTTTAATTTACGATTCCTCAAACCTTATTATAGGACTTCACAATTTCAATAAAGAAGACATCTAGCTGGGTGATTTCTTGTCTAGAAAACCTCCAACAAGCATTGCGGTGGTTGGAGCAGTGGTCACCTATTATAAGCACAAGTGAAATGTTGTTTGAAGTTCATATTGCATTGCAATTTTTGTAAATTAGTGCTCCCCAAGTACTGGAATATCAAAGTTTCACGTGTTCTACAGATAGAGTGACTTGCTTGAAATTTGGAATTAAATGTTACAAGAAGAGCAACTCAATAAATCATTTTTTGGATTTTGAAGCTTACCTTATTTTGAATTATCTAGGCAATGCTTAAAGCAAGCACATAATGGATTCTACTAAGTTAGTACAACCCTAAATTACCTCTTTTGTATTCTTTTAGAATCTTGAATTATCCCTTTTTTCTTCTTTCAAAATGTGTTTTTCTTGTTTTCTGTTTAGATGATTGGTCACAATCACTCTTTGGATACTATTATCTAGGATATATGTTATTTTTCCTCTTGAAAAGTGGTATCCAAGCTTTGTTGAACCTTGAAGTAACGACAATTTTTAATGGATTCATGAAAAGAGATTACATTGGAAAATGTTACATAGAGTTCTTGCTGTAAAATTCAAATACCTCTCATCAAAGATTGAAAGTTGATAAAGTGGGATGACTTGATCTTTGTTATCCTAAATTTTGCTTAGTTTACATCATTCATGAACAATGACTTTGCCTAGTGGAAGGTGATCAAAACTTGAAATAACTTGTAATGTCCTTATTTTCAATCATGTCAACATTGAATGCAGGGTAAAAGTACAAACCTGTGTCACACTTTATAAAGGAATCAACCAACACAAACAAAAATTCTCAAATTCGACCGCATAAAAGTGGTCTATATATTTTCCTCGTAATAATGTTTTAAAGTCAAAATGTACTAGAATTTTATAGTTTTCATTTGATGTCAACTATTATCTAATTTTTTTATCATATAAAAAAAATTATTCCCTTTTGAAGAGGATTCTCTCCTCCAATGCACCATATATTTTTCAATTTTTTTTAATATGTTTTAGCATTTTTTCTTTTAATTTCTAATCGACCTCATTTTTTGTTTTAACAACCTACTTGAATTATTTAAAATAAAAAACATATTAAAACTAATCAAAATATAAAAAATTAAATAATATTTGGATTCTTGACTTCGATCACAACAAAAAGGTAGTTTTAGTTTTTTGAAAAAAATATTCTCACTAAAGAAATATTATGTTCAAGTAGAAATTTTAAGAATTTAAAAAAAAAAATGAAGTGGTTGACAACAAGGATGGCACATAGACAGTTTCAGGTGAAAGGGTTTCGGTCACAACCCTTTCGACCAAAACCTTTTCAGTCGAAAACTTTCATGCAAATTGTGTCAGATTTTAAATTGATAAAGGGAAAAATATTATTTTAATGTTTGAGGTGAAAGGGTTTCATCTGAAACTTTATGCCATGTAGTTTCAAATGAAATTGTTTCGACTGAAACTATTTAGGTCGAAACTGTTTCGACTGAAACTATTTAGGTCAAAATTGTTTCACTTGGAACTATTTAGTTGGCTGAAAGTGTGACACATGTTTGTGATTTTACCTTGCAGTTATGGCTTTTTCGATGAGTGTCAATCGTGTCAGAAGAGATATCTAATATTTTCGAAGAGCTTTGGATTTCGTACCAGTTTGTTGGAAAAATTACCCAAATTTCTTATAATCTTCTTACAAATGAAATTAATTAAATTTGTGAAGTCTCTTACAAAGAAAAAAATCATTTTTTAAAAATGATTTGCTAAAATAAACATATTATTTTTTTATTTTATTTTTTTGATTAGTAACAGGTTATATTATTTTTATTGATATAAAATTTGAAAAGATTACAAGATCAATCTAGTGCACCTTCAAGAGAAGACCTTTCAAAACCCAAACAAAAACCATGATGACATCAAGACACCAAACCCCCAACACCAGCATAAATGCAAAGCCATAAGAAAACACATCATTACATATTAGCATGCTTCAAACCAAACCTCACAGATCTTAAAACAGATCAAGAGTTTGAAACTATTTTAAATCTACCTTTGGACTGAGAACGCAACACCATTGCAAATGCTTTCTTTTTCTCCTTCTTTGATTTACTTCCCAATACTGTTTGCCATCCATCCTCCACCCTTGCTGCCTTCTGTTGCCAGTCCAAAAGAGGTTCCCATGGGCTCCTCCAGGCTCCTACCTCACTGCAAACTATTTGTTGATGTTGTTTATCAACCATCTGCTCTCCGGCCTTTAGCTCCTGTGATCTCAACTCTCCTTTCTTTTCTCTACATTCAGGTGTTGCAACCCCATTTTTAGCTCTTTCTAATTCACTCTTCTCTACCATCGTTTCCTCCTATATTGGGGTCACTTTCCCCTATTGTGTCTCCTTCCGACTAGCCTCCTGTCCTAGGGTCTTCCCATCCTGCTTTGGTAATTCTCTTGTCCGAGGCTCTTCCCCTACACTTGCCTGATTCTCCTCCACAATTTTTTAGGCTGTGGGCTCACTTGTTTTTCCCCTGTTTCTCCACCATGTAGTGCTGGGAAGAGGCATCTTTCCACCAAGAAGCATAATTTTTAGTTCTTATTTTTGTACATTCAGCTGCCATATGGCCCGTCTGATGGCATAATCTACACCTAAATGGTATCCCTTCATAGTCCAAAGGCTGCACCCAACACCCCTTTGAATACTTCAGTCGAATCTCCTCTGGAGGCACCTTGGACACATTCATTTCAACCAAGATTCTTGCATAAGTTGAATGTAAAATATTTGAAGAATCTTCATCCACCATTAAAAAATTCCCTAAAGAGTTTCCAATAGCTTCCAAACAAGAATCAAACCAAAATTGCAATGGGAAATTGGGAAGTCTCACCCAAATGGGAATGCTCTCAAAAGTTTCAATGGCTGGGTTGAAACCTGAATGCCATGGCTTTAACATCAAAATATGTTTACCATTCCAATCCCAATGAAAATCACAAAGGATCTTCTTCCTGTCCATTTCTTTTTCAAAAACAACAATAAAAAACCCTTTGGACATTGGATATATCTGAACATACCCATTCAAAAGAGGCTTCCAAAAAATTGAGATCCATTGGTGAAGGTCATTCAATCCTAGCCAAAACCCCCTGAACCTCCCAATCAATCCCAACCCAGAAAAAACCTTTTCATTACTGATGACTTCTTGCTCCAGCACCCCAGCTAAATCCATAGTGATTGATTTTGAGACTGGATGAAAATCATGAGCCCTTCCTTTCACCTCCCCAGAGCATTTGTTTTGGCTCGAGCTCCTCTCTGATATGGGTAATATGGGCTCCTTCCCTGCTCCAAGCCTTCCCACCACTGCCAGATTCTGATGCCCCTGCGACTGTTCACTGATCCCAGTGGTCAAGCCTCCCCCGCGTCTCACAACCCTCCTGCCAAGATCTCCCTTCATGCCTCCAATATCATCAATTCCGTCACTGTTGCTAAAAGTTCCTTCTGCAACAAAAACACCAAGCTTCCCCTGCGAAGTCTTGGTCTGGCGCATCATCTCCGACAGAGACTTCGCTATGGCCACATCAAACCTGTCCCGTCTGCCATGTTCTTCGGTGTCGCCACTGTGCGGAGGAACAACACTCGCCTGAGGCGCCTTCCCCTGTGTGTGCTGCCTAGGTCAAACCCTAGTTGGCTCCTCTGAAATTTGACCATTGGCGACCATTTTTAACTAGTCTAAGAATACATATTTTTTTTTATTATTCATGTGTCTGGTCATACTATTCTACTCTGCAAAGTAAAGGTAGGTTTGATGCATTGATGAAGACTTTATATGATCCCAACAATGTTAAGAAAAAATAACTAGCAATCTCACCTTAGTGTGCAATGGGTACACTGAAGAAGTGTGGAAGGTCAATTTGGTCTACTTTTTGCATACATTTATGCAATACACGAGGTCAATTGGTAGGCCATTTAGCAAATGATGTTGTTTGTGCAATAAAGGTCTTAATGGAAATTTGATAGCTTCAAATAAACTATGCATCAACTTACAAGGATCAAAACATGATTGAAATAAAACCTCTAAATCAGGAAGATAATCAGTCTCCATAACCAACAGACTTGAATGTTATTGATAATGAGAGGGATATGAAGAGGAGAGAAGGAGAGGGAGAGATAAAGAGAGGGAGGAGATAGGGATATATAGAGAAGGAAGATATAAATATATAGAGAGGGATATAGAGGGAGATAGATGGATGGATAGAGAGAGGAAGGCATGTCTAGAGATAAAGGGGGAGAGAGGAACATAGAGGTAGAGATGAAGATAGAGCAAGAGAGGAAGAGGAAGAAAAATAGATAGATAGATATAGGTAGATGGAGAGATAAATACAAAGAGAGATAGGGAGATAGAGAGTGAGAGATAGAGAGGACGAGATATAGAGATATAGAGGAAGAGGGAGATGGAGAGATAGAGAGGACGAGATAGAGATATAGAGGAAGAGGGAGAGGAAGATCTATCTATATATATATATATATATATATATAGATGATGAGATGGAGTGATAGAGATATAGATATAAGGAGATATAAAGAGGAGAGGAGAGGGAGAGAGAGACAAAGAGATAAACAAACAAAGAGAATTAGAGATAGGTAAATAGAGTTGGAGAGGGAGAGAGAAATAAAGGGAGATAGAGAAAGGGAGAAAGAAGTAGGGGGAGATAGAGATATTTGGGAAGAGAAAGAGAGAGATAGAGATATATGGGGAGAGAAAGGGAGAGAGAGGTAGAGATAAATAGATAGATAAGGGGATAGGGAGGGAGTGAGGGAGGGAGAGATGGGGAGAGATAGAGAGAGGGGGGAGATAAAGAAAGGGGAGGGAGATAAAGGGAGAAAGATTGGTAGAGGAAGAGATATAAAGAAGAGGGGGAGGGAGGGAGTGAGATAGGTTGAAGATGAAGAGAGAGAAGAGGGAAGAGAGATAAGTAGAAGAGGGAGAGAAAGAAGAGGGGGAAGAGAGGGAGAGAGAATAAGAATGGGGAGAGAGGGAGATATAGCTCAATATATATAGGGAGAGGGATAGACATAGAAAGGGGGTGACATAGAGAGATAGAGGGGGATAGTGAAAGAGATGGAGAGATAGTGATAGAGGTAGATAAAGATATGGATAGAAAGAGATAGAGAGAGGAGTGAGAGGGGATAAAGAGAGAAATAGAGATAGAGATATAGAGTAGAAGAGATAGAGGGAGAGATGGAATGAACGAGAGAGAGAGGGGGAGAGGGAGATATAGCTCATAGATAGAGAAGGGAAGAGGGAGCTACATAGATAGTGGGAGATATAGAGAGATAAAGAGCGATAGGGAGAGATATATCAATCACCATCCCTATAACTCTATCTATTCATATTTATCTCTAAGTTACTTTTGAGTTTCTCTTTATTTATTAGTTGATAAGCTACATACAATGTGAGATTTGAGCCTGAAACAAGTCTTATGCCTACAAACCACTATTGAGTCATTGGAAAACAAGTTTCCACTACCATTTAAGGGTAAACCAGCTGTAGTTTAATGGTAAAATCCTCTAAAATATCAAGTAAAAGCCTCCAAAATCTCACTTATCACATAGAAGTTAGATAAATATTGATTTGACAACCGGATGGGAACATTCTATTTCCGTTTGCAATATTTTTTGTCAATTTGATGACAACTTTCTTTTTTCATCTTTATATAGAATTGTCTCCCCCTCTATCTCTCTTTCTTTTTCCTAATCTCTCTAAAGATCAATTAAACTATTATATTTTTTATATATTAATTTAATTTGTTCTATATAAAAATATATTAATTTTTATTTATAATAATTTCATATGTATATTTGATAATTTTAATAATAGAATATAATATATAAGAATAATAATATAACTTATATATACTATTACATATAATAATAAATATAATTATATTATAATAATTTAATTTGTATTATATAAAATATATATAATATATTATTATATTATATAAAATTATAATTATTATTAATTATTAATTATAATAATTTTATATATGTATTTGATAGTTTTGTTAAAGAATATAATATATAATAATTAGTATAGTTATATGCTAATTTATACTTAACTACGTAGGGTAAAGGATGTCGTAATGTTAAAACCTAAATGTGCTCATTATTAGAATCTTGGCTGTAAATTTCATTTTAATAAACATACTCTAAAACCCTCGTCGAAACCTTATTTTCAAGCTGCAACTCGTCAAATTGGAGAAGTGAAAGGTCAATACCTATGAGGAAGGAAACCAATAGGGGTGGGGAAATCAACAAAAACCGGCAGGAAAACAACCAAAAGAATGGCAAAAAATGATGAACGACTGAGACTCGTTTAATCGTTTTGCATTGATATGGACACAAGATAGCCTACTCACCTAAAAAATATAAACTTCGTGGCTGCCTTTAGAGATCAACGGTTGGCCATCACTGAACCATCTTGGAAGGCCTCTCGGTGCTTTTGAACCATTCGCAGACAAAATCCATCTCAAGTATTATGAGGTGAATATTATTTGAATGAATGAATGAAATATTTTAATGATGTCCACGAGACTAAGCAGTCTATGGGACCGAGACACAATAGGCCTAATTTGTATTCATGCTCTTTTCCAAATCGGATCTCCTGCTATTAATTTTGACTAGAAGGCTAGCCGTTTGATTAATCTTATCTTCCTCAAATAGCTAGTGCATATTGTCCACTTTCAAACTATTTTCATGCTAAGTACAAAATATCTTCGTAAGTAGCGCATTCCATGATGAAGTGCCATTCCGTTTTCCACAGCCCCCTTATTGCAAAAAATACAAGTTCTTTCTTCCCAAGTTTCCTTGGGTATCTTCCACCTACCGGTCTCACACCTAAGGTGATGCGATCCCATCCTCAATTGTGCCACTAACATTCTTGCCTTCCCTTTAATAGTTGCACTTAAATAGGTTTTTTCACCATGATCCTTCGTCGGGTTAAACTCTTTGATGTAGTATGCTTTTTTTTGCCCAATTTGATTTGTCCACATGGCAGTTCTAAATTTTTTCATTCACATAGCTTTTTATTTCACTATTGGTACTCAGACACTCTTTTAAATTAATGTCCCACTTGTTCATCCACTTGTGGTTTTGTTTCATCCAAGTTTTCTTTCTACGATCAAGTGCCTCCTTCATAACCGCTTTAGGCCAACGGTGGTTATCCATGTTTTCAACCTTTTTTAAATAGCTTATCAACCGGGTTAACGCCGATGCTTCCAGTGGAAAATTTCTCATTTGAGCTAAAAGAATTTCATATGGGACTGTGGTTTTATTTTAAGATTGCTTGTAATAGATGTTTCTGGATTCTTTCTAGTTGTCTCCAACTACACTTCAACATACTGCTTCCCCACACCTCACACTCATAAAGTACAACCAAAGTAACTAGCAAACCAAAAAGGGTTTTCTTGGTTTTCCAATCCCAAAGCTCGGCTTTTCTACACCTGTTATGTAGAAGGTAAGAGGCCTTCCAACCTCCCTATATCCTTTTTGTACGACAAGTCTCCCAACTGAGCTTATAATGAAAGTCAATCCCAAGATACTTGTATTCTTTCACTATTTCAAGCGGGCTGCCTTCAAAAAGAAAGGTATTCTGCTTATCTTTTCTATTCAATGAGAAAATCATGATTTTGGTCTTGGTGATATTCACTTGCATCCCAACCTCCTGACAAAAGAGTTCTAGAGCTTTCAGATGTTCACTTAACCCATGACCTATTTTAGAAATTAGGATAAGATCATCGACATATAAAATTAGTTTCACCACATAACCTGCCAAATGGATACCATCCCCATCCGTCTCGCTTAACCAAGCTTCCAACTTATCAATGTATAGCCCAAAAAGCGTGGGAGATACAGGGCAACCTTGTTTAGCTCCAATATTGCTACTAAAACATTCTGACATACCTTCAGTTGTTCTGATTTTAGCTCTAACCTTCTCATATAACCTGTGAATAACCGCTCTATACACATTTGGGATGCCTAATTCCTCCATTCTATTCAATAGTTTGTCTCTAGGTACCGTGTCGAAAGCTTTCTTAAAGTCTACAAAACAACAATAAGCTTCCTCACCTTGAGTGTTCCAATTTTTTTCAATCAAATGTCTAAGGGTGATGCAGTGATCAATGGTAGAGTGTCTTGACCTAAAGCCAACCTGCCCTTTTGCCCTTTTGCCCTCATTTTCTGTCCAATTGCTGATCTTTCACTCAATCATGCTCCCAAAGAGCTTGCCAAAGATAGGATTAACCATAATCGTGTGGTAGTTAGAAGGATTATTGATATCCCCACTTTTAAATAAATGGATGACCACACTAGTAGTCCACTCTATTGGAAATCCTTCACGAGTGACATTATTGAAAATTCTTTTTATGAGAGGGGCAAGTGTCTCGATCCCCCATTTTAAAAATTCAGCTTGTAACCCATCTATGTCCTGTGCTTTACCACTCGCTAAATTCTTTATTCCTTGTTTAATATCATCCACAGTGAATAGTTACATTGATGTGTTAATAACAGGTGGCAGGTCTTTCTCGTGAACCCGTTCATAAAGAAGCTTACCATATTCTAGCCATTGAACATCAGTAATACTGTTTTCAATCTTTTTTTTCTTTTGCTGCAATTCTATCCAAAAACCTTTAAGATTTTGTTTTCCAAGCGAGATTAGCTCCTTCCTTCTTTCATTTACATAATTAGATTTTTTAGACTACACCAATTTTTCATACTTTTTCTTGCATTCTCTATCCATTCCTCTCTTTTTTAGTGACCTCTTTGCTGCCTTACATTCTTCATTGTACCATGGATTTGCCGAGAAAGTGTTTGCAACCCTCATCTTGGGGCGAGATCTTTTGCATGCCTTTAATGCTCTGTGAATTATTGGGATCAACAAACTGCTGTGAATGTGTACATCCCCATCTTTTGAAGCTTTGACCTCTCTGTTGTTCTTTAAATCATGGAAATGCTGTTTAAGAACAATGCTAAATATTTCTCTATTTTCTTTATTCAAGAGGATTTTACCCTCGGGGAGTGTTTTTTTCTGCATGTGTTGAACCTGACTAATGTGTTAGCTGATTGGGGACATGTGGAGCTTAACCAGGAAAGGTAGGTGGTTAGATTTCATCCCAATAGCGTAGTCTTCAATATCAAACTCCTGCAATCTAGAGACAAAACCTTGAGAGCAAATTACGTAGTCCACCACACTTTGACCATTATAAGTTTTGCAAGTGATACCCCCCGACTTTGGCCAATCTCCCATCCTGTTGCAAATAACCATGCCAAACAAACTACAAAGCCCAAGTAACTCAACTCCAAATGGGGTCACTGCGCCATTACCATCTTGGGATGTTCTTTCCCAATATTGATCTCTACCTTCCTCCAACCATAAAGGATTATTCTCCCCTTTTTCTTCCCTACTCAACTGAAGAGACTGATTATTAGCTGTCCTTGCATTAAAGTCGCCCATTAAAACAACATCTCCAAGTGTGCTGAAAATAGATATATCTATTTTTAGCAAGGCATAAGGGTCTTCGTTGTCTAGATTTCTCTTCTTATAGAACTTAGAATTTTTTGGAGCAAAGTAACAAGCAACCAATCTAAAAATTGTCCCATTTTCTGTTATTTGCAACCATATGTATTGTTTATTTATGTCTTCTTTTTCAAGTTCCACGATTCCCTGCCACTTCTCACCTATTAGCACTGTAACTCCCCCATGACCTTTGCCTGACTCATTCCGTTTGTTCCAAACTGAAACTTTCTTATACCCTTCAAAATCTGGAACTCTGCAACCATCATGTTCATGTGTTTCGATAAGAATGATAATATCTTTAACTTTTGCTATGAGCCCCAATCCAAATTCTCTTCTCCATAGATATCCTCTACAATTCCAACTTACAATATGTAAGTGTACCTGTGGGGCCCAATCCCTATTTCTTGTTTGAAATAAAGAGCTACTTTAATGTGATCCAAGGTTAATCGCTTGAAGAAAGAGTTGGTTTAATATTTTAGAAGGTTCGATATCTTTGAAATCACCTTATAATATCAAACGCACATGTTGCTGGGAGGCTGAATCGTATATGCATTGGCACTGCTGGGGCGTCGCTATTCTAGCCGCCATTACCATCATTGGCCGCCAACCTTAAATATAGCCGTCTATCTCATGTTGGGGTATCACGAGCTTATTAAGGAAGTAATTTATTTATTTAAGAAGACATCGCATATTTGAAAGGTTCTTGCATGGTGACGTGGAAGGAGAGTGTCCAAGGAATGTGCCGCCATTACCTTTGACAGAGTAGTGATTCATGTGTAAAAATCGCGGCTCCCTTTTGGAGTGACTAATACCATTTCAGCCGCCCCTCATTTTATAGAAGCTCGTAAGCATCAAGAAGCCTTTAAAATATACTTTGGTAGATTCCAGACTTCAACGGGAATCTTAGGTCAGACTTGATGTATTAATATTGAACTCATTTGATAACTAATTCATGACTGAAATTCTGTACGCTTTTTCTATGAAATAAAATATAAATCGCAGAGGATTGTTACCGGGTGTTTTGCATATGTTAAAATTCCTGAATGTAATGAATGATATGTATATTGGAAATGGGAAATGCAATATTGTGTTGATTTCTGGACATATATCAATCAAAACAAGCATAAAAACAAACACAGTTCAGATTGCGGTCAAGTGTTTGACGAAATGCCTGTACACACAAATTGAGAAATGATTTTTTTTCCCATAGAACAAACACACTAACTATTGAGAAAACCATATAATGGTTTCTCTTTGTTTGACAAGCATGGCTTCCTCGTAAGGCTTGATGTTTTTTTAGTGGTGGTTATTCATTTTCACCAGAAAGTGTGATAGAAAAAACTGACAAAAAATTGATAATGCTGGATTAAAATGCTAGCAACCTGAGGCAAGACAGAAAAGCTGAGAAATAGCCAGAGTAGCCAAGTAATAAAAAAAGTAGAATTACGGTTGCCCAATATAAGTTAGCAAAGCTGAAATTTCCAGGGTAACCAAACAATTTCCTCCTTTGGCAATGAAGATGAAACTATCCAAAGTCAAAGTACAATAAAGGCAACAAGGTAAAACCACTATTGACAAATTGTTTTCGGGAATGCAGAGTCATTTGTCACCTCACTCATTGTCAATGCCTCCCTTGCACATATAAAACCAAAGCCTGGAAATGAAGAAGATATTGAAATCGTGTGTAATTGTCAATATGGTGGCTTGCTCATCCTTGGATCCAGAAGAAGCATTTTGACAAACAGTTTGTTCCTTTTGTGTGCTTCAACAATTTGTAAGCATGTCAATCAGTTCCTTCCATTTATAGCATCTGACACATATATGCTTTGAATTATTTTATGAACCTCCATTTTTTGTTTTAAAGCTTAAAAGTTTGGCAATGGCTAAAAGGATGTTGAATTTGATGTAGCTGCCAAGCTGCCAAGTTGCCAATGTCCTTTTCTTAAATCTCATCAAGACATTTTCAGAAAGTCATTCTTGTAGATTCAACAATATCCATCATTTAGTCAAACAAATCATGTACCTTGCATGTGCATTTCTTGATAGCATACCTGTCTATCAGGCAATTTACAATAACATCTTGACAAATAGCTACATTTGATCATTCTTCAACCCCTTCTCCATAGCTTTCACTATTGTACTTGCTGAAGTATGTTGCCAAGGGCTTTTGAGTTTGGCTTGATAACCATCCAGATGACATGTGCATGCCCAGATCTGTAGTGAGTTGGCTAGTATAAAACAAAAAAAGACAATTTTTTTATGATTAGGATGGAGAATGTTGAATATGATAGGTATGTTGGAAAGCCTATTGGTGATGAGCTCCAACAACATTTTCATGAAAAAATGATTTCAATGAATGTGTATGTGTAGTTTAAAGACTTGTACAAGACAATGTTGGATGTGTCATGTTGAACAGTAATAGTAAATACAAATTGAAATGTGTTCTAGATGATAGAGAATATGAATCAGGATTGAAACTAATGTTTTACAAACTTATGGAGGAATAGAAAAATAAAATAGAAAAAATAGGCATTTAGTACTTTAAATGTTGAATAGAAGGATATATTAAAGAGAAATGTCCTCTGTAGCTTTCCATCATTTGTGATGTAAATAGTTGTTATGTGAAGGCAAGGCCATTCTATTTGTATCCCAAGTCAAAAGAAAAAATTGAGTAACAAATCAGAACTAGTTGCAACATGTGGAGGGTACAAGAAGCAAAGTAATCATGCTCCACAATAATGACAATTATGGTTACTAGAATCCATGATCCTCAACTTTAAGGTCTGATCTATTATCCAATGTAGACAGTGCAACAAGGCACATTTTTGCAAGGGACTACCAACAAAGAAATGCTCAAAAACTTTGTTAGAGCGTGGTCCAAAAGCATATGAAGACAAAGAAATTCTAAGTTAAAATCAGTAAGAGCATTATGACCCTAAAAGAGCTTCACACCTAGGTTCTCCTCTGGGGTATGTGTGAAACCCTACTTGTGTAGTTGGAGTTGTATGAAGTCACTTTTGCTTTTTGTAATAATCTATATTATAATGCCTAGTAACACAATAGTAGCAGGTGTATATGAAGATTTATGTATTGAACTGTTCACAGCAATGATACGGTTTATCTGTTTAGAAATATTATATATGTAAAGGGCATTTAGAAATTCCTTGTTTTGTGTCTTGCTAGCGGGAAGTTCTTATCAGAATTTTTCAGCTAATCTGATATGACAGATGAAGCTTCTGTATTTTTTTAGTATTGCACTCTTTTAGTAATAGAAAAAATACAAAAATGAAAATCATGTTATTCATAGCTATCTAGTGTGCCTACCTTACTATTTGTTTGTCTTTGCACCTACACTAGTGCCCCTCGACTCAATAAAAAGTCGCCCCCTCTTGTAAAGTCGTCTTTCTTGTGTAAGAGGCCGACTCTTCATGAAAAGACATCTCATGTGTATATATTCAAGGTGTCTCCCTCTCATTTGGTGATTCGATTTATTCAAGACAAGTTCGCATACCTTCAGCAGATCGTCATTTTGCTTCAAGGAGATCGATATTAAGGAGAAGTCATTATTGCTTGTAAATTCGCATCTAGAGAGGTGCCATCTTGATTGCATCAGATCGGCCTAGTGTTTGGCCAAGTTGTAAAGCAGATTTCTGCTTCTTCATTCAATATATAAGTGATATATTTGTGGCTGGGTTTTTCTCCCTCAAGAAGGAGGGTTTTCCCAGGGTATTTGCTGTGTCTTATTGTTCATAATTCTGTATTTCTGCTTATTTCATTTCTGATCATAAAATTAACACTTTCAACATATGAACACATCACATGTGTATTACAAACAACCGTTGTTAATCCACAACTAAAGTAAAATTGTTTTCTTTTCAGTAACGTGGGTTGAATACATTGTAAGTAACCTGAATTTCTTTAGTCCATCCTTACAAGGATCATGGCCCTATCTGAACTCCATCAATCATAATAAAAGCCCAAATGGCAGACTACAACAACATTATTTGCATTGAAAGCAAAATTGTTTGTCCTTATGATATTATTATTTTGTGCCAATAATGTTTGTAGAATCATTGAGTTTGTTATTTAATAAGATAGGAGTAATTCATGTTTGCATCCTTTGTCTTCTTGTTTATGAAATATTTGTTTTTTGCTCTTTGTTTTGCAGGGAGGAGGGTGTCTTCAAACTTGTTGTAAAAAGGGGTTTGTGCCCCCAAATTTGCTAAGGAGGTGTTTTGAAAGTTTGTTGAAGATGAGCAGAGCTCTGAGCATGATTAGATTTGACTGTCCAGGAAGATGTGCAGGTTGGAATATTAGTGTATTTAGATTCTTATATTTGCAAGGGTTCAATGCAATAAAAAAATTCTATAAATGACACTTTGTTGTTGATTGTTTTTTCAATGTTGATGAACATAAAATTTATTACATTGAATTGCATTGAAGTCTTTCTTGAAGTGGTTTGGGATGTGCTTTCAAGTTAAGATAAGATGCTTTTTATTTTTTTATTCTCTCAACTTTGAAGTATTTTTTATTGTCCAAAGCTGTCCTAAGTTGTGTTCAGAAGTTTAGATCAAACAAGTTACAAGCTTATATATAGATTTGATCTAAATTTCTCTTTTAGAAGGATTCTTAGCATTAAAATCTTAAAGTAAAGCTTTGTAGAACTATTTGGCAAGTGCATAGTACATTGAATACTTGGAAAATTTAACTGTATCACAAGCATTTAGGTCTCTTGCATAGATGAAAGTACTTTTTCTTTTATAATATTACCTGGTTTAGATCCAGGAACCATCAAAATTGGAAAACCCTAGTATCTAGGACTAAGCCCCATATTGTCTTGTTGGTTGATGAGAAATGAGAAATGACCGAAGCCTCAAAAATTTCTACTCCAACCCCATTGTTAAGCATAGTATCAAAAGAAGTTTGAGAACTTGATAGGGGACAAGGAAAATTACACAGGCCTCACCACCCCCTTAATTACACAATTACATTTTTTACCTACCACATTTTAAGCCTTTATCTTTGTCCTCCTCTGAATTGCAACACTTTGAGAACAACAATATAGCCTCCTTTGGAAGGATGACCTTTAGTTTTTAGCAATCAATTCTATGACCAACTAAAGATATATTTGCCTCCTCCTCTTGATGGCATGAAGGTGCTCTAGAAAACAATTGAAATGTACCTCTATCAAGTGGACCACATCTCCAATATTGTTTTGGAGAAGGTAGGAACTAGTCCCTGTTGAAAGCATCGACATACATGAAAGTGACTGAACAATGTCGAATGTATTCCATATGCCCTTTGTATAACCCGGATCTAAACAAACTTTTCCATTGTTGAACCTATACTCACCCTTGAAGAACCATCCATTTCGTTTGGCCCAGCTACCAGATACAGACCATCCATTGTTTGAGTGCAGGGTCACTGATTTCTTGATCAACAAACACCATGAAGTCTGCCACAACACTAGTCACTTGACGTTTCCCCTACTTCAATATTTTCTTCTCCCTTTCCTTTCCATGCCTTCCACCAACCAATTTACCACCCAAATGGCGAGCATTGGTTGTTGAAGCCATGAGAAGCCGCCACACCTCAAAAATCTCAAACATGAAAAACTGAGTAATGAAGGGTTGTTCCATCACCTTTGATGCTCATACTTCAAAATTGAAGGCCATCACTGTAGGAATACTCACTATAATTGAGAGGGAGGGGGGGGAGTGAATCAGTGATGTACAAAAACAAAGCAATTAAACAACTTTAAACATTTGATATGCACAAAATTCAATGGAACCACATAAAGATTACCATGACGCAAGATTTATAAGTGGAAAACCCTAGAAAGGGAAAAACCACTGTGTGAGTTGGACCAAACCAATCCTCACAATTTGTTCACTATTAGGTCTGACTGACCAAATTCTCACTAAATACAATTTATCTAGGAGCACCAACTCCATCAACAGGAGCACGAACTCTAATGAAAAAAATGAAGAACAGAAATACAGAGTACTACTCTGTTTGCAATATGTTCCAGATAATCAATATCCCTTGTTTCATACACAAACATTCAACACTAAATTCTCCTTACATACATGAGTGATAACTTCTTTACAAGTAACCTCTTATCTCATCAAACATAAATAAGACTGAAATTGATATATAAATGAACAAGGGACTCTCAGTCTCTGCATACACCATGACTGTAACTTTCTTTGGATGGACAAATAGATGATACAAAAAGACCTTTACTCAACCATGTCTCCTGTTTTGATAAACAACCCTAGACAATCATTAGACTTCAATCAAATGGACATTGCACAATTAGAGCATTGATATGCAGGTATACATATTGTCCTTTCTTCCAATCAGACTCTAGACACCTGTGATCTCATTCTGATCACCCAAATCTGTGCAAAGAAAAATACACTTCATGAATGCAAAGAAAAATACACCATATTACTCTTTACAAACTGTTATTCAAATCTTCTTCACTATGCATTGTCTGAGCATAACCATGATATTTCTTTCTCCAACATTCTCTGACAAAGCCCAATCCACACTCGGAACCTTCCTCAATGCACTGGCTTTACTCCTAAATTCACCTGTCTCAAAATAGTTGTAAAACTGTATGTAACCGACCCTAGGGCAAATACCTCCATATGCCCGTCAATGTAAAAGCTTCAGAAAATGACCATTCTCCTGTTTAAATAAGGACCTTTGATCTGTGACACCTGCCAACTCAACAATTAAATTATAGCCATTGATCATCCTTTGAGTGGCAAACAAAGAAACTTTAACCTGTTCAGTTGGTTCTGCCAAGGATAGGGGCCGGTTACGGATGAGTTTAAACCCCTCCATGTTGTCACTTAAGTGACTCTTCACCGGACATAGCAAGTCACCAATCGAATATAACATAAAGCAAACTACGTATTGAAGGTCTTCAAAAGACATAAACCCTAGGTCCTTAGGGTATAGGGTTTTAAACATGCTCAGCATTTTAGGTTATAAGATATAAGAATTTCAACAATCGAAAAAAAAAAAACTAAAATGTAATTATCACCATATAACATGAACATGATTCAAAGGATGCATCAACACCAAAGTGCATTCTTTGCCAAGAAGCAAAGGATGCATCAACACCATGAAATGCATCAACAAACGCTAACTTGCAACTCTCTTTGCATCAAGCATCAACACTATGAAATGCATCAACAAACTCCAACTTGCAACTCTCTGAATGAATGCTCAACAAGGACTTTGTCAGGAAGCAACAACAATAACCTTGTCTTTGTCATGAAGAAGCAACTCTGTCATACTTTGTCATGAAGCAACAACAATAACCTTGAACTGGAACAACTCTGTCATATAGTTGGCATTAAGCACCTTTATGAAGGAACAAGTAATGAAGGACCAAGTACCTTTGCATTTTGCATCAATGACAAACTTTATCCAAGTACCTTTGCATCAATACCATGAGATGAATGAACAAGCATCAACACCAACACAAATACCACTGCAACTCCTCTGTCATCTTTGACAACTATGACAAGCATCAACATCAATGACAAATCAATGGAACAAACACCATGCAATCATGAAATGAATGAACAAGCACCTTTACTGTTTTACATCATCAACATGAAATGAATGACTTCTGACATCAATGACAAACAATGACCTTTGACATCAATTGACATCAATGACAAGTCAAACCAACAAACTCCCCCTTTGCCATTGATGGCAATTCAACATGCTCAATCTATCACTCCCCCTTTGACATCAAATGACAAAGGACTGTGTACTCCCCCTGCAAAATAGATATACCTCCATGCAAAGCCAGGAATTGTCAGCTAGTCTAGAAAAGAGTGAAAATCTACACTGTCACATCAATCAAAGCACTGTCACCAGGTACTAATCATCTAGCAAAGCACTATCCTGAGACTGGATCTAACACTGTCTTGTGCAGGGATACCCACTGACATATCTGTCATGACACTAGTACTATCATCAGCTATTCTTGCACTGTCTCACAAATCACTGTCACACTGTCACAGAGGCACTGTCCATTCAAAACACAGAGGTGCTGGCATATTGATTAAGACTGTCATTACACCAGACTGCACCATACCCAAGCAACAAGAATTCCTCAAAGCAAAACATCACTGTGCAAGAACAACCTGTCTAAAACAAATGAAGATTACCAGCAAACTGTGACTGAGATCACTGGTAAACAGTGACTGAGAAAAAGCACTGTACTACAAAAACATGAAAGATGGTGAATAGCAAACATGGTATTGTGCATGCGACTTGAGAGAAGTAGAAGGAATATAAGCACCATATCATTTTCAAGACCCATATGACACTGTCATTGCAAAGATCAAACATGAACTGCCACTAACACTTGAACCATATCACTGTCCATCATCAATTCAACACATGACAGTGACTGTACTGCAAACACAAGGTCAACTGCAACCAAATCTGAGACAATCATTCATAGTTCAGGAATAAAAGACAATGTATGAACTCCCCCTGAATTCATCGTATTTGATGTTGCACTTTTAACCATTCTTTATGCTTATTGTTATTTCATTGACAAATGTATAAGCATATCTATATGACTATTCAAATCTTGTTCCTATCATGCTAAAAGAGAAAGTATTGTCTTTATATGGTATCTTCCACAGCCCTTCATTTATAGACCTGTGATGTTTCTCTTTAACTGTGCTATAGACTTGGCTAGGGTTTTGAATCATGGGTTTTTGCCTTTTTGCTATGACTGTTCCATAATTTAGAGAGGCCACTGTCTTTCTTGTTTACCTCTGTCATGAGGGTTTCTATGCTCATGGAAGACTTGTCACACACTGTTGGCTCCCCTTGAAACCTTGTGGTGTATTTATTTTGTGAAAACCCTTGCATACTCTACATGTCTCATTTTTACACAGTCCATATCATATGTTTATGATAGTATGTTGACTGCCATTTCATTGTTTCTCTTGCCATTGTCAACATTTCTCCTTCTGCTGCCTTTGATCTGTCACTGTCTTTTCTATATGGGACTGCTTTCTAATGATCAAAGCCTCCTTCTTTGACCTGCACCTTTGCCTTAGTGTTTATGTATAGACTGCATACACAGATTTCATGTAACCTGTCTATGGAGTGTGCATTGAATCTTCTTCATATGGCTGTCATGAAACAATAACTGTCCCTTGGCTTCTTTGGGCTCTATTAACTGTCATAATACATGCTTCTTGGTTTTCTCCATCATGCACTCACTTGTCCATCCATTATTTCATGGTGACTGCCCCTCTGTAAACTTTCACAGACCTGCCCTTTCAGTCATCTATTCTTCATCCATGGCAAATAGTGTTCTTTGAAATGAATCAAGACATTTATTGTAGGTTCTCCCTGGTTTTAGCAATAAGGAATGGAGAATAAGAGCCAATTCCTTATTGGCATCATCATAACATTGGTTCTCCCTCCATTCCTTATTGGCATCATCATAACATTTGGGTGTACCCTCATGCTCTTGAAATTATTTTTCTTCATTAAATGCAGCTGCAACAACACAATTGGATTGATTATGAGGCAAGTAACATGTATCACACTAGAATGAATCTTGCTGAAGATTCACATGATCCTTTCTTAATGGATCAGGGGTGTGTTTCTCTTGGTAACCTTGGTTTGAATTTCTTGGTATTACTTGTTTGTCATTCCCTCTACGTATTTTAGGCCAGTCATATTTATAGGGCTTATTATGCAACCTTTGGCCCTATTAAAATGTGTAGGAGCGACATTAGAAGGCATACCTTTTTCTTTCTTTGCAACTTTGTATGAGAGGTCCTTCAGAGCTCCCATCAGCTTGTCCAGTTTCTCTTCAGTGGTGAGAGGCTTGCTGGAAGTTGTTGCATTTGGTTTCAGGAGTTTCACATTAACGCTTTTGCTGTCTTTCTCAAAGGCTTTTAAGTTGCTTTCTATGCTGATAGCCATTGCATATGCTTCCCTCAAGGTCTGAGGGTTCTTATTTCTCAAAAGATTGCCCAACTTCGAATCAAATGCTTCATGCTATAGAACAAGGCACATAGGTTCATTCGGCCTTACTTGGGGATGCACTTTCTTCATTGTCATAATGAACCTGTTGCTGAAATCATCAACTAGTTCATTTGCCCCTTTTCTGATGGTAGTCAGCTCATAGATTGCAAACTTTGGATCCACTCTTTCTCCATATTGCAATCAGAAGATCCTCATAAAATCATCCCATGAATCTATGCTGTTGTTCGAAAGACTCTTGTACCATTCTTTTGCACTTTCTTCCAATGACTGTATGAAAAACCTCATCATGACATCCTCATCTTTGATTTCATATCCATTAGTGACATCAATGAAAAGCCTTAAGTGGTCCTCATTAGTGATAGCATTGTTTCCTTGGAATTTAAGCACCTTCCCTCTAATCTCAGCTAGAATTGGATTAGGATAATTAGGGATGCCACATAATTCCAACTACCTGTATCTTTCTAATCCCAATTGTGGTCTCACTAGTACAAATATTGGGGCCTATTTTTTGGGGTTGACTCCAGTATTTTGTGCTACATTTTGTTGTCAGGGATTAGGCTATTGATTTTTTTGAACAATAGGCACTTGTTGAACTAGAACAACTGGTGCCACATTTTGAGGCTGAGCAATATTTTGTTGTGGAACAACATTTTGTAGGGTCTACTGGGCAATGTTTTGCTGTTGATTCAATAGCAGGGGGCCTGTTGAGCTAATTGGGCCTGTTGTAATGCAATTTGTCCCTCTATTTCACATTGCCTTTCTCTGAGATGATCAATAAGATCAATGTGCTGATCTAATTCACTTTCTTTGCTCTCAGTTTCTAATTGAATATTAGGGTTAGCATCTTGGAATGGGGTTTCTACTTCCTGCTCGGAAGTCTGAGTATTATGTCTGCCTTCTCTTTGATTTCTTAGGGGTTGAAGCACATGATTTCTTGGAGGTGGAATTAAAGGTGAATTCACATTTATATTTTCTGTACTAAGATTAGTTTCCTTTTCATATCTAGCATAGCCACCTCTAAATGTTCTTTTAGTGGTTCTAACCCTATTACTAGCTGAATCATTTGATGTGTATTGATCAAAATCTCTAGAAACAGATCTTCTATTTGAAGTACCTTCTTTTTTAGTATTTCTTGGATTATACAAAGGATACTCAATTAGATTTTTAGCTTTCCATTGTTTTGGTCGTGTTCTTGCATATGTAGTACTAGCTTCAAGCATTTCTTGACTTTTGGAGCGCTGATCCTTTTCCATTTTTTATTTTCTAACACAAATGTTTGGATCTTCCTTGATAAAGTCACCACTCCTTGAAGGAGAAAATAAGCAAAACCAACAAACTTCTGATTTCACAAACCAAAGACCAACACTTTCTTGGTTGCATCGTGGTCACAAGGTAACTTAGGTCTCAAAGTTGATCATTGATTCAGCTTATCCTCGAAAATGGTGCAAATTTGTTGGCGTAAGTTGATGGGATGCCAAAATTACCCAACACAATTTCATTGGTAGAAATTGGCAAACTAGTTGCAGAGATTTCTCGAATATGCACTAGTCTCACACTTCATTGGCAACGGCTAAAGTAAATTAATCCTTGGCAACAACACCAATTTGTTGGCAATTTGAGTTCTAGGCCCCAAATCCCTAAGGTATGATAATCTCCCAAGTTCTAGTGGTGTCAAACCTTGGAGGATCACTACAAACCTGTCAATAGGTTGGGCAACTAAAGATCAAATTTTGAGGTGGGTAAGACCTCTTTCACTTTTGTCTCTGTAAGGCCAATGGGGGTTTTCCCTGAGGTGTTGAATTGATGATTGAAAGACTGAGCAATTACCTTACAACAAACTATACCCACTTCATAGTGTATCCCAATATTGGTGTCACTATATACCTATGTGCTAGTTTGGAGATGTAAGGATGCACACCTACTTAACAGATAATCTGCCGTATACTTGTAAATGAATGAGTTTTTGTGATAACCCCTATCAGCTGTTAGAATCATATAGACATGGCAACAAAACATACACACTAATGAAAATTGAAGGTTTTTGAATTGTTTGATTTTGAGTGCCTTGAGGATGATAGGAGAGGAATTGAATTACAGGCTGGTGCCTTTATCTAATTGGGCAATAGAGTCTCTATGTTCAAACAAAACTTTGAAATAATTGAAACTAAGGTGATGCATTCAAAGGTTTTTGAATTGTTTGATTTTGAGTGCATTGAGGATGATAGGAGAGGAATTGAATTACAGGCTGGTGCCTTTATCTAATTGGGCAATAGAGTCTCTATGTTCAAACAAAACTTTGAAATAATTGAAACTAAGGTGATGCATTCATCAACACATCACAAAAGACTATGTTTTCTAGGATGCATTGCCTTACAAAAGCTTTGCAAGGATTTTATAGTTTTTTGGTTGGCTAACTAAACATCACACATCGAGAAATACATAACATACATGTGGAGACACTCAATGAAGGTTGATTCTACCATTAACCAATCAATCTACAAAGTTATAGGGTTATCTCAGCAAAAGTTATAGGTGTTATCTCAGAGTTTTAGACAAATGTAGATCCTTATAATGTCAAAATACTAGTACCCAGACTTAGAAATTGAAACCTAAGGCTTCTTGTGAATATCGTTTTCCTGCTGGCTTTGTGATTGCTTATCTCAATAAGAGTTATCCTCTATCTCATCTCTCTTTGAAAAATGGACGCCAATATACTCACAACGAGGGAGTTTGCAAACTGTTAGAAGGTCATGCAAGGACAAGGGAACCCTAGCCGTGTCCTCATCCAATGTCCAGATGACATGGGTCCTCTGCAATTCTGATCTGCTTGACAAGAAACGTGAAAGAACATTCCTTGACCCACACCATACATCAACATTGATGATTTGTGGGATTGAGTGCAAGAAACAAAGTGTTGCCCATGAAATTCATTGGAAATCGCGTCTTGGGAGTGTAGCATAAGAAAGATAGGTATCTGCAAGTATTGAATGGAGTATGGGCACCACATTTTTGCTTTCAATTCTCACCAAACAACATTAAAAATATTTTATAAGGCACCACAAATCAAGTCGAGTAATTGCAAAGGTTGTCAATGTTAGATTTGTTAGTTTTAGGATCAGAAATGAAAGCAATCAGAAAATGCAACACATAAGACAATGAACACAACAAGATACCCTGGGAAAACCCTCCTACTCGAGGGAGAAAAACCCAGCAAATATATATCTCTTATATATTGAAGGAATAAGAGCAGAAATCTGCTTCCAACTCAAGCACAACACAGTGCCGAATTTGATACAATGAGTAATAGCACCTCTCCTAGATGCACAGATACAAATGAATATGTTTCTCCTTGTAATCGATCTGCTGTTACAAGATGATGATCTGCTGCTCAAGTGCGAACTTCTTCTAGGAATGCGAATTATCTTGAATGAACTTAATGTCTCTATGAATGGATGAAAGTATCTCCCTTATATACAATTCGAAGGAGAAGACGTGCCCTTTCAATATGCAAGGTCGGCCAACAAGAATGAAAAGATGTGACTCATACGAATATCAAGGAGAGGTCGGCCTCAATAATTAATTAATAATTTTATTATTAAAGTGAAGCGCCTCTTCACAAATCAAGTGCAATAAATAAATAGCCAATGGCTATATGCAATTTATTGCGGGAAGTATGTAGCCCGCAGCTATAACATCAACAAGATTTAGGATCAGATTTGCAATAAGAAGAAATCACAACACATGAACAATAAACACAACAGTTTACCCTGGGAAAACCCTCCTACTTGAGGGAGAAAAACCCAACAAAAATATATCTCATATATATCATATAAAAGTGCAGAATATTGCTTTACAACCAGACCCTTCTCAAGGGCGGATTGATACAATGAATTAATAGCATCTATTCTTTTATGCAAAGATAAATATGTTTCTTCTTGAAGTCGATCTGCTGCTACAAGATGGTCTGCTGCTTCTTCTTGAAAGAATGTGAAAAGTAAGAATGACTTGATCGATAATCAAATGAAATGAACATCACCTTCTATATATACAATGTAAGGTGCCTCTTCACAAGCGAGGCGACTCTTCACAAGGGTAGGCCTCATTCAAGAACCAAGGCAACTTTTCGTCCTGGGTTGGCCTTATAAATTTAAAAATAATATTTATATATAGCAAGTCCGACTTGCCTTGGAATTAGTTATTCATCATTTATTATTTTGATTTTGAGAGAAGGATATCTCCCACAACTATAACATCAACACTTCCTCTTAGCTAGGGAGGTATCCTTTCAGATATCCATGTCATGTAGTCTCTCAACATGACATCCAAAATGGCTAAACCCATTTGTGAAAAAGAGTTCATCACGGAGTCACTCAATGTGATATTGTCATGGAGTCACTCAACATGACGTCCACCATGGCTACTCCCATGTGCACAAGTGCCCATCACGGAGTCACTCAATGTGATGTCGTCATGGAGTCTCTCAACATGACGTCCACCATGGCTACTCTCATGTGTGGAAAAACACAAGTACAAAGGATTCATCACGGAGTTTCTCAACGTGATGTCGTCATGGAGTCTCTCAACATGATGTCTCATCTCAGTCTTAGAGATGAACAAGGGCTCGCACCTCATATTTCTCTGTCTCAAAGAAATATACACTACAAGGGCTTTCACCTCATACTTCTCTGTCACAGAGAAATATACACTAACAAGGGCTTTCACCTCATACTTCTCTGTCACAGAGAAATATACACTAACAAGGGCTTTCACCTCATACTTCTCCGTCACAGAGAAATATACACTAACAAGGGCTTTCACCTCATACTTCTTCGTCACAAAGAAATATACACTAACAAGGGCTTTCACCTCATACTTCTTCGTCACAAAGAAATATACATTACAACAAATCTTCAAGATGATGCGACTCCCTCTGAAGCTCCAAGTACTTGCATCAACCTCCTGACCTCTTCGTCCAAGGTTGCCTTTGTTGGTTTGTCACACTCCCTCTGAATGTTATTTCCTCCTCTTCGAAGAAACTGATTGCAACGACAATCTATATGAGTTCTTCCTCTTCGAGAGATGTCTCCAGCCACCAACTTAGTCCCATGGCTGCAAGCTGTGTCTCCATTCTTCAGCCTGCGTGACTTCCTCATAGGATGCATCAAGCTCTTCTTCTCTTGAATGGAATCTTTTATGCTTCTCGGCCCGTCCTCATTGAAATCGGAATCTCCTTAAGTGCTGCACTTTAAACGCTTTTCAGGTCTGCACTTATCTTTTCGGACCCAACAAACCCTCACCAGAGATGAATTGAAATGCTCGATACAGTATGAGCCAAGTCCCCGACTATGGCAAATGTGAGTTAACTTTTGTAATTGCGTAATTACTATCACTTCCCTTTGTCCACGGTTCCTCTTAATATCTCCCTTGAAGACTTCTAATCTTTCCATAGCAGCCCGATTCCCACAATGAATCGCAATTACTCCAAGCTCAACAATGGCTCCTTCCTTTGTCTGGACAACTCCCATGCACCTTTCCCACAGTGCCTTATTTCCCTCAAACTATTCATGTATTTGATAGGCTGTATTACTGGCTTCACTCAAAATGTAATTCCATGAAATTGCCTCAAAACTCCACTCTGGCCTTTCTATTACTTTAGCTTCAAATGCTTGCGATTGAGTGAATAATCATCAACTCTTGACTATATACTGCTAGAAAATCTGTCTTGGCTGCTACGTTCCCACTCAGGTCCACCTAGCTGAACAGTTGCAATTAAATGTGCGCCTCCTAATACAAGCTCGACTCTTCAAACAAGGGTGGTAGTATTAATTGAGGCTTTTAAATATCCCGTATACCCCTTGCAGCAGCTCAACCATTCACAATTATCAACGACTTCTCCATATCATAATTAGCGGCTCAAGGATATTAATCGGTGATATATATGATTCCGCTACCAGAATCTATGTTTGCCGTTTCCTTGTGAATACACAATATTAAAAAATAAACGCGTAGATATACAATATGTCCGTCACAAATGCTTCTGCCAATGGCTTCGATATCTCCTATGGACATTTGGCAACATATATGTCCTCCGCCAATCACCATAGATCATAACAAAACTATGGATATTGACGCCTTCTGCAGAGTGTATGGTTGATGAACTATCGACAAATATACAATCTCCCGACAAGGTACTTCAAATGATACCCAACAGGGAGTGTCGCTTCATGAACTAAATCTCAGAAACATAAACCCGATATCCTCCAACAACGGTATGACAATAGATATATATTAATAAGCCAATTCCTCGTCCAACAAGGAAATTATGAAGGTATCACCGTTAATTAATAATTCCAGAATATACTTAGGCACATGCTCCCACGCGAATGATGCTCGACGAGGTAGTAATCCAGGGGTCCATTCCCATTGAAATGCTTGATGAGATAAACAATTCCGATATCGGGTCACTGTAAATGGATTAGTGCTTCCAATGTAAAATTCCCCAGACGCTTCTGTAAGTCGAACATATGAGATCCCCGCAATATGAATTTACAAGAGACGTATAGGTTTGAACTCCAACGCAAATGATATTCACCCTTTGCTCCTGGAACAATACGTGCCAATACAAAGCACCGATATAATCACTCCCCAGATTGAAGACATCTCGCCACCAAGTATGTAGTCATCCAACATTATCAGAAATTAAGAAATTCTACAATTCATGCCTTGACTAGGGGGTTCTATCCAAACAAGGCTCAGGATCTGAGAGTTTTCGTTCTCAGGATCTCAAACTGAAATCAACATATTCAATTCTTTGTGATGATTTTAGAGTTCGCCCAAATGCCTTAGTAAAGTTAGCCACCTTCCTCTATGATACTTAGACAAATCTGATCGGATTTCCCTGAGCCCGCTCTGTTACCATGTTAGATTTAGGATCAGATTTGCAATAAGCAGAAATCACAACACATGAACAATAAACACAACAGTTTACCCTGGGAAAACCCTCCTACTTGAGGGAGAAAAACCCAACAAAGATATATCTCATATATATCATATAAAAGTGCAGAATAATGCTTTACAACAAGACCCTTCTCAAGGGCGGATTGATACAATGAATTAATAGCATCTATTCTTTGATGCAAAGATAAATATGTTTCCTCTTGAAGTCGATCTGTTGCTACAAGATGGTCTGCTGCTCCTTCTTGAAAGAATGTGAAAAGTAAGAATGACTTGATTGATAATCAAATGAAATGAACATCACCTTCTATATATACAATGTAAGGTGCCTCTTCACAAGCAAGGTGACTCTTCACAAGGGTAGGCCTCATTCAAGAACCAAGGCGACTTTTCATCCTAGGTCGGCCTTATAAATTTAAAAATAATATTTATATATAGCAAGTCCGACTTGCCTTGGAATTATTTATTTATCATTTATTATTTCGATTTTGAGAGAAGGATATCTCCCACAGCTATAACATCAACAGTCCAGTCATTAATGGTGGTAGCTGATAGTCACTCACCTCACTTTTTCTTCTTGTGAAAATTCGACCCTCATGTGGATGTGGAAATTCGACGCAGACAAGAATGTAGTGTGGCAAACAAGCTCATGGAAGAAATCAAATCATTATTTGGTGGAAAATCGGTCTTGAAAATCCTTTGCAAAAATTTGGGCACAAATGGGATTGCAAAAATTCATTCGACATCGAAAATTTCTGCAAGACAAACACTTGCAGAGAAACCGCTACCATTCGGACTTGCAGGGAATTGACCCCCATTAGGTCAAGTTTACTTTGGCACATTGTCGGGTTCACCAACTTTTCTTAGCAATACTTTCCTCTTACCCTCAATTACCTTTGTGGAATCGTAGTACATACTTGACCCACAGAGAAATTTGATCACTATTCGTGCGCTTATGGAAATTCGATTTGCAAGTGAACCCTTAATATTTGCAGATAAATCTTGCTCAAATGGAAAATTGTCATTGACATCGGCAAAGATGATGCTAACATGATGTCATTAGTGGACTTGGGGACCTTTGGATGGGATGACGTCACCATGGTATAAATATAGGAAGTTGGACCCCATTGACTTGCAAATATTACTTAGCCGATTTGAAAATGTTTATGCTTTTGTAGAAAAATGGCCAGCATGCAGACATGCAGAAAAATCATCGGCAAGTGGACAAGGGTGGTTCACATGGAAAAACTTGCATGGGTAGATGGGCAAACTTTTTCCGCATGTGAAAAAACACAACTGAATTGGACGACTATTGGAAAAGTGAAGCTCACATGGGCACCAAGATCTCGCAAGGATCATACTTACTCATTTTTCAGCTTTTGAAAGTAATTAAAACCTATTGCAGAAATTTTCAACTCATTGGACATTGTGGGAAATTGGTATTGATCTTGATGGGAGAGAAAAACCCGCATGGCTATAACTTTTGCCTATTAACTTATTTTTCAAAACTTCTAAATACGATTGGGCCTATTTTTTTGTACTCTACCCATTGGTGTTAAGAAATTTTGACAGAAAATCACCCATGACTGATATCTCAGATCAGTTATAAATTTGGGCAAATACGAGTAAGGCACAAAATGGGACACAAAACTTTGGAGTGTCAATCACCAATTCTGAATCGCTCTCTAATCAAAATTTTTTCCATCCTTTTTTTCTTGCTATCGTCATACCCCCCATAAAAGGGCTTTTGCTTTTGCCATGTTATTAGAGTCCCTACCAAAATCATAAGTCAAAATACCTAGAGGCTGACCATTTTATGTCTCAATAAGCTCCTCCACCCCTAGCATTACCCATGTTATCCTTTGCCACCCCATCAAAATTAAACTTGACCTATCCTTCCTCCTGACACAATAAGGTGCAAGGATGCCCCTTTTGAATTAGTTGGTTCTTACTACTTTTAATCCATCGAAATCTAGGCCACTTGTCTATCCATTCAGCTTCTCCTTGTTGAAGGGACCATAGTTCATCTTTGTAAAATTCTCCCAGCTCATTAATGTTGTTTTAGTTTTATTTCAAATACACTTCACCCTCTCCTTTTCTATAAAAATTCTTCTAATCCTCTCTGTAATGTCCCCATTTTAGCTATACACCCTTCGGTGACTGATAGCCTATTTCTGGAAGCCCGTAGGCTTGTTAGAGGTAAAATTAGGGTTTCCTATTTTATAGGGGTTCTGAAGCATTTTTGAAGGTTTGCATGTATGAGTTTCTGATGCATGTCTAGTGGAGTTTTTTAGGGTTTTTGGAGAGCTTCAGAATGGTGTGACATGCATCTCCATCTGGCAACCTTTTCCGAAACTTGCTATTTTTAGCCAACACATTGGAGTTTTGAGATTTGGATTGCGGATTCTTTCTGGGTTTTCAGAAAGCTTCGCAGTAGTATGACATGCAAAGGCATTGGGCAACTTTTCAAAATTTACTATTTTTAGTAAGTTCTATTTTTGGCAGTGCCATCTTGGGCAGTAGCATCAGCAGTCAACTCAGTTTCCATTTCGAGCAGTGCAGTTTGGAGCATAATTGGCTTTCAGCATTTTGAGGCTCATTTTGGTGAAATGATTTATTTTAAGTCACTAATGTTTTAAAATTCATTTTAGGCCCCATGGCCTAGATTAATGACTTAATGTTGTTTTAAAAGGGGGCTATTAAGGGAGGATGCCTCATGAAGGAATTAAACATTTAAATGTTTAATATTTCCCTAAGGAAACTTGGACGCCAAAATGAAGAGGAGAAAAAAGGTGAATTAAATGTTTTAAAAATTAAATTATTGCAAAAGTAAAATGGGCGTCCCTTTTGGAGGAAGATGGAAAGCCAACAGTCATCTTCAATTCTGTAAAAGAAGGCCTTTGCTCTCTCATTTCTAATTTTTGGAAAATTATAACAAAATGCTGTTGGATTGAATCTAGAACCTGGCTAAGGGGAAGCTTAGCAATTCTACTCCATTCTTCGGGCCTGAAACTACGGTTCCCTAGATGGTGGTTTGAGAGTGTGCTTCATCCAAAAGTACATATTGAGCATTACTGTGGAGTTTTGGTGAGATATTTCCAGTTTTATGTTGCTGGTTATTGTTTGGTTGAAGGAGATTTTCATATACAGCTCTTTGCATGATTTTAATTTGCTTATGGGTATTGGCTCCTTTGTTTTCTATGCTAGAGGCATCCCCTATGGTGCATCTGCAGATTTTAATTTGAAGATTTTGATTTTATCTAATGAAATCGCCCCTCATGAAGGCCGTACCATGTTCAAAGTGCCTTGGAATTCGTGTTAATTATTTGGTGAAGCTTTGATGCAGTTTGAGGGTTGGTTTTTGGGTGCTATCCTCTTAGGGAGCATTTGCAATTCGTTTCAGCTCATTCAAAGGTATTTTGAGAGAGTTGTGAGCATTTTAATGATTGACAGTTTGCTGGTTAGACATTTTCAGTTAGCTGGTTTTTGTTATCAAACTTCAATAAGTTCAGATTTTGGCTTCAATTTCAGTATTTGAGAGGTTTTAAACTTGAAAGATTCATCCTTCACATATTTGCATTGATTCTATCATTGTAACACTTGTAAATTGCAGATTTCTTTCATTGTAAGGCTGTGAATTAGTAGTACTAATCCAACCATTGTTATTACTGCATTTACTTGTGAATTCTAATGCAAACACTATAACCCCTGGACAGTTTACCGCCAGTGTAGAGGAAATTACTTGTATTTACATCTATCACCCACTGTTAAGTGAAGAATCCCCACTGTTGAGTGGATGCCTGCCGCAGCGGATGAATTAGTTTGAATTGTAATGTTTTTCCCCCCATTGATTAAGTGGTAGCGTGAAAATTTCTCATGGATGGTTCACCGCCTCTTTCTGCATTCAGTTGTATTTACTTTCAGTTATAATTCAGTTTCTTCCACCATATGATAGCACCTCACCCACATCGGGTCTTGTGTGCACATTCTTGGCGTTGAGTGCATTTAATTGATTATCCTTTGAAGCTAACGCTAATCCATTGGCGCAGTGCTGGTTTGTGTTGTGATAATTCAAGGGAAAAATGGTTGGCACATTACACTCTCCAACCAATCATTCCAAAACCACTAAGGCCAAGAAACAATTCCATATAAACTTTAATCCAAGACTCTTGATTTTCATATTCCAACTAGTCAAAAAGACTAGAATATGAGGAGTGATCCAATACAATACCTATCTCCCCATAAAACATCTCCATAGATGATTAGAGAAATCACAATGTAGGAATAAGTGGTCATTGGACTCATTATTTGCTCTGCACAACACGCATTGGGAGGGGCCAATCTTGCCAAACTATTGAAGTTTTCCCCATGCAAGAGCACACCTTCTCAAAGTGATCCACAAAAAGGCATTGGCCTTGGGAAGCCTTTTTGGATACCAAATCTTTTGCTCAAGAGAAAAAAGGGTTGTTCAAGATCGCAAAGAATCAAAGAAAAGTAGATCGAATAGAGATATGTCCACTGCTATGACCCCCTCACACCATCATATCTTCTCTATTGACCATAGGGATACACCAATTATCAAGCTTCAACTAGAGGACATCACAAGCCTCTTTCAACTTTGGCATAGGAGGCAGTAGGTTTCTCCATTTCAAGTAGGAGACGTTCCATTAATCTCTTACCAAAAAACCCATATATCTTCAAAATGAGACACCAAAGGCCTAAGTCTCTAAATGTCTTGTAAGGCATTATCTTCTAACCAGCTATCTTGCCAAACTTTATTTTGTCCCCCCTTCCTAATTGCCATTTAATGTCATGGGAAATTAGTTTGCAGCAGAATCCAATAAAATTCCATATACTAGAGCAATGGGAAAGAGAGACAACTTTCCTAAAAATCTTTCTCCTCATATATCCTCCATCATAGCTTTGACCCTAGTTCTTTGTACATATTTTTGCATTGTCTAAGCCCTAAGCCACTTGTTTTCCTAGCCTTACAAACATCCTCCCATTTGACCAAACTATTTTTATGTGAATTCTCACCACCACACCAAAGGAAATTTCTTTGCATCTCCTCTAGAGCTTTAGCTACTTTGCTGAGAATCTAGAAAATAGACATGGTATATACTGAAATTGAGGCCAAAGAGGCCTTGATCAATGTAATTCTTGTAGCCATCGAAATCCATCAACCTTTCCAAGATGCCAATTTACCATGAACTCCATCATTAACATTCTTCTATTGTAACTCCAAAGTCCTTCTATCCACAAGGTGCATCACCAGATATTCGCTTGGTAATTTGTCAACCTCAAAACCAAGAATCCTTTGAACCTCCAATCCTTCTTGACATTTGTCCTTTAAAAAGAAATTCTTGACTTGCTAGTATTCACCTTTTGTCCAACTGCCAACTCATATTACATTAGAATCTTCTTGATCAAATTGGCTTCTCTTGTAGTAGCTTCTTCAAATAGAAGAGTTTCATCAATGAACTACAAGTGAGAAACAATTCTTACCCTTGAAGATGCCCAAAGCCCTTTTCAATTACCTCTCTCTATCTCAATCTTCAGGGATTTGTCGAGAACCTCAGCAACAATAAGGAATTAAAAAGGCGAGTGGATCACCTTGACGTAATCCCCTATTGTCATGAAAGAAATCTATTGGGGAACCATTAATGAGTAGAGCATATGAGACCGAAGAAATACAACTATATGCCTAGTTGCACCAATCTTCACTAAATCCAAACTTCCATGTTACTTTGATTAAAAAATCCCACGAGATTCTATCATAAGCTTTCTTCATGTCTAATTTAATGACCATACCTTTTTTTTCTTCAACTTGATAGAGTGAATAGTCTCATGTGCTATCATGATTCCATCAAGAATCTATCTACCCTTGAGAAATCCACTTTTCTCTTCAGAAGTAATCCCCTCCAAACATTTCTTAAGCTTGACTGCCATGACCTTGGATACAATTTTGTATATTGTATTGCATAAGGTAATTGGTCCAAATTCATCAAAAAAGTTTGGAGTCTTAACCTTAGGGATCAAGGCAACATAGGTGGAGTTCCAGGCCTTTAATATTGCTTTTCTGCTTCTGTACTCCTCGACAGCCTTCCGAACTTCTTCCACCATTACCTCTAGAATTTTGAAAAAATTGCGCCCGAAAATCATCCAATCTCAGAATCCTCCTGGCCCCTAAAGAGAAAGTGGCATTGCAAATCTCTTCCATTGAGAAAGGCATCATTAATATCTCATTTTTCTCTCCACTAATTAGACGTGAGATTTCTTAGCAAATTCTCTTGTGCTTCATGGTCTGCTTGCATGGTTGAGTCCAATAGTTCTTTGCAGAAGTTGACCTCTTCCTTTCTAATGGCTTCCATATCCTTAAAAACATTTCTTGATGGCAATTGAATACTGAAAATCTTATTACTCTGTCTTCTGATGTTAAAGGCCAGATGATTTTTTTTGTGTTGCCATCCCCCACTTTCAATTATTCGACTCTAGATTTTTGTTGCCAATAGATCTCTTCCATTCCCAAAGTTTTGTTATGCTCCTCCATTATTATGTGTTCTAAGTTTCTCAACTCCTTAGTCAATCCACTACTTGAGTGTTGGCCTCTATTTTTTGCAATTCTGATTCCACCTTGTTTTTTCTTTCAAATAAGCTATCCATGATATCTTTTTTCTAGACCTTGGCTTGTCTCTTTACTTTAGCAAGTTTTTTCAGAAGAATGAATTAATACAAACTTTAATATCTACAATCCACCACTTTGTTAATGAATCTTTGAAGTCAGAATGCTCATACCAAGAGGCTTCCATTTTAAGAGGACATATTTGAGGCTTTTTGCAATTATTCATGATTAATTCCACTGGCTAGTGATCTGATCCACCGTAATGAACTACCCTTGAACAAAAAAAGATAAGAGGAAAGCAACCAATCTGAGGAGAACAGGAATCTGTTTAACCTGCACAAGATATTTTCTTCCCCCTTTCTCCTATTAGTGCAAGTAAATCATGTAGACTTTGGAGCTATGTCTGCTAATGCAGCCTCCCTAGACAGAATTTTAAAATTCTTTGTGCCAGCTAAAAGGGAGGCTTTGCCTTCTTTCTTTTCTTTCGGATATAGCATTGAAACCACCACCAAAAACCCAATTGTCTATTGGGTTTTGACACCTGAAATCTTTTAATTCCTCCCAAACCCTTGCTTGTTTCCTAATAGTGTTAGGCCCATAAACATTTGTGAGCAAAAAATTCCCATTGCCCAACATATCCTTAAACTTAATAGTAATAAAATTAGGGGATTGTGACATAAACATACCTACGAATCTATTTCTATTCCAAAGAACAGCAAGGCTCTCACCTAAGCCATCTGCGTTAACTATTAGTTCTTCATTCCTCCACATCCGAGGAAGAACATCCTTAACATTGTCCTCTGCCATCTTGGTCTCCTGAATCAAAACTATGCCTGGAATCTCCTTCTCAATGAGATGCTTTAGAAGGCAGTGCTTTTCCAGTCCTTTTAGGCCATGAATATTCGAGTTAATGATTTTCATAACTTTTTTGTGCCAAGGAGGCGCTCACCTCCCGATTTGACAAATTTCCTCTTAGAAGCTTGAGTCCCATTTTCCAAATCCTCCAACGTTTTCACCTTCACCTTATTAGCATCACTTTTCCTACCCTTACAATTGCCTCCCCCAACATCCACGTGAGTAATGCTTTCCCCCACATTACTTCTGCTTTCCCCCACATTACTTCTTCCCCATTTGGTAGAAATACTCCATTCTTCTAAATTCTCCTTATTCTCCAATATATTTGCCACCACCTTAGTGTTGCTCCCATAATTTCTTGGATCCTCTATATTTTTCAGATTATTATTTATTGGACTTAATTCCCCTATCTCCCCTAGTTCTAAACTAGACTCCTTAATATTATTAATCTCTACTTCCTTCAAAGTTATTCAATCTAGAGAAGATGGCGCCTTTGGAGGGAAATCCTTTTCCTTGGATTTTTCCAAATCAGATTGGGGGACCGTGCCCACTGTCTCCACTTCCTCCTTTCTCTGCTCCTCTTGAAGCAATTTATCATCTCTCTGCTCTTGACGATCCCTTGCTAGATGGTCAACATTCTAGCATTTGAAACATTTGATGGGTAGACACTCATAATCCAATTCTTTGATCCACTCCCCCAAATCTGAGGACAATTGAATAGAGTGTTCGATAGGTTTACCTTGGTTGATTTTAACACAAATTTTGGCATATGTAGCCAATTGATCACTCCAGTTGCATTGGAACATAAAATATATTCTCCTAGCTATCCCCAATCATTTTGAAGATTTCTTCTGACCACAATTCTTTGGGAAGCTTGTACATTGTTATCCATAGGAGAGCATCCTGAATTAGCTCTGAATGAGGATCAAATCCTGGTGTCCAAGCACAAATATAAAGACCCGCATTCCCCATGAACCACGACCCACCTTTAAGAACTGAATCCTTATCATATTCTGATTGAAAGACAATCTGTAGAAGCCCTAACACCAAGAAGCTAACTTCTGGCTTAGGACAATACCATTTTGGGTTTATTCATGCTTTAATTCTCTCCATTGGTGGCCAAATTGTAGATACTTGGAACCTCTTTATCAACTTCTATTTTAACTTTTCCTACAACAAATCTTCTGCTCTCGCATTCCCCATGAACCACGACCCACCTTTAAGAACTGAATCCTTATCATATTCTGATTGAAAGACAATCTGTAGAAGCCCTAACACCAAGAAGCTAACTTCTGGCTTAGGACAATACCATTTTGGGTTTATTCATGCTTTAATTCTCTCCATCGGTGGCCAAATTGTAGATACTTGGAACCTCTTTATCAACTTCTATTTTAACTTTTCCTACAACAAATCTTCTGCTCTTATCTTCAGATTTTAATTGCTTATTTTCCAATTTTTTGAACGTCCTCTTCATCAGCATTCCTATCCCTGGCTGTAATATCTGTCTCACTTGCTCTTGGAGAGAGAGATCCCAGCCTTTCTCTTTGCTTCTCGTCATTATCCTTCTTCTGCTCCTCTTTTTTATCATCCACTTTTGCATAAAATGTGCCTTATTCACAATATTCACTCATTTCTCCTTCTTTTCAAGAATTCGTTTACTAATTAACCTAGATTTTACATGAAAGTACTTATTTTTTGTTGTTTTCTTGTTTCATAAAATTTCCATCAAATTTAATGTATCTTTGGGAAGGCAATAGTTTCTATTTTACATCATCTATGCGCTAATAGAATGCTAATCTTGGCAGGTTTGGTTGAAAAATCATGCAGCAAAAAGCTGAAATTTGGGATGCACATTGGACATGCAAAAAGATTTAAGGCAAATTGTGAGTTGATCTCAGAGGTATATGCACTGGGCACCCTCTTCTTCCAATTTGGAGTTGAATGTTTTTACCATTGACTGTTGTAGGAAGAGATCAGTAAATTTAATGTGCTGAATTTTCTTTTTATTAGTTAACATATAACTTAACTATTTGCAGTTCTGTTTGTTAGCATTCACTTAGGCAGTGTAACTATTCACATCTGAAGATCCATCCAAAACGGGCAATTACGAGAAGCAGGGTAGCTAGAGCAGACCGCTCATATTTTCAAGATGATGATGACCTCAACCCGGAGTCATTTTTCATAAACCTTGGAAAGCAGTTTCTCAGGTAATACAAATTTCTCTATTTTAAATGTTCCAAAATGTGTTACTTTATAGGAAACTAGTGAGCATAATGAATGTACTATGAACATATTAAAAGCACTATGAGTCCATTGAGTGAGTTTCTTGGTTCCAATTGCTAAAAAGCTCAGACTGGGTGTGGATTTTGGCCAAAAATGTGAGTTTCTATTAAAAATTAAAAATTGCTGCTGGATCAAATTCATTTTCTAGCATCAATGAACAGCCTTGGCTGCATCAAAGTCAAATTCTATGAGTCAAAAAGCGATAAAAAAATTAGACATTCTTTTGCAGAAATTCCTAGAAATCTCAACCTTCCATCTAACCAACCAATGCTGATGCATAATGTCCAAATTTCATAATTCATATCATTGTTTATTTTTTTGATAAATTAGTGAGGTTATATTGGGGCCCTTCCCCATGCTTAAATAGAAAAGAAACCAACTACAACTAATGTGACCAGTACCAGCCTAGGACCAACAAACCCTGTTGATGTTAAAGCAGCCACGGGTTCCATACTTCCAGATTCGAACTTGAAGAATCAATTTAAATATAGCCTCAAGCCTATTTAAATTTATATAATCGATTTAAATAAAGAGGCGCCTTTACTCATGAATAAAAGATTAAAATATTAAAAGGTCATAATAAATAATAATTATTATTTAATGATGAGAGCCGACCTGTCTTGAAATTCGCGCCTCCTCAAGAAGACGTCTTTTCCCTTGAGGCCGACCTCTCTTCATGAAGGGGTGCGATTGGCTATATATGTGATATCTTTCATTGTGTTTCATCAATCAAGTCAATCAAGTAAAAGCATTCATTCAAGGAGAAGGTCGATTGGAGTAGCAGATCAGAAGTTTGCAGCAGCAGGTCGATTCAAGAAGAAACATATCTTGTTTGTTTATTCGCACCTAGGAGAGGTGCTGTTCATTGTTCAAGAGACCTTGTGTTGGGTCTGAATTGTAAGCAGATTTCTACTCTCATTATAATCAATATATAAGAGATATATTGGCTGGGTTTTTCTCCCTCGAGTTGGAGGGTTTTCCCAGGGTATTTGCTGTGTTGTGAGTTTATTTTTAATTAAATTTCTGTATTCTTCATCTGATCATTAAAAACTAACAACCAGTACCAGCCTAGGACCAACAAACCCTACTATAATGCAATTAAGGGAGTAGGAAGCTTCGTATAACAAAAAATGAATAATGACAATTTGTATGAGACCTTGTATGAATTTCTACATACCATAGGACCTATGGTCTAAGAACTTTAAGGTATTTAAGATATGGGATGCTTAGATGTTCTAGGTGGTTTGTCTTTGATAAGGGTGATTATCAATGGAGCACCCCAAATACAAAACTTCATGCAAGAAGGATGCCACTTGGAGTTCACTCGACATTATGTTAATCAAGGCCAGCCCAATGATGATAGCTTTGAGGTGCATCCATTGTGGCTTCCCCCTCCAACTCTACATGTCATTATTTTTCCTATGTGAAAGGTGTTGCAATATCCATGCATCACTGAACATATATATAAATACCAATAATTGTTTCTCTAATCATCCATGTGTTAGCAACTATGTCACAACATTTGTGTTTGCGTTCGTGTTTGGCAATGATAAAATTTGGATTAAGTTCGACAAAGTTAAAATTTGCCAAAAACAATTTGTGATTAAATTTGACTAACATAATTTGTAATTTTTTAAATAAAATAATAAATACTATTTATTAAATTTTTAAATATTGAAATATAGATAAGCTTAAACTTTAAAATGTAATATAAAATAATAAATAATATTATGTTAAATTTTAAATATATTTATCATAGTTGGAAAACTCAAACTCATCAAAAACTCGGCAAGCCCAAAAAACTCGACTCAACAAAAACTCGGTAGAAAACTCGGCAACTTAAAAAATTGCTTAAATTACTTTAGAAACACATATTTCAAAATTCATTGACAAGATGTATCCAGTGAGTCCATAAATGATTACAAAAGTGTTTTTTATTAAATTAGATTGATTTGAATGCAAATTGAGTACAAAATTGCATCCTCATGCGAAATCTTGATGGCTAATACCCTGATACAATAGATAGCTAACAAAATGAAAGTAGTAAACTGAAAAATGAAAAGTAAAATACAACATTTTACATCTTCCTCTTACCTAATCTACTGAAAATTAGGGGAGAGGTAGAGGTCCTAGTCCTTGGAGTCTGCTGTGGCTCCTCAGTTGACATGGAAGGCACTGGCTCAACCTCCATCCTGTTGGTAGATGGCAATGAATCCTCAGCTTCATCAATGTCATCCAACCCTACATCTCTAGTTGCACCCAGTCCATAGCCTCCAATGCCTCTCTCAAAATCCAAAATCTCATCCTCGGTAAACAATGGAGGCTGCTCATCCCGCCCTGTCCAGTCACTATAAGGATCTATTTTATCCAAATCAATGGGATGCTCTAATTTTTCCTCTACCCTTCTTGTGCACAATCGAAGGTTGTATTGCACAAAGACAAAGTCATTGAGGCGTTTTTGGGCTAATTTGTTCCTCTTCTTTGTGTGGATGGCCTCGAACAAGCTCCAATTGTGCTCATAGTTGGATGCACTACAAGGTTGGCATAGAATGTAGAGGGAAATTCTTTGGAGATTTGGAGTATTTGCACCCCAATTTGTCCACCAAGACTCTACAAAATAAAATATTCAAGAGTTAGAAAGCAAAGTAAAAAAATATTTTATCAAATTATCAATAATTAATGTAAAATTTGTAACTTGCAAGGTGCATGTCGAATGAAAACTCCAAATTTTATACTTGGTGATTGAGTGGTTCTTCCTCGGATAGATAGCTCTAAAGAAAAGAGTCTTCTAGCTCTACAACATTTCAATTCTTTGATAATGAGGTCTCTCACCTCAACTTGGGGTGTCATCCTCTGAATGCATGTGGTGAGGCCTTCCATAACCTCTCCATTAGGATATGAGGTGTTTGAATAGAAAAAAACGAGGGTTGAGGAAGTACCCTACTGCATGGATGGGTTGGTGGAGTTGGTTGTGCCACCTCCTATCAATGATTTCCCTTATGGGATCAAATTTGAGGCTGTCCGCTTTGTAACAATTTTTGATGGACTCCTTCACCTTATCCATGGCCTCATAAATATACCCCATTTGGTTTTGATCCCCATCTACCAAATGGAGAACTCTAACCAAGGGCTCCGACACCTATAATTTACAAGTACAAAAAGATTAAAGATACAAATTTATAATGAAAGACTTAAATTAAAAAATAAAATATTCAATTTTGAATTTAAATTCAAAGTTTAGAGGTTACTTTCACGATCTCTGTAGCTCTTGTGCAAAAATATTGTCAAAGGCTATGCTTGTAACCCTCTCTCCTTCAGGCTTCTTTGAATAAGATGAGTCTAGCCATGCTTAACTCACAAACATTTGTTTCAAAGCAATCAAAGAACCAATTATGCTTTGCAATGTTAGGAAAATCGTTGCAAACCTTGTGACACCCGATCTTACCAACTCTTTCCCTTGCGCGTGATCTCTCATCAAATTAAGAACCTAAGGGTGATTGCAGATAAATTTTGTGATGCTCCTTGCATCATCTACAATCGGTGTCACCCAATCAAGTTCGCTATGTTCTCCAAAAGAAGGTCAAGGCAATGTGTTGCACAAGGTGTCCAAAAAAGTGTTATGTTTGTCTTGGAGCAATCTCCTAGTCGCCTCATATGCTGTTGCATTTATTAGTTATGATTTGCATCACATTTCTATGCTCACTTCCATGACAATTTCCTCCAACATTAGACACAATGTTTCAATATTTTTTACTTTCTTTGAGGCATCCACATATTTGAAAAAAACCTCACCATTTGAAGCTATCAAAAAATTGATAATGGTTCAGTTTTTCCCATCCGTTCACCCATCTGAAAGAATGGTGCAGCCATATTTTCTCCATTCCTTCTTTTGTTTCCACTATTATGCTTGCCCTTTTAGTTGCATTAGTGAGCAATTAGAAGGACAAAGTGAAATTACAAAATTTTAATTTTTAAACACAAAAAGGACATAATTTCAACATAAATTAATGAACATAAGTTTATCCTAAAACTCAATATAAATTACTAAAAGTATAAATTAGCATAAAAAATAAAAATTTACTAGCCTCCCACACAAGTCTTTGCGAGAAGGCGCCTTGTAGCCTTTTCCTGCAACTGTCAATGCAGTTACCAAATTCTCTCAATAAGGACTACTCGCCACATTGAAAGGAATGTTGTTGAAGTACCAAAAATCTGCACATGCCATATCTGCATGTTCATACTCCTCCCTATTCCACCCTGTAGCTTCTAATGATGGTTGTGCTCTAGGTGTGTTTCTAGGCACAAAAAATCTGTGGTGTGCGTGAAGATGTAGGCACTATTGTTGGCACTCTAGTAGGAGTAAATGAAGTGGTGGTGGTGGATGTACCTAGGATGCGTGGACCACAAAGAGAGCCCACTATGCCTTGAAATAAATCCTCATCTAATTGTGGTTCAACTTGAGCACCATGACCACTAGCTATGGATGCTGCTATGGCTGTCCTTGTCCTCTCCTTTTGCAATTTTTTCTCTTTTGCAACTGCAAGCAAGGCATTCATCTCTCTTTTTATCTCTTCTATGGTGTGTGCACAAGGCTTGGCATCACGATGAGTAATTCCCGTAAGATGGAATTTGAGGCGATTTATGCCTCCATGATATAAAGTTGTGCATTTAATGCAAATAATTGACCCAAGAACCAGTCTTTGATATGCATATTTCCAGGAAGGGTCTCTAGCTCCCAATAGGACGAGTGCTTGTAATGGATGGTGGCACCAATGGGGTGGAGCTTGAGGCTGATCCTGATCCAAAAGCTTCTCTTTTTGCCATTATATGATGTATTCAACCTACACATCCAAAGTGAAAGCACAAAATATTAATTTTTTAATACAAAAGACCTAAATTTTGCATAAATCACTAAAAATCAGTGTAAAATTAGTTTAAATTAATTTATATTTATTTAAACTAAAAATTTAATTTAATGTAAAAATTGTTTACAATTTTTTCTAAAAAAAGGGTTAAAATAAAAAAGAAGTTTTGTATGTTAAAAATAGTGAAAGTAACAAAAAATTCAGAAAAAATCATGAAAAAATGGTGATCAATCCAATTTTTTGCAATTTAAATGCAAAACTACAACCTAGTTCTAGCATATGATGAATTATTTTTTACCTAGAAGTTGGAATTTGCAACCAAAATCAAATAAAATGTGAAAAAGAAAACAAAAAGCAAAAAACAAAAAGCTGACTTGTACTTCAAATTTGCCTTCCAAATTCGTAAAAAATTCCTTCAAATCTTCTCTCCTCGATGCAAACGTGCTAGAAATCACTTGGCAGGGGATTTGGAGGGGCATTTTCACTATCAGAGCAAAAAAAGAAAAACGTTTAGGTCTTTTTGGGTTTGTTTTTGACCTGACCCAATTTATACCCTACGCGGCTGAGTACTTGACATGGACTCGCCGGTTTTCTAGCTAGTACTCGCTAGAAAATCAACAAGTTTGGGTGGCGAGTAAATGTTGCAAAAAATCGCTCATCGAAAAAGTAATCGATGACTCCCCGAGTTTTCGATGAGTATGCCAACTATGATATCTATAATAAATTTAAAAATATTAAAATTTATAAACAAGCTTAAACTTTTAATTTAATGTTAAACTTTTAAGTTAAATATATTAAACTTTATTTATTAAATATATTAGTAAATAAAAATTTAAATAAAATATTTAAAATATTAAATGGTAATATTAAATAAAATAATTGAAACATTTCAAAAGAATGTATTAATTTAAATAAAAACAAAAGTCACAAAACCTAAAAGAAAAATAAAAAACCTAAAAAAGAATGGTGAGTACCAAATAGGTAAGAGCAAGGTGATACATAAGAATCGTGTGCTTTAGCTACCTTAGCCATAGCCTCCTTTAAATGAGAGCAAGCAACATCAAATGGAATGCCACTGGAAAAGAAGGAATTGCCAATGGCATCTGCTTTGTCTGTAGCATGTGTAGACACCTAAATATTTCCCTAGTATACCCTTATCTTAATCAACCAAATACATCACATAGCTAAATCCACTTCACTTCATAATCTTATATCCCCATTTATTATTTAATTAGCCACTTTTCTATCTCCTCACAAAAATAAATAAATTTATTATCATTTACACCTATTTTCCACCTCAAACATGGCTAAAATAATTAAATAATAATAATATTTAATTATAGCTATATTCTCTCCAAATGACTTGCATGCCTTTTGTATGCTTCCACATTTTGCATACATGTCTATCAAGGTAAACTGATCATATTGGATATTTATTTGTTGCATTTGATCGAAAGTGTTAATACCTCTTGAGGTAGCCAGTGTCTTCGGTAGGCTGCAAGTATCATATTCTATGAGAAGTCGTTTGGTTTAGTCATTTTGTCAAACACTTTGTGAGCATCCATGAAACTTGCACATTTGTCATACATGTTGATAATTATTTTGTAGGAGAGACTCTTTTGAGTCCCTTGGACATCTCAAGGATGTCCTGGAGTCCCCAAGCCGTCTCCAAATCAGGGGTACAACCTAGAAATGTGCCCTCCTTGAGGAGGGTCCCATAAACGTCTCGGGTTTGGATTGGAGGTTGTGGGATGGTGGGGGAATGTCACCCCCAAGTCCTATGTCCTAGAAATGTCATTGCCTTGAAAACAAAGGGATTTGGGGGCATGTGTCCTTTTGGAACACTAGAGCTTTTTCCAATGGGAAAGTATCTTAACATATTTGTAATTTGTGTATTCTTCAGTCATTACTCTCAAGGCAATACCTAATGTTTTGATTCCATTGACAACTGATAATAATTCTCTGTGAAGGTAGGTAATCTTTCTTCAACTAAGTTCTCTTAGCTAAAACATTTCCATGAGGATATCATTCGACTCTATATTGGCCCTTTCATGGCGATTCATAAGGGTGATGACTTTTCTTTTCCTTCGGATTTGACGTAGGCTAGAACCTTGATCTCCAAAGCTCTTCTCTTGGCACCATTTGCAATTCCTTTTTAAAAGGGGCTTTAGTTTCACAAGATTGTTTGTATTATATGATTTGTTTCTATTAACTTGTTTGGGGTTAACCAATTTGGCTTTTACATTCTCTTAGGTTCTTTTGCTTCTAAATTTGATGCAGGGGCATCGTGTTTTTGGGTAGAAGCAAGAGCTTGTTTTCTTTTCTTGTTGCACTTGAAGTAGTTAAGCATTTTGGGAAGAAGAACTAATTTTCGCACAGTTTTGGGAAGTTGGAGATTTCAGCTTGAGAGGCAAGAGAGTATCAACGGTTGAAGAAGGTCGATCTGCTTTGGTCGAGAGAAGTGAACTGAAGGGAGTTTCCAGATGGCAAGAAAGGAGAAAAGAGAACAAACGGAATGAGAGAATGGATGGGTTGAAGGAGAGAACTACTTGTCACTGGAAGTTTGATTATGGCCAAGTATAGAGGGGGACGTTTGGTTGCCAGAAAGTTGAGAGGCTTTCTGGAAGGGATGGGCGCACAGGATACTGGAATGCAGTCAAGAAGCCAAGCCTTGCGGCAGATGCATGAGAAACTGCTAGTTGTTTGTGAATCTGAGTCCTTGGTGTAGAGTCAGAAAAGCTTGGAACCAATTCTATGTTGTTTCCTATTGAGTAAATTGGTTGCTGATACTTTTTGCTAGCAACATGAGTTATGAATTTCAAATCTGTGATATGAAACTGAAATGAGAAATGCACGACTCTGTCCCAAGGGTAAAAGAATCAGGATTTGAATGTATGGCTCATATTCTTTGAAGAATTGGAGTCAAACTCTGTTGATTGGGTTATTAGTAAATTTTGCTTGTTATCCGTTCTAGTGGACTGGCTGCATTGTTCTATCTGGCTTACTGTTGTTGCTTAAGTTCTTTTTGTAGTTGCAATTGAATTTGCTTTCTGTCCGTGTATGCTGTCATCAAAAATTTATTTCAGATATATGCTGTTTTTGGTTGTTGGGGTGTTTCTTAGCACTTGCACTTGTTAGCAACTTGTTATACTTTTTGGTTCTTTTGGATTTATTTTGGTCATTTGTGGAAACTAATATAATTTATTTCTTTCTCTCTTCAACTTTACTATCACAAGATAGTTTGCAATACGGATTATATGCCTTGTTTCTATTGACTTTTCTGGGCCATTTGGCTTTTACTTCCCCTTGGGTTCTTTTGCTTCTAAGTTATATTTCAAATATAAGTTGTTTTTGGTTGTTGGGTTTCTTTTTTGCTCTTGTACTTGTTAGCAACTTGTTATACCTTTTCGGTTTTCTGGATTTATTTTGGTCATTTGTGGACACTAATATCATTTATTTATTTTTCTCTTCAACACTATTTTTATTTCTATTTTAATAGGCTAGTACATTACACTATTGGAAAGTTCTACTATTGTGTGTCTCATTGTAAATGTTTTGGCTGGGTTTGGTAGTGTTAGGATTGGTTTGTGTTGTCTCTTTATCCATTGAAATTCTTTCTATTTATCTTAGTAACTCATATAAAGATAATTCTATATTTGAGAAGCAATGGATGAATTGCCCATGGAAACTTGAGAGCTCCATAGAACTTCTGATTTTGTCTATATTTGTAGCCATTTCCAATTTTGAATTACTTGGGGGTCCACTTTTTCCCCAACAACAATGCTTATACCTTTAACTGTTGTTACTATGAGTCCCTTTCAAACCAAAATAATAATTGACAATACTCCTATTTCCAAGTTCTTTGGCCAATGAGATTGTATGGGCACAAAACCTTAGCCCTTATTCTCTGTTAAACACCATCACTCTCTACTAGAACAAGTGGAAAGCCAATCTGAAGCAGAGAATCATCTGTCTATATTGTGCTGGCCAATATTAACAACTCTCTTGAGGGGTTGCTTACAACTATAGTAGAAAAAATATTCCTTAGGATTGACTCAGCAAACTGAAAATTTAATTGTAACTCAATTAATTGAGATTAAACCAAGAAATTAAAAGATGCTGAAAAATTCATAAAAAGAGGAAAAAACTCAGTTATTTGCATTTAATGCCAAAAAAAAAGCTGCTTTCCATCCAGTGCTGTAATACCTAACCATCATTTAGATACATTATCAAGTAATAATAAGCTAAGATGATCGTGGACAAAACAATAGTCAAAATTGTACCACTATAATATTGTTACTCTCATAATGAAGTGTCATTTATATATATTCGACTCACCAAAATCTCATCATAGATTATAAACATCATTATCCTTCAATTGATAATAGAATAGCAATGAATATTTCATAATGTCAGCTGTACAAAAGTACAAAAAGAAGCTATCCAACTATTAAAACTTCCATTTCAACAATAGCCAACATTTCCAATAGGACTTAGCTTTTACTACATTATTTGTGTATAATTACATAGAGAGTACATAATTGCTATGTGACTTGGTCTTCACAAATGGAATCTTTTCTGGAACATCTTCCTACCATGAAGCCAAAAGCTTCCCTGTGCTAGTCCATAGGAGAAGTTCGATCCATCATGAAAGGTCTAGCTAACCATGGCTGACATGCATGAATATTTGTACTATTTGATGATACTGACAAATGCATTCCTACTTGTTTCTTAACAAGCAAACATGCACCCAAATGCACAGTCCATTAACATCAAGTGTGGCAGAAGAATTCAAACAGTTAACTATGTAACAGTTTGAAAGCCAAGCATTTCTCTAGTTACCACAATAGCACCTATTTATGCATCAGGTAGTTTAATAATTAAATTGTAAATTTTTGTATTCTATGTCATACTATTTCAAAGAACAATATCTTTTGGATGCTCAATGCACTGATTTACCAACGTATAGAGTGTGGTAATTGATTTTATGCATTTAGAAACTAAGTTAAGGTTCTCAACCCTCATGACCATGGAATTTTGATTTATGTATCTTTGACATTGCAAACTAAGAAATAAAGGAATCAATAAATATAGGTTAAAAGAATCACTAAATACATAGAGAATAAATAACTTTGTTCTCAAGATTATATAACTTAGTGGAAATGGCCAATTAGTAATTTTTATCTGTATATACTACTGCATAACCATTTACCTGTGTACACACTATCGGTGTAATTGTACATATATATGAATACATATGTACACAAGTGTAATGTATATATACTTACAGTTACACTCATAGGTGTACATATGTATCAGCAATATATGAGTATATATATATATAGATATCTGACCTGTATATTGCCTGTCCAAAATATTATACTATCATGCATTATCTAAATTGGCTTATTCAGTTATATGTGAATATAAATGGTCTATTCAGCTGTATGTGAACAGATAAGGTTTCCTTGGCCTCTATGTTGCCTATCCAAATGCGTTTATAGGGATACATCCCCTAAATTGAATGTTAAAATAAAACCAATTGTTTCTAGTATAGGACTGAGGAACTGACCTACACAGATATGTTATATATTCTTATATTTATCCCAAGTGTATGCAGCAGCCCCTTTATTTTCTTCTGTGGGATTGTAAATTGCACTTTGATTTCATAGAGAAAAACAAAACTTTAAAATACAACGAATTATGTGAGCATTTTCCCTTTTATCCTAGTAGGAGCTGGAAATTATGGAATTCCTCTCCACGAGTTCCCTCAATGATCAAATTCCAGGAGCTTGCAAAATTTGCAGGTTTTATTTGGATCACACTTATGGTAAAGGCGGAGAAAACTACAGCAATTAAATGTCCATAAATTGATTTGAATTTTGTAAGATGCAACAAACTACACAATTTTAGATGAATATCAATGGATCACATATTTGCATACACTACCATGCAATCTAACCATATTTAACTATGTGATTGTCTACAGGGTTTTCATATATGTCATCCTTGGAAGGAAGGCTAGACACTTCTTCTCAATGTTATTCTCTCTCTCCTAATGAGAGTGTCAACATTTGCCCTTTCTGAATTCAAAATAGAATCATATTATTGCAACATTAATATCTAAAAAAGAAAATGGCTTCAACTTAGCTTATATTAGTACATAATATCAAATGTATCTCATGTTAACATAATTAAGCACTTTTATATTAGTACATAATATCAAATGTATCTCATGTTAACATAATTAAGCACTTTTATATTAGTACATAATATCAAATGTATCTCATGTTAACATAATTAAGCACTTTTATATTAGTACATAATATCAAATGTATTTCATGTTAACATAATTAAGCACTTGTCCATAAAACAACATAGTGATTAAAGTATTTGCATCAAGACTTAAAGCGCCACATATACAATGTTTGTATAATATAGTGCAAAATTAAGGCTGTAACAAGTGCAACCCAAAATACATACATTATTTCTTTTAAAAAATAGAGTAGGGATTTGGGGGTGGCAACCCTCAGCTAGGTCAAGGGGCAGTGCCCTCACGGGGTTTGAGGAAAGGGCCATCAAGACTTAACCACATATACAATGTTTGTATAATAGTACAAAATCAAGGCTGTGACAGTTGCAAATCAGAATACAGACATTTTTTCTTTTGAAAAATTGAGGGGATTTGGGTGGTAGCCCCCAATTGGGTCAAGGGGTAGTGCCCTCATGAGTTTTGAGGAAAGTGCCATCACAAGGGTTGGGGGCAACGCCTATTGCAAAGTCTAGGGGTAGTTGTCATGATATTGGATAGGGTCAAGGGTTGGAGACCAACCACCAAGCCCAAATCAATGCCTTCAAGGCCACATAGACCTTCATAGTGTATGTCATTTTTAACAACTTTATTGCTTTTAAGCAATCTCCAAACTATCAAAACATGTGAGTGTGAAGGACATAAGGTAGTAACATAGTTACCTGATGATGGGGATTGGTACTGATATGGGAGACAGGGATGGGGATTGATAGACCATTTTCAGGAAAAGTTGGAGGTGGATTTGGAAAAAGTAAAAACATTTTTATATATAATTTAATTTATAATAAATATTTTTACAATGGATATGCAACTTTAAAGAATGTAAAACACTAAAATGCTTTAAAAACTAAAAAACCAATTTATTATAGTATTAAAATAGATGCTAGTGAAAGCGAAGATTAATTATATTGATATTTGATAATCATCATCATGATATAAAAAATATTGTAAACCATGATCACCTGAGAATCGTAGGCAAAGATGAGGAGGGAAATGCCATTATATTTGAAACCGTTGAATGGGGTCTTAAGAGATAACCTTGTTTTCAATCATTTGATAAAACTTTAATGTATGTACATATCTTAAGTATTATTATTGTTTCTCTTCATATTATTTTTGTAGGAGCTGAAAATTAGCTCACACCCCCTAGGATCACCTACAAAACAAAAAATAACCTTCTACAAGAGAGTATGGCAAAAAATAGCTTGCTTGATATTATGATGCCAATGATGTACAATGATCAATGAATCAATGATATTACACACCCTTATGATTACAAATGTACAAGAGGCCTTGCTTATATAGGGAAGGTGAGAGATAGGATTAGACAAGATCATGACAAGTGTCTTAATTCTATGACATGAGACAATTAACATAACAAATATTAAATGACCTAGAACACAAGAAGTAAATGACATAAGATGAGATCTAATGACAACTAAGATTTCTAGAAAGAATCTGAAATGACCCTTACCTTGGATAAGTAGATTTTTTCGATTTACTTTTATTGGTTAGACAATGCAAGCATATTGTCAACCAATATCGTATTACTGGGTCTAAAGTTATTACCAAACTCCAGCTGAAAGGAATGGGACTATTGCAATATATGATTTATCAACATTTCCATCTTTGCAAACATGATTGAAACACACAAATAAAATTTCCAGAATTCCACTCAGACACAAAAGTTATGGCATATATATATATATATATATTTCATTTCAGAACTACTATCACTTTAGTTGAGTGAACCTTCATTACAATCCAAGTGCTCAACAATTACATAGATGTGATTATTCATTAACAACAGTAAAGATAATAGCAGCTGACCTTAATAATTCTGCTTTCCCAAAATACCACAGCCGCTACCAGCTTATTTCAACTGTCCCACACATGTGAATCACCCACCCAGATATTAGGCGGCAGCAATGAAGAAGTAATGCAAATAGGATCTGATAGGTTGCATTCAAACTCCAGCGGCCAGCAATAGGATAACCAAGCAAGCACATAGGACCCGATATAATGCCAAGGATGAGTGTTGGCTGCTTTGAATCTTCGAAACTGCCACATAGGCTTCCAAATTGAGTACGACACCCTTAGTAACAAGCTGCGACTCTTTTATGAGGATGTGACACTCATTTAAAATGGCGGATAGGAATATGGAGGGTGCAGCTATGATAAATTCTAAAGTCGACTTAGCTTGAAGAACGAATAATAAATCTGTCTTATGTGTGACGTGGAGGCTGTCATTCAGACTTTATCTTTTCCCCAGCTTGGTGAATGATTCCACAACCCCACAAACTCCTTCATATGCTTGCAAACTCTTACTAATTTTTGTGAATATGGAATGAAGTGGCTATTCTACAGCTCATTAAATATTAAAATACTATCAGCCTTCGTAATAATCGAACCCTCAAATGTTAGCTGCTGGAAACCAAATTTGTCTTATCTGCAGCTTATTTCTTTTGTCTTATCTGAAAGACATTGCTGGGACCATCTTATTCAGCCAACCTTGACCAATACAAATATGAGATAAAATATTCCTTCCAGCAATAATATTATCGATGGGTATACAAGTAAGAATATTTTAAACTCTAATAACCTGGAGTTCTTAATGCCATATCAACCTGTAAACTTGATAAATACCTAGGAATTTTGTCTTCGAAGAAGACTTCACAAAACTCCCACAAATCGAATCTTGAAGCCCAAATGGGAATCCTGGAATGAATCCGCTTGTAAGAGGATTTGAGTTTTCATCCAAACCTCTGAATCTGAACTTGAGGGTTTTTGTCCTCCAGTTCCAAAAAGTTAAGCTCTCCAATTCCAATTTCTCCCAAAAGATAATTTTCCACCAGATACCAAAATGAATTTCTCGTGACTCTATTATATTTATTATTTTTTAATTGAGTCACTTTATTTTAAATGTCCCAATTATTAATTTAGGACACAAATAATATTTAATTAATTAAATAATATCTGGTCGGAAATTGGGGAAATTATAGAATCCTAGGACCTAAGTAAACTTAACAAGTGAACAAAACCTACTAGGTGAACTAGTTAGGTAAATACCATATTCACACCAACACCCTCCCTTAAGTGCAACTTAGGGAGAAGTAGACAAATGCAACAATGCAAATATGATGCAAGGATGATGATGGTAATAATGGGTCCCAAATACTAGGCCATGTTAGGTACCCATGTACAAATGATCTCTCACTAACAGAGAAAAGGAGCACATGGGAAAAACCCCTTTCCAAAAGAGAGAATGAAAGAAAACAATCATGCACAAGTGATGAAAGAAGTGATGAATGGAGGAATCATCATGACTCCCCAAGGTTTACATCCATAAAAAATATACAACCAATAGCCCCTCCATAAGAGGGAAAGAGAGAGACTATGTACCCCCCCCCACAATGTGTAATCTCTTGTAGAAATGGTGAGTTCTTGAAGAATAAACATGATCCAATGCCTTCAAACAACATTACTCCTCTTGATAAGAAACAAAACCATGTATAGATGTAGGAATGCTTCCCATTCTAGATAGTTATTGATAGGGAGAAGCATGCAAATGTATGATGATGTCTTTTAAGTTTGCTCATGTGTCACCATGTCCATGGAAGATGATGATGCCACAATTAAATTAGGTACATGCCCAATCAACAAAGAAGGTGAAAAACTAGGACCAAGTGTTAACTAATGTTGAGCAAGATTCAAAGACAATGATGGTTTGACAACAATTGTGCAATGATTTCCATCAAAGAGGAGAGATGACCCCTCAAATGTGTCCTCCAAATCTAAAATGTGAGACTCCACAAATAAGTTTGAAATACCTATCAAGTAATCATCCCACAAAGATATATTTGAAAGACTATGATTTACCTGCTGTTGAGAATCATTGGAAGCTTTCGAAGAAGCAACTCTAAACTCTGAAGGTGAAGGAACAATAATTGCCTTTGAAGGAGAATCTAAAGAAACCTCATCATTCTCATCTGAAGATTCAAATCACTCTAGAGAATCAAACTCTCGAATAGTACCATAGTCATATGGTATCCTGTCTAAAACATGAAGAGGCACAAGACAGTCTAAAATTGGATCATTTGGGAATTGAGGAGTATCGGGATCTCCATATATCTCCTAAATTTTAGTCCAAAGAGCATGAGGACACTCAAAATGAACAAGAGCATTCAAGATATCATCAACATGCATAGCAATAACTCTTAAGACATGATCCCTTTTGCAATTCCAAGAAAATTTCTTACCACCAGTTCTTGGAGGGGGAACAAGATCATACAAATGTGGCAACATCTAAAGCCAACAAAGATGCTTTATGATGCCATCTCTCTATTGTTTTTAAGCTTCCCTTTTCAAGATGATCAGAGAAGGATGAAATGAAAAATCCATAGTGAACTATGAGAGATCTCCAAAATTACAAAGACAAAAACCTTCAACAACAATTAGAAACTCCCAAATATGATCAATACTTAAAATGAAGCCCTGTCAAAAAGATAAAACTTCTCTAGGTGCCTGAAATGACCCCCTTACAATTTTTTCAATTTTTAAGAACAATGTCATCCATCAGCGTTAGCAAATCCAAACCAACACTGAAATGTAACCATACACCAAGAATGTACACCAAGATCCCAATGACAGGCAAGGTGTGAGCATATGGCCCTTGTGATGTCCCCTTCTAATTAGACACTTGTACGTTAGTGGATTAGCCTATCATGTCGACCCTCGTAGACTAATGTATCTGGATAGAGGGTCACTTGGACGGGCACTTGGCCACCAAATTGCAGTGTTGATCTCCGGAGTATGGTGGCAAGGTGAATTGTTGTGTTTGGCATGATTCTTGTGCTTAAATTAATGATACTCACCTTTTATTTCACCATCCTTGGCCTAGGGACCATGTGTCTTTAAAATGAAGGGGTCACTTTATATTTTTCAGTTACTATTCATTCATAAAGTGAAAAAGTTATAACTTAAGTGAATAGTGCTCACTTTTTATGAATAGTGTTTTCAATGTAAAATTATAAATATCAAGAGAGAAAGTTCAACCCTCTTCATGCATTGAGTTATTTGCTTCATTGACTTGGGAGTTTGGCTTTGGAGGAAGAGGGAGACTAGGGTTTCCTAATTTCTTGCAGTGGGTGAGCCTGGTGGGGCTTTGTTCTTCGTTGTGGAGCTGCTTGAGGGTGTGAAACACCACCTTAAGGTTGCTAGTCAGTTTTTGTTTGCTTCATTTGGAGACAGAAGTTGCTATTTGCAGGTTATTCGAGCTATTTTCTGAGTGAGTTTGGCAGCCATAGTCTCCATTGTTGTTTACACGGGAGCTGTTCGTCTTTGTGAAGTTTTTGGGACTGATTTTAAGAGCTACAACCAGCCGTCCCTCTCTTGAGGGTTTAAATCAGCATAGGTAAAAAAACGCCTCTTCTAAGAGGCTGCAATCACACCAAAAAGGGGCGCTCTAGGTAGAAGAAACTTCCCAGTTTGGATTTGGGTGGGAGAAGTTTGGGGTTCAAGCGAAATCAGCATTTCATTGGGGTTTGGTACTGTAGCAGTACTGTAACAAGTTACTATTCACAGAGCTGAATGGCTGTAAGTTAAATTATGGTATAAGATGTATCTAGTTTTAAATCTGATGTAAGTTATATGTTGTATGCATCCTATTATGTAATGAAGAAACCATATTTGGCCACTAAATTGAGCGATGTACTTAAGGTTGTTTCAGTAGTTTAGTTTAGTTGAAGTTTCCATTATATGTATATGCTTTTGAGTACCATTTTAGCATTATTGGCAAACAAACTCAAAGACAAGAAGGAAGAAATTAAACTAAACAAAAATCAGACCTACAAAACACAATGAAAACAAATCAGTAGAGTGGTGGAACACTATAGCCCCGGGGACCGTTAGATTGAAAACTGAATGCTGAAATTACAAAACATGCAACTCGACCACTTATTCAGTGGAAGTAGAGTGACAGCTCAACCGATCAACAAATGAGAATGCAGTACAAAAAGTAAAGACAGTGAGGTCCGTCTCTTCCACTAAACGGTGGGAATGAAATGCTTATGCAAGAAAAGTAAATAAGGTGGCAAGCCAGACTCTTCCACTAAAAGTGGGAATACAATCGAGAATTTGCAGAAGTATTAAGGGTTGATCAATTCTACTGAATCAACATTACAATGTGAAAGAGTATCCTGCAAGAGCCAAGTATTATAGATATTCAAAGTGCTGCAAATGATATAGAATGTTTCTCCAATTCCATAGAGACTCCCATACATGAAAATCAAGCCAACAACTCCAACTTTTACAATCTGATATAACAGATCAGCAAACTGAAAACACACACCAACAACTAACAAACTCACTAAAATACTCGCAACTCGCTCAAAACTCCTCCAAATCACATGAAATAAAAGGAAATAAGCTCTAAGAGCAATGGCGACCAAGATAGGACCAACAAACAGCTGCAAACACCTCTCAATGATGAAACACGAATTCCAATGCATAAACAAGCATGGTACAACTTTCAAGAGGGGTGACCTTGCAAGATAAAATCCAAGACATCACTAAAAACTATGGACACCAGCAGAGAGGGACGCCTAGGCTATAGCAAGAGAATGAGACATTGCCCAAAACCAACAAAAAATCGCCTAAAGAGTTATGAGTGGAAAACACCTACAACCACACCCCAAAACAACAACCTGTAAATTGTAAAAACACACCAAAAGACATCAGAAAACTTTGAATAATTCCATTACAATGAACTCAATCTGTTCTTCAGTGTAAAGAATTGCCTTCTCACTTAGCTAGTTGCTATCTTTCAAGCAAGAAACCAAGTACAAGCTAGGAGGTATGCATTCCTCGAAGCAATTCGCTCTCCATTTCGGCAGCACTTCGTTATATTTTCTCATAGATGACAAACAAAGAGCCCAACACTCTTATTTATAAGTTTCTCCATGAATTCAAATTTGTTTCCCTCCAATTAGGGCGCCCACATGAGATTCACATTCAAATTCACCTTTGACATCTTCATTTCATTTCATTATCTCTCCAAGTCATCCATCCTCATGAAGGTAATATGCTTTATTAAAATACAAATAAAGTATAATGTAGGTGTCCCAAATATTAAGTGAATATAAACATTACAAATCACTTAAATAATTCACCTTAATGAAGTCGTCCACTTTTGCAAAGGAGGTATTTTCAGTTAAAAGCATTATTTCACCCAAACTTGGCGTCCTCCATGACTTAGCCTAGTATTCCACCAAAAATGTAGAATTCACCAAAATAGCCTTAAGAGTGCTGAAGACAAACTGCTCAAATTGACCTGCCAGAAATAGCCTCAGAATTGGCCTATTGAAAACTTGCTAAAAATAGCCATTGCTAAAAACAACACTTACTAAAAATAGCATATTGCTAAAAATAGTAAGTGTCCAAATGCAATATAACCATAATTTGAGCAGCCGTTGCAACTTACTAAAAATACTAAGTTCGAAAAAGTCCTTTGATTTAGGTGCATGTCACACCATCACGAAGCTCTTTGAAAACCAAGAAGGAATTCAGAGGCGGAACTGTAAAACTTCAACATGCAAGCCTCCAAATTTGCCAAAACATCCTCCTAGAAAATAGGAAACCCTAATTTCAGCTTCCGACTAGCCTACGGGCCTCCGGGATAGGCTAACGGCCAATGGCACTGATTACTACTGAGAAGGGGACATTATCGTCTGCCCTCCCCAAGATTACTTGCCCTCAAGCAATCGCAAGTCTGGATGTTGCAAAATATCCTCATTCTCCCAAGTGGCATCCTCAATACGCAAATTCTTCCACTTCACCAAAAACTCTTTGATTGTTCTTCTCCTCAAAGAGCGTTATCTGAAATCAATGATCTCCTTTGGAATCAATTCCAACTGTCCCTCCTCTTCCAATGGAGGCAAATCTGAAGAAGCAAAAATATTGTGCCCAAGCGCCTTCTTGAGGTGAGACACGTGGAAGACATTGTGAACTTTGCTACTCGCTGGTAGCTCCAACTCATAAGCCACTGCACCAACTCTCTTGATGACTCTGAACGGCCCATAAAAACGTGGCTTGCGTTTCTATGCTCCACTCTTCTTGAGAGTAGATTGTCTGTAAGGCTAGAGTCTAAGATAGACCATGTCACCAACCTCAAATGTGCGCTCAACACGCTGTTGATCAGCGTACAACTTCTACTGATTCTGTGCTATCTGAAGATTGTTCTTCAAAGATCTCAAAACATCTTGACTCTGCTGCAACATATCCCTCGCTTGAGGGGCTTTGCTATCACCAAACATCAAATTAGCAAAGCTAGGGGCCTCATAACCATAGAGTGCCATGAATGGAGACATTCTGATAGACATGTGAAAGGATGAATTGTAGCAATACTCTCCTAAATGAAGCCATCTCACCCAAGCCTTCTGTTGCTCCAAAACATAGTTTCTGAGATATCCCTCCAACCACTTGTTCACAATCTCCGTTTTCCCATCAGTTTGTGGGTGATAACTAGTGCTTGGAGTTAGCACAGTACCACTCAATCTGAAAACATCTTGCTAAAAAGTGTTTAGGAACTTGTTGTCCCTATCACTCACAATGTTTTTTGGCAACCCATGCAATCTAAACACCTCATGAAAGAACAAATCTGCAACTTGAGTTGCTGAAAATGAACTACTGATTGCAAAGAAATGAACAAACTTAGTTAATCTATCAACCACAACATAGATACAATCTTTGCCTTGAGCTTTTGGCAGCTCCGTGATGAAGTCCATTGATATACTTTCCCATTTTTGATTGGGAATTGGTAGAGGCTGCAACAAACCAACTGGAAATGTATGTTCATTCTTGTTCGTTTGGCAAGTGTGACACTCCTTGATGTAGCACAATACCTCATCTTTTAACCACTTCCATGAAAATCTTTCACGGATCTGTCCATAAGTCTTGAAATAACCTTGATGACCAGCAAGTGGAATGTCATGAAAGTTTGCAAGACCTTCTTTTTGAGCTTAGATTTGGGTACCAAGAAGATTCTTTCTTTGTAGTGTATCAAAATATCAACCACCTTGTATCTTTCATCATGAAAATTACCTTCAACAATGCTGGTTGCAAACTGATTTTTGGCATAATCAGCAAGCAAAAACTCCTTCCAATCAGCAGTAAGCTCACATAATGAATTCAAATGAGGCCTTCCAGATAGTATATTTGCTACAACATTGTTCTTGCCTTTGACATACTCAATGTCAAAATCGTAAGCTTGTAGCTTACTCACCCACTTTTGCTGCTTTTCATTCAAATCTTTTTGATGCATAAAGTTTTTGAGACTATGGTGATCCGTTTTGACAACAAATTTTCTCCCCACCAAGTATTGTCTAAACTTGGCCAATGCATGCATGATTGCAAGCATTTCTTTGTCATAGATGGAGTAAATTCTCTCAACACCCCTTAGTTGTCTGCTCTCAAACACAATTGGATGTTTTTCTTGCATCAAAACAACACCAACTCCTTCTGATGCGTCACATTGCAATTCAAAGGGCTTGGTAAAATCGGGTTTAGCCAAAACTGGACATGAACTCATCATTTGCTTGAACTTATCAAAATCACCTTGTGCCTTTTCTGACCATTCAAAAACCCCCTTTTTGGTGAGATTGGTAAGTGGTGCAGCAATTTGAGAGTAGCCCTTAACAAACCTTCTGTAGAAGCCACATAGACCCAAGAACCCCTTCAAATGCATCAAGTTCTCTAGAGGTGGCCAATCCATGATTGCTTTGATCTTTTCTGGATCAACTTTCACTCCTTCAGCATTGATTATGTGACCAAGGTAGAGAAGCTCCGTTATTCCAAATTCACATTTGTACTCTTTGGCAAACAAGCTCTCTGATTCAAGTATGCTAAGCACTTCCTCCAAATGCTTAAGGTGTTCTTCCCACGTCTTGCTGAAAATGAGAATATCATCAAAGAAAATCAACACATACTTCCTCAATTGCTTTTGAAATATTCGGTTCATACAAGACTGGAAGGTAGCAGGAGCATTAGTCAACCCAAATGGCATGACTAAAAACTCGAAATGTCCATAATGGCACCGAAATGCCATCTTTTCAACATTTGATCCCCTCATGCGAATCTAATAGTAGCTCGATCATAGATAAATCTTCGAAAAGAACTTGGCCTCATGTAGCTCATCAATGAGCTCATCTATCCTTGGAATAGGATACCGGTTCTTGATTGTTTTTTGATTCAACGCACGGTAATCCACACACATGCGAATGGTACCATCTTTCTTCTTCACAAGCACAACTGCTGAAGCAAAGGGACTCTTGTTTGGGTGAATGAAACCCAACTCCAAGAGTTCTCTAATGTTCTTTTCAATTTCATCTTTCTGCTTGTTAGGATACTGGTATGGGGTTGTGCTAACTGGCTTGGCCCCTTCTTCAAGTTCTATGACATGCTCAGTTCCCCTTTCAGGAGGTCTTCCAGGAGGTAGATCAACAAAGACCTTACTCTTCTTAGTGATCAATGATTGAATATTGGGTGGATAGTGCCTCTTTGTCTCAACTAGATCAGCTGGTAGAATCATACACTCCATTGCCCACTCAACTTGATCATGCCGAATCAGCCTTTCCATTCTTTTGAAAGACACAATTCGTTGGCCTCCATTTGACATTCCTCTTAGCACCACCCTCTTTCCATTTGATTGAAACTTCAACTCCATTGTTTGCAGATTTAGAGAGATCTCTCCAAGAGATCGCAGCCATTGAATGCCAAGGACAACATATGTATCTCCAATGCTAACAACATAGAAGTCATCTTTGACTTCGTGATTGCCCAATTGCAAAGACATGTTGGAAACCTTTTGATTGCAAGAGATATGAAATCCATCCGCCACCATGACTTTGAAACCTTCAAACTCTTCAGTTTTGAGTCCTCTCTTGGCAACTACTCCATCAATGAAATTGTGTGTTGCTCCGGTGTCAATCAAAGCAACAATTCGATGCTTTCCAATCATGCTACGAACCTTGAAAGATTTGTTCTTTTGAAAACTAGAAAGTTGGGCCAGTGTACTCCCACCTCCTTGCTCATCTTCAGACTCTTCTGGATCTTTTTCTTCCTCACTTTTTGCAAAATCAGACCGCTGCTCTGAGTGATCAGATTCTGATCCAAAATCAGAATAGGCCTCCATGTGATTAGAATGTCCCCTTCCATAGCATCTATGGCCTTTAGTCCATGGTTCTTTGCATGTGTAACATTTCCCCTCTTTTCTAAGCTTCTCACGAAGGTCATCATCCATCTTAGAAGGAAATCGCTTATGCTGATTTGAAAAATGCTTCTTGTCCTTCTTATGTGAAAAGGGGTTGGACTGAAATTTTGGCCTTGGGGCAACCAACTCCATGCTTCTAGCTTTCTTGATGGCTTCGTCAAGACTTGGTGGATCAAATGCTTTTACCCACCCCTTCAAAGGCTCCATCAAACCTTCAGAAAACAATAAAACTAGTCTTCTTTCTATGATGTTGGGCACCATCACAAAAAGTCTTTGAAAATCAGTTATGTATGCATCCAACGAGCTATGCTGTTTCAGCTGTGCAAGCTCATGAAACTTCTCTTCAGGATCCTTGGTATCAAATCTCTCAATCAGCCTATTGGTGAACTCATCATAAATTCGAATGAGGTTGTGGCCAAGGGTGACCAAACCATGGTACCATCACTCATGGGTAGCTCCTTCCAAGTGCAAAGTTGCAAACTTTATGGCATCTTCTTCAGGCATCGGTCTAAGAGAAAGGTAGTTATCCAACTTCTGCACCCACGACCTTGCCGTACACTTATCACTCCCATCGAAATGGGCCAAGGTCACCTTTCCAAGGGCTTGATGGTAATCAGTTCTAGGACCCATGGGAGCACTGTATTCAGCTCTTCCGCCATTCCTTTTGTTTTTTTGGTTCATGAATTGGTCAAAAGACCATTATTCTCTAAGGTTCGGTGGCAAGGTAACATACTCCATGTAAGCTTTGCCTTGCATCATCTGCAAAGGGTACCCCGTTCTCCACTGGTGGCTCCTCCCTTTGAGTGAAGGTAGGGAAAAGAGGCCTAAAGGTTGAACCTCTAGTGGTTGCGACATGCTGTCCAACGACTCTATTCCTTCCATTGACTTTTGAACTATTGTTGCCATTGGTACCACTGTTTTCTCCAATGTTGTTTTGTGGTTGGGAATGATTTGGAATCACTTGCTGATCCATCCTTGCTAACAAACGTGACATCATATCTATCATGCCATCAAATTTCTTCTCCATTCGAGATTTCTTTTCCTCTGTGGAAGCTCTAGCACTTTCTGACATGTTTTCAACTGCTTTACCAGTATCTACAATTGCTTTACCAGTATCTTCAACTACTATACCTGTCTCTCTCAAAGCCTCTAAAAATGTATCTGCCTCTAGAATTGGTGGAAATTGACTGTGAGTTCTTGTCTGACTTCTTGTGTATGGTCTATTTTCTCTATCACACATTTGACAACTGAACTCTGATGGTCACAGGATGGCAGGATCTTGGCTCTGATACCACTAATGTAACATACCAACTATCTACAGAGCAACTAACTTCCAGATTAAGTTGAAGAGTATCTAACAAACTTTCCTAATGAGAGTCTCAACACATATAACAAATAGGAAAGATAAATCATCTGGGCATTAACTACTGAAATATTCAATAACTAACTTCTAGTTTTTCAATTTCAGCTGAAATGGAACAATTAACGGTTTAAATAACTGAAAACTACAGTTGATTATGAACTAACTATTCCATTAAGAAATGAATAGAACATATTTTAACAGCAGTGAATTAAACATTATAAAATAATTCTATTTTGAGGTAAAGAGAAAGAGAGAGAGTTAAGAGATAGTACAATATGAGGGCTTCCTGCTGGAATGCTTGAAAACAAGTCTCAGTCTTTGAGGGAAAGAGAAACATCATCAAGGGATTTTCCGCCCAACCAAAGACCTACTGATCTCCCGAGTTTCTTCAACTAAAGAAACCCGACCCTTCACGAGGTGCAATCTATAAAGGATTCCCAATTACCATCTTGCCATCTGAGTCTGGTGACAAGAACCTATACTACCCTGGTCGATCCTTCTCTATAGGTTCTCCTAACTAGAATGACTATCCTGACCAAGAGTATATCTGATTCTCGATGGTTGACTGTTGCTTATACAAAGCATCATAACCTTAGCCAAGGATTTAATGATTATGAGCACGTTTCTCGTGCCATCGGCTCTCTCACCCTTACCCAGCATTATTATATTTGACTCAAGAGTTTATGTTATTAGTGGCTCAGCTCACAATTTGTCCCTCTACAATCAGGGATATTAAGTTCATATCTTATTCACTAAAGAGGTATTGATAGTCTTAGACGATGCTGAAAAGAGCTCTTCAATTCTAAGTATATCCAACCAATTTCAACAGAGAGGAGATTAATGAATGGTTCTAGATTCAAGGATTAAGAAACAGGGTAAGGTCCTTACTTATAGCTAAGCAATATTGGAAGAAAAACTCAGTTCAACTCGATTGCAAGATTAGGAGACCACGACTGGGTTGACATGGTAATGAAAAAAATAATACAACTAACCGAAGCACTGGATTTTGCAAATGTTTTGATAATAAAAAATCATCAGACTTAACGTGATTCCAACTTGATGCACTATCATTACCTATAGACTCCATAAAATATGTAATGGTTTGTTCCTTATTCAAGATTCAACAAATATAAAAGACACTTAATAGACATGCCTGGAAACACAGAGCTGAAATGCGATAGACCTCTTGATGATTCCTCCCTTCGTTCCAGTTGTAAGCAACAATGAGTCGAGATCCTTCATAGTCCGGAAGAGTGTCACTGAGGCAGAAATTACTTAAGAGCAACGAATAATCACCCTCCTCCTTGAGAATAGAAAATCGAATATCAAAAAATGGTGTTTGGCCATTGCAACGCTTGACATAAAGAATAATGGAATGCCCCCGCTCGGAAGAGAGAGAGAGAGAAGTATGAAGAAAGATACCCTATATCACAAGGTGAGCCAAGACGAAAGAAAATGCCTGCATGCGTCCATCTTGGACGTTTCTCCAAGACACGGCGACAAGGGTGGTGAGAAGTTACCGCCATCAACAACTCAAATGGAAAAGAAATACCCCTCGATATTTTTATCAACGTGACTTAAAGATTTACATTATTATCGGCATTAATATTTTAATTCAATTACTTACTCCCAAGGTGCACTCTAAGAGTTTAATACGTGACTTCAATAGGAGAACGATGAGGCTCGTTTAAAGTTGACTTGTTTTCCTCTTACTCCAAAGTTGAAGTCAATTACTTGTTTTTATATTTATTTAATTAAGTGATAATATTCCAAGGTTACGACTACGACGTTAGCAACCTTACACCAACTTGTGACTTGATGGTAATTGGTTCTTTTATTGACTGCGACCTCTCCTTGATGATATTTCCCTTTTTCCTCGAGGTGTTGGCAATCCTGCAACCACTTGGTAAAGAAATAGGGTTAGATCGTTCTCTGTTTCCTTTTTAAAATAAAAACACATCAACACATTCACATATATATATAAAGAAATCATTTGAAATTGCAGTTATATAAAAAAAAATTAAGAATTCTTTTACCAATTTTCACATTCTCATGAAAGGTGATTGATTACAACTAACATAACGACCATATTATTATTACCATAATCTTGTTCAAAACAAAAAGGATGTAACATTCTTCTCCCCTTAAGAATCATCGTCCCCGATGATTATTTATTCAAAGGTTCAGGTCTTAAAATCATAAATATATATAGAGTTCTTAATTGTTCATAAATAGATGAGGAAACTTCTAAAGGATTTCATCATAATCCTCCCATATAGCATTTTCTTCTGAATATTGGTCCCACTAGACCTTGCATTGTATCACCTCGTGGTTACGTAAGCGTAGCTTACGTACCTCGAGCACTCTGAGTGGCTCAATTGTGATCACCCCAGGATCTCGTACTTGCAAGGAATTCCAGTTAATCATATGGTCAAATTCTGCATAGTACTTCTTAAGATAGGAGACATGAATTACATCGTGCAATTTGGCGAGAGCCGGAGGTAGAGAAATTTTGTAAGCTATTGGGTTGATAACTTCAAAAGTTCCTACATATCTCAGGGCTAGTTTAGAGGTTTTTCCAAATTTGATAGGGCTCTTCTGAGGTTTAATTCGCAAGAGAACTTTCTCTCCAACCACAAACTGTCTTGGGGTTCGTTTTGCATCAACGCAGCTTTTCTGTCGATCATTAACTTCCTTCAACCTCTGTTTGATTAACTTAACTTGTTCCTCCATTTCCTGAAGCATCTCGAGTCCTAGAGTGATCCTATCCTCCATCCTGTTCTGATAGGTGTTTTGCACTTTCTGTCGTACAGTGCTTCAAAGGGTGCCATTTTCATAGCTGATTGATATGAATTGTTATAAGCAAATTCTACCAATGGTAAATATTCTTCCCACTTATATTGTTGGTCCATGCAGTACATTCTTAGGAGATCTTTCAAGATCTGATTTACTTTTTCCGTTTGTCCATCTTTTTCAGGTTGATAAGCTGTACTAATATTTAGCTGAGTTCCCAAGGCAGAAAATAGAGTTTGTCAAAACTTGGATGTCGTCCTAGCATCCTTGTCTGAAATAATATTTTCCGGAACTCCATGAGGACGAAAAATTTCTTGTACAAATTTTCGAGCAATCACAGAAGCCCCATCTGTCAAATTTTCAAGTATGAAATGTGCTACTTTGGTGAGTCTATCCACTACTACCAATATTGCATTATGTCTACTCCTCGTCATTGGTAAACCTTGTACAAAATCCATACTGATGATTTGCCATTTCCAATTTGGTACACCGTGAGGTTGTAACAATCTTGCCGGGTGTTGGTGCTCCACCTTAACCTTCCGATATTCGAAACATCTTGCAACGAATCTGGCCGCCTCCTTTTTCATTCCCTTGCAAAAAAATATAAAGGTTTGATATCGGCCAACATTTTGGTTACCCTTGGATGACTTGAGTATGGTGTTGTGTGAGCCTCCTTCCATACCAACTTCCTTAATTCTGTTGAGTTTGGAACATACATTCTGCCTTTATATCTCAAAAGTCCATCTGTTTCAATTTGAAAACCCTCATATTTAGGCTCTTGTGAGTTTGCCTGTAAAGCTTCACGAACTTGCAGGTAGAATTCATCTTCATTCAATTTCTGTAGTACTTGAGTTCTAAAATTTGTATTGACTGACACCATGGAAGTTATATGTTTTTGTTGGCTCAGAGCATCGGCTACTTTGTTCTCCTTGCCCTTGATATAACTGACCTCAAAATCATAGTCTGAAATTAACTCCATCCCCCTCCTTTGGTGAGCATTTAAATTAGGCTAGGTGTATATATATTTTAAACCTTGATGGTCTGATTTGAGTTCAAAAGTCTTCCCTAATATGTAATGTGGCCACATTTGCAGGGCATGCACAATAGTTGCTAACTCCGGATAGTGAGGTGCATAGTTCTATTCATACTACTTCGAATTTCGAGATTCAGAAGCCACTACCTTCCCATTTTGCATTAATACTCCGCCTGAACCTTCACCAGAAGCATCCGTTATAACTACAAAATGATCATTAGGGTCTGGTACTACCAAAATTGGTGCAGTCGTTAATTTCTCCTTCAATGTATTTAACGCTTCTTGACATTCCTCTGTCCATTCAAATCTTTTTCCTTTTCTTTGAAGGGAGGTAATGGGATGTGCGATCCTAGAGAAATTTCTTACAAACCTTAGGTATTACCCAACCAAACCTATGAAACTTCTAACCTCATGCACATTTTTCGGTACTGGCCATTCCACTATATTTCTTAGCTTTGTTGGATCCACTGCTATTCCTCTTGCTAATATTATATGCCCCAAGTATTGTACCTCTTTTTGGAAGAAGGTGCACTTTGATAATTTTCCATAAAGTTTATGTTCTCTCAATCGTTGAAGAACCACCCGTAGATGCTGAAGATGCTCATCCTCGTTTTTGGAATAAATGAGAATGTCATCAAGGAAAACCAACACAAGTTTGTCCAAACAATCACTGAAAATACTGTTCATTAGATTCATAAACGCAGTTGGGGCATTGGTGAGACCAAATGGCAAAACTGTGAATTCATAATGACCGTATCTAGTTTTGAAAGCTAGTTGGGAATACATTCCTTACTTTATGAAACTTTTCTTCTCTAGCTGAGAATTGTGTTAATGTACGGTAGGCATTTACTTAGCTTTTCTATCTCTTATTAGCTTCCACCAATATTTTCTGATCAGTTTGATTTGTTTATCTATTTCTGACAACTTTTTTGGACTAATGCTAATCCTATCTTCTAGCTTGCCCAGCTCATAGGAGTTCGGCATCTCCTTCTGTCCAATATTCAAATGGAGTCATTTTGATAGCAGAATTATAGTTGTTACAACAAACTCCATAAAAGGTGGATACTTTATCTACGTGTAGCAATCAACCACTTTTAACACAAGTTTACCAAGAGAATTTCACCAAAGGTTAACAACATTAAGCGAGTAAGGTACCACTATTCATCATGTAAGATACAAAGAGTAACATCAACTTTCACTTTTCCGGCTGAAAAGGTTATTCATCAAGTACCAATTTCATTTATTTCATGCATCATTAAAATAAGCTGATAAGTAAATACAAGAGAAAGGATCAGAATTCCTTTTCTAGTTCAACTGTCCTCCAAGACTCGGCATGCCACTGATAAGAGGGAAAGCATCACTCAGCTATTTTTCCTTCCAACCACGAACTTAAGCGGTTTCCCTCCACACATTTCCTGCCTGGAAGCAATCTTACCTTTCAACGAAAGGTTGTGATGGAAACCCTCTCAGTTGCCATCTGAGCTCTGGTTAGCTAAGTGTCTGGAGTACGGTGAACTAACGAGTGCATGTAGTGGCAACAACACTCACTATGGCCATAGTTTACATATATATACGTTTTGCAATGAACGTAATCATGGTTCACCACCTTGCTCGACTTGGAGAGACTATTCACCTGGGCTATCGGATTACCTGTCCACCCACATACCATAACACAAGCGAAAGGTGATATCAACATAAGACCTCCTTTCGGTAGCTTGCATATTAATTATGTAACCCTAAAAGGGGTTTGGAACTAATCTTCTTCCACACAAGGTTTCTTTCTTCAGTAAAGTTAAGGACATACCAGGTGCATTTTCTACATTTCACTCCCTTACACAATCCATTAGAGGCCCATCCAGGACATGATAGAGATGAACATTACATAAAACATAGCGAACAGCCAAAATGTTCTTGTATAGCCACCACAAAACTTTAACTCAATATCAAAATATAAACAGTTTTAATTTCAGCAATAAATCAAAAGAATGAGTTCATTTCCGACAATAAATCAAATTTTGACCAACTAGCCATAATTTAACAATCTTCAAAATTCGGTGGCTAGACCATTTCAAAATAAAGAAATAAAACAATGACAATCCTTGCCAGTATTAAAAGGAATTTTACCAAAAATCCAAAGAAGTGTCAAAACCTAGAGGGACAGTTATTATGCACTACATGACTTAACTAAGTCACTAACAAGGGAGTAGATTGCTGCACCGTATTTGGATTTTCCAAAAACTTATAGTGGTTAGAGATTGCGTTTCAACGCATCAAACAAATAAGTCCCTTAAGACTTTCATCATGCTCAATTTTTTTGCAAATTAAAAGGTTATAACACATCCACTCCTATTTCCTAGAGTATCTATCATTCATTGCTAAGATGATATTATAAGATTGTGCTATAGCAACACACAAAGATTATAGTTGGAACATAAACTTCTTTCCTTCGTTTTGCTTAACCAAAACTCTATTCCTTACTTCACTGAATAGGTTACTTGTTCAAAACATAAACAACTTTAGCTAAATACCTTGGTGATGATTATATTCACCATTGTAATTGTACTTTCTAGTTCCTCCAAAGGCAAAATTCATAGTTCTCAACCATTTGGCCAAAATGCCATGAGAATAACTAATATCTTCTCCTTACAATTGTTATGATTTATCTTGCAATCTCCAAGTAGATTCTTAACAAAAGTTCAAAGAATGATTCTAATCCTGATCTTTATTCATCAAAATATTGCCTGAGATGATCCTCTTTTAATTATGTCCTCTTCCACACATTAACATCTTTTCCAAAAGGCTTCATGAGGTATTAAGGATCTCGTATTCGCCTTTACTTATGCATAATTATTTGTATATGGCAATTGGTTTTCTCATGAATCTCGATGAACAAAAGTATTTTCAGGTCCTATACCATTTTTCTCAGCATTCCATGCCAATGTATCAACACTTGTCCTTTATTGATCCTTTTATTCCACTTGGCTCATTCCAAGCCATCTAGAAGTTAGACTAGAACCCATCTTATCTATGTGTCTTTGATATAATTTCAAGGATTTTCAACACTCAGTTGGTCTTGCACCTGATTGATTACTTCTGGATCTTCCCGTCCTTATGTTTTTGAGAAATAAGATTGATCTTGAACTCATATAGACACTGCTCTACCCAAGCTCTTAGTCTGATTAGTAATTGACCAAGGTTTCACCTTATAGTCTAAGTCTCAAAATCTTTCCACTATGCAACCTTAGCAGAATTGTTTTGCTCTTGAAGTTTTAACTCCTCAGTTGGCTTTCTCTTAGCCATTGACTTGGGTAAGTGCTGGGAAAATAGTCTTCTTGATAGTTTCCTTGGTTTTTCCCTACGCCATTTTGGCATCAAACCAGTTTTAAACCTTAGCCAAACAGCTGAATGCTTAACGGGTTTTTTCGTAATGAGCTCATAGGTCCATGTGTTGAACCCGGTTCACTTTAATACCATATGTAACATACCAACTATCTACAGAGCAACTAACTTCTAGATTCAGCTGAAGAGTATCTAACTAACTTTCCTAATGAGAGTCTCAACACATATAACAAACAGGAAAGATAAATCATTTGGGCATTAACTACTTTAATATTCAATAACTAACTTCTAGTGTTCCAATTTCAAGTGAAATGGAACAATTAACGGTTTAAATAACTGAAAACTACAATTGATTATGAACTAACTATTCCATTAAGAAACAAATAGAACATATTTTAACAACAGTGAATTAAACATTATAAAATAATTCTATTTTGAAGTAAAGAGAAAAAGAGAGAGTTAAGAGATAGTACAGTCTGAGGGCTTCCTGCTGGAATGCTTGAAAATAAGTCTCAGTCTTTGAGGGAAAGAAAAACATCATCAAGGGCTTTTCCGCCCAACCAAAGACCTACTGATCTCCCGTGTTTCTTCAACTGAAGAAACCCGACCCTTCACGAGGTGCAATCTATAAAGCATTCCCAATTACCATCTTGCCATCTGAGTCTGGTGACAAGAATCTATACTACCTTGGTTTATCCTTCTCTATAGGTTCTCCTAACTAGAATGACCGTCCTGATCAGGAGTATATCTGATTCTCGATGGTTGACTATTGCTTATACAAAGCATCATAACCTTAGCCAAGGATTTAATGATTATGAGCACGTTTCTCGTGCCATCGACTCTCTCACCATTACTAAGGCGAAAATTACTCAAGAGCAACGAATAATCACCCTCCTTGAGAATAGAGAATCGAATATCAGAAAATGGCTTTTGGCCATTGCAATGCTTGACAGAAAGAACAATGGAATGCCCTTGCCCGGAGAGAGAGAGAGAGAAGTATGAAGAAAGACACTCTATATCACAAGGCGAGCCAAGACCAAAGAAAACGCCTGCATGCGTCCATCTTGGACGTTTCTCCAAAACACAACGGCAAGGGTGGCAAGAAGTTATCACCATCAGCAACTCAAACGGAAAAGAAATACCCCCCGACATTTTCATCAACGCGACTTAAAGATTTACATTATTATCGGCATTAATATTTTAATTCAATTACTTACTCCCAAGGTGTGCTCTAAGAGTTTAATACGTGACTTCAATAGGGGAACGATGAGGCTCATTTAAAGTTGACTTGTTTTCCTCTTACTCCAAAGTTGAAGTCAATTACTTGTTTTTATATTTATTTAATTGTGTGATAATATTCCAAGGTTACGATTACCACGCTAGCAACCTTACACCAACTTGTGACTTTATGGTAATTGGTTCTTTTATAGACCGCGGCCTCTCCTTGATGATATTTCCCTTTTCCTCGAGGTGTTGACAATCCTGCAACCACTTGGTAAAGAAATAGGGTTAGATCGTTCTGTGTTTCTTTTTTAAAATAAAAACAAATCAACACATTCACACACACACACACACACACATATATATATAAAAAGAAATCATTCGAAATTGCAGTTATATCAAATAAATTAAGAATTCTTTTCCCAATTTTCACATTCTCATGAAAGGTGATTGATTACAACTAACATAACGACCATATTATTATTACCATAATCTTGTTCAAAACAAAAGGGATGTAACAACTGAAATGACCCCCTTACAATTTTTTCAATTTTTAACAACAATGTCATTCGTTAGCGTTAACAAATCCAAACCAACATTGAAATGTAACCCTACACCAAGAATGTACACCAAGATCCCAATGACGGGCGAGGTGTGAGCATATGGCGCCGGGGATTGTTAGATTGAAAATTGAATGCTGAAATTACAAAACATTGAACTTGACCACTTATTCAGCGGGAGTAAAGTGATGGCTTAGCCAATTAGCAAATGAGAATGCAGTACAAAAAGTAAAGACGGCGAGGCCTGTCTCTTCCACCAAACAGTGGGAGTGAAATGCTTATGCAAGAAAAGTAAATAAGGCGGCAAGCCAACCTCTTCCACTAAAAGTGGGAATAGAATAGAGAATTTGTAGAAGTATTAAGGGCTGATCAATACTACTGAATCACCATTACAACATGAAAGAGTATCTTGCAAAAGCCAAGTATTATAGATATTCAAAGTGCTGCAAATGATATAGAATGTTTCTCCAATTCCAAAGAGACTCCCAAACATGAAAATCAAGCCAACAACTCCAACTTCTACAATCTGATATAACAGACCAGCAAACTAAAAACACACACCAGCAACTAACAAACTCACTAAAATACTCCTAACTCGCTCAAAACTCCTCCAAATCATGTGAAATAAAAGGCAATAAGCTCTAAGAGCAATGGCGACCAAGATAGGACCAACAAACAACTGCAAACACATCTCAATGATGAAACACGAATTCCAATGCATAGATAGGCATGGTACGGCCTTCAGGAGGGGCAACCTTCCAAGATAAAATCAAAGACATCACTAAAAAATCTGGAAACCAACAGAGAGGGATGCTTAGGCCATAGCAAGAGAATGAGACACTGCCCAAAACCAACAAAAAATTGCCTAAAGAGTTATGAGTGGAGAACACCTACAGCCACACCCCAAAACAACAACCTGTAAACTGTAAAAACACACCAAAAGACATCAGAAAACTTCGAATAATTCCATTACAATGAACTCAATCTGTTCTTCAGCGTAAAGAACAACCTTCTCACTTAGCTAGTTGCTTTCTTTCAAGCAAGAAACTAAGTACACCCTAGGAGGTATGCATTCCTCAAAGCAATTCACTCTCCATTTTGGCAGCACTTCGTTATATTTTCTCATAGATGACAAACAAAGAGCCCAACACTCTTATTTATAAGTTTCTCCATCAATTCAAATTTGTTTCCCTGCAATTAGGACGCCCACATGAGATTCACATTCAAATTAACCTTTGACATTTTCATTTCATTTCATTATCTCTCCAAGTCGTCCATCCTCATGAAGGTAATCTACTTCATTAAAATACAAATAAAGTATAATGTAGGCGTCCCAAATATTAATTGAATATAAACATTACAAATCACTTAAATAATTCACCTTAATGAAGTCGTCCACTTTTGCAAAGGAGGTATTTTCACTTAAAAGCATTATTTCACCCAACCTTGGCGTCCTCCATGACTTAGCCAAGCATCCACCAAAAATGCAAAATTCACCAAAATAGCCTCAAGAGTGCTGAAGACAAACTACTCAAATTGACCTGCTAGAAATAGCCTCAGAATTGGCTTGTTGAAAACCTGCTAAAAATAGCCATTGTTAAAAATAGCACTTACTAAAAATAGTAAGTGTGTCCAAATGCAATATAACCATAATTTCAGCAGTCGTTGCAACTTACTAAAAATAGTAAGTCCAAAAAAGTTTGATTTAGTTGCATGTCACACCATTGCGAAGCTCTCTGAAAACCCCAAAAAAATCTAAAGTCAAAACTGTAAAACTCCAACATGCAAGCCTCCAAATCTGCCAAAATATTCTCCTAGAAAATAGGAAACCCTAATTTCAGCTTCCGACTAGCCTACGAGCCTTCGGGATAGGCTAACGGCCAATGGTATTGATCACTGCTGAGAAGGGGACATTATAGTGCCAAGATGTCCAAGTAATTAGTTACAATGCAAAATTTGCAAAAATTGAATAAAATGTACTTGGCGTTGAATTTGGAAAAAGGGCATGAACACAATAATATATCTGCTCAATGCCTTTCCAATGTCACAAGAATTGCGAAAATCAGAGATTTAGGAAAAAAGTTATGAGCTTGAAGGTCCAAATGGGAGATCTAACTTCAAACAACAATAAAATGCATCTGCAACAAAATTTGACAAAATGATCAGCACCGTTGCATGGTGCTTGGAATCAACTTTTGATGATATCTCGTTTTTTAAAAACACACAACTAGATCCAAAGATATGGCTCTTGAAAAAAACTGCCCTATTAGGCTTGAGGGCAAAAATCTTGGCCCCCTGGGGGTTGGTGGTCAGTCACCAATGTGACCTAGGCGATTGCAAAAAAAAAAATCCCTTGTTGTCGTTGGTGGCAGGTGGGCGAAGGTGGCATAGTTGGGGTGGGCGACGGTTGCCTGCATCACCTAAGCTTAAGCCCCGACATTAGTGCACAAGACCAATGGCCCCACCAATGCAAAACTAGGTGTTGAAATTGAAGATGCTAAATAGGCGCAATTTTTAAAATATTATTAATGTAAAAGCTCTATCAATTGTCATACCTGACCTTTCACAGAGATGACGTAGGTGCCAATGCCAACAAATATGCCCGGGAATATTCTAAACCTCATACTACTAACTATACTCTTGACCTTGCTAGTGACTACAGATTGTGTGACAGATGTCGTATTTAATGGATCTATGCTATACGGATTCCATATGGACAAAATGATGTTAGGACTGAAAAATTCCTTTGAGGGCCTAGGGCAAAAGTCTCCAATTTAAACAAATTGATAGTCAATCTTAGGTTCTTTGGGCCACCTAGACATGATGGTAGGGTCTGTTTTGACCCAAAATGCTCCAAAATTGCAGATACCTTTCAGATCTAGCAACCACTTTTCAAATTCAAAACCTCATAGATCTGGTCTCACATGTCTGATTTGGGCGAAACAAAAGGAAAAAAATATTTTTTGGACTCCTTGAACTCAATGGTGAGCGTAGATTTGCACCAACATCCACCAAAGTTGACTTGCAATATCTTACATAGAGAAATTCCAAAATCTGGTATTTTTATCAAGTTTTCTTGATTCTCTTGGTCATCGTATGATGCAAGAGAAGAACTATCTCAACTTTTCAAGAGATTCATCAAGATTTTCAATCTAGCAATAGCTCATGCACAAAATCACTCTTAGATTTGAGGAGTTTGCAGATCCGGAGCTTTGATATCATGTAGGAGCTCAAAATTAGCTCACACACCCTAGGATCACTTGCAAAACAAAAGTCACCTATAGCAAATATGAGAGGTGGGTGAAAAGTCACCTTCCAAGAAGTGCCACTATTATCTCTGTAATTAATGTAGTGTATGATGGATGCTTTCAAGATATATATTTTTTTATGATTGATATTATGTAGTGTTGTATGGGGATGTGTCCTCATAAGTTTGGATGATGTCCCAGACATCATATCCCCTCTGTGTTCCCTAGACATCTTGACTCTCTTGGCCATCTTGAGGACTTTAGGAAGTCCCCACACCAAATGCATAAAAAATAGAAACAAAAAAATTGAAAAAAACATCTTGAAATAAATAAAACCCTAAAAGGGAATCCACTAAGATCCCCAACGCAAAAACCACTGTTAAAACTTGAAACACATCACCAATATGTTTTTATATTCACCAAAAGAGAAGAGGAAATGAGGAAGAGAGAAGAGGAGGAAAACAAATAGAGAGGAACAGGAACAGGAAGAAGAAGAGGAGCAGTTTCCTAGATATCAATTAGATGTTGACTTTGATTGCTGAGCTTCTTACTCAAAGCACCTATGTACTATGCATAATGGAACCTTTTTTTTGGCATCTCTTAATAAAAAACACACTTCATATAATGTCCATTATTAGTCTATTAAATGGATAATGGAATTAATAAATTGTTATTAGTGCTTGCCATGAGGGAATACTATTGCAATGAGTTTTGTTTTTTCTTGGTTAACTAGTTATTAATAAATTGTTTTTAAACCAATTAAAAACAAAAAATTTATCCTCTTGAAATAAAATTTAATCTTTCTAAAGTGAACATGTAAAATATTTAACTTCATAAATTTTAGAAATTATTTCTCTTCAACATGATTGGCTAAAAAAGTTTGTGTTATGGGCAGATTTTTAGGAATATAAAGGTGAACTATTATTTTGCCATCTTTTAGGAATGGATTTTACCTTGCGTCCATATACATTATCTTTTATATAAGCTACAAATATAGGCATGCAACCAGTTTGTCCCATCAAGCTAGAATATATGCGTGTAACTTTTTTTTTTTTTTCCATTAAATACAATATCCTAAAATTTTCAATATAATGATTAATATTTTATTTACATAATTTTAATAATTATTAATATTAATGTGTTAATGATTATGTTAAATTTGTATTAATATATTAACATTTACAAAATATATTTAAATTGTATCTTATAAGTCTTTCATTTTTTTTAATTGTTTATTATTATTATTTTAATTAATAAATTTATTTTAATAATATTCTTCATGAAATGTCTAAAAATATATCTATATAATATTATTTTATAAATCTAAAATGTAAATTAAGATTTACATATTTTAAATAATTAATATTAATGTGTTATATCCATAGTTCCATGGGGTTTCTTGATGGGGGGATGTGGGGACATGGGGACGGGTTTTGAGGACAGGGGGACCAAGGGCCTAAGTTTGCGGTCGGTGAGGAGACAGTGGCGAGGTGGCGGCAATGAAATACATATAGTACTTGAAAAAATAGTTATAAAAAGATGCATGTATAAGAATTACAATTGAAACTTTGGCAAACTCGTTTTAAGCATTTGAATTTTGAAGTGAAAATTAACTTGACATCACTCTTCTTCTTGCTCTTCATCTTGCTCCTCCTCAACCCTCTTGCTCTTCATTCTCACACTTTCACCTTTCACTCTTGCACTCACACTATTAGCTTCTTGTTGATTTGTTTTTGTGAATTGAAATGAGGATAGGAGATAGTTTTATAGAGTTTGTGGGGTTTGGGTGGGGCCCATAGGCCATTAAGGTTTGGCCTTGGGCACACAAAATTTTGATTTAGAAAAAAAGATTTTTGGTCATTTGGTCACAAGAGATGCTTGGGCGTCTTCAAGGCGGTCCGAAAACAACCAGGAGTCCCCTAGACGTCTTGAGGACACCTCGACATCCTTGAAGACCTAGCGACGTCTTGGAGACGGTGGCACTGGTGGTGGGCTGGTGGGGGGACATCCCCACCAAGTCCCCAAGTCCCTGAGACGGGGACGTTTAGGAAACATGGGGTTTTTGGGGGGGATGTGTCCCCATGGAACACTGGTTAGATCTTATATAATAATTATGTAAAAATTCTAATATGTTTAATTTTTAATTTGTCTTTTGATTTTTTATTAATATATTATTGATATTATTTTTCTTTTATAAAAATATATCTTTAGGAAGTATGTATGTTTTTATTAATATTATTAATATAAAAATTAAAAATATATAAAAAAAATTTATAATAAAATTATTTAAATGGTAATTCATAAATTTACTTAAAAAAAATCATTTATTTAATGTTATTTAATATTATTGAAAAATATTATCTTATATATCTTAAACATACAACTATAAAATCAATATAATTTATATTTATAATAATATTAATTTATTATATTTATTTTACTTAAAAACTATTTTTATTAATTTACATTTTCATTTCTTTATTTATTTTATTTTGTTGGAAGATTTCTTTTATTATGTAAAATAATAAATTATGTACTTCACTAAATAAAAGTATAGTAAAATTGACATTTATTGATATGTTTTATGCAGTTCAAAATTTCAGTTGCTTTTGATTTGTTTATGTTATTTTTGATTTATTTGTATTTTAAAAATTTATATATTAATTTTATATATTTCTGTCTGCCTGTTGTCCTGAAACCCTGGAAATTTATGCCATCCTTGTGTTATGCTGTCCTTGAAGCTCAAAAAAACATTGGTACTATGTGACCTCTTGATGAAAATAATTGGACGTTAAACACTTATAGGCTCCTTCACCATCTTTTTGAGCCATAGAGATAAATTTATAGCAGGAGGATAAAAGCATCAAAATATGTGAACACTCTTGCTTTCTTAATGTTGGAATAAATGCAGATTTGCTAATGTCTATGTAAATTCTATCTTTACTGCAGGGATATCAAATGGGCATTGTTGTTTTTGTGGGAGCAACCAAGAGAACTAAGACATATAGAGTGGCCATCTTTGCAAAACACAGTACGTGTGAACTTTTTACTAGAAGAATATTATATTTGTGTTGTTCGAGTGTTTTTATTAGGAAAAGTGTCATGCAAATAATTGGCTTTTTTCTATTTACTAAACCAATAGGTGTAAATTAAATCTCTTGATTTTAGTTCTTTCTTTTCTTTTTGGAGATGGGGAGAGGACCAATGGGGGTACTGTGAAAAAACTAGGAATTAATAATTGTTTTCAAGTCTCCATCAATCCAAAATGAGGGTGTCATTGTCTGAATTGCCACTTGGTAGTGTATTCCCATATAAAAATGATATTGATCATGCATGCAATTGAAAAAATAAATCTCTGTAAACCGTTTATTCCATATATCTTAATATGTTGTGTTCTCCTCTCTGCTTTTTCCAAGATATTAGTTAATAATTTTTAGTTATTATTGCTTTCCCATGATAGAAGTTTCTAATCTATGCTTTTTTAATATAATTTTTTCGTAAATATATGTGTATATTCCTTTTTTTCTTTCTTTTTTCCTCACAATTCTTATTAGTGTAACATGGCACCAAGAGATGCAACTGTTAGTCTTAGATATATTATGGTAAAACAGCCTTTGGATTATTTTCAAGTTTTTTGATGCAGTCGTGAATGGAGAGCCCAAAGGACTGTCTGACCGTGCAGCTTAAAGTTAACACTGCGGAATAGACTCTGAATAGCAAAGCAACTTATCATTGATACAATATCGCAGAATAATTACAATTGGCTCATTGGCCTACCACATGTAGCTTACAAATATAAACTAGCTTACAGGCTGCCACAGGCTTATTACAAGCTTACATGCAAAGATATGACAACTATGGTAACTCTACTATCCTACTACTATCCTCCTAAGATTGGGTCTAAATTAGATCTTCGTTTAACTGCTCTCCAAATGAATTCCATAGGTGATTATATACCAGCTCCAAGCTCTAGGAATGATCTGCATTGGCTACAAGATGTTCCAAATCTCAATGTTTAATGTAATGTGTAGGTTGGCCAAAATCTGTTTGTAAAGCATTGGGTGTTGAAGAAACTCAATGTGGTTCTAACTGAAGGTCCCTCTGGTCCCATGCTGCTTTGAGGTATGTTGGGCTGAATGCTGCAAGGTATGGAAAGGTTCTGCAAACTTCACCTGATGAACTGTATGCTTACTGTCTTGAACTGTGATCTTCTGACAACGCTAACTTTCTGCACTCTGATCCAAATCTCCTGAGATTTGAATATGATGTTTGAGTTATTGTAGAACTCTAGTTGCCATACTAGCATACCTTAACTTTGAATCCATATCCATAGTTGTACCAAAACTGGCAACCTACGTTTTCAGCTGTGAGACCAGCTTTACCAACTTGCTTGGAGCTCTTTTGAATTTGGCATGGGTTGAGTAACCTATGAAAAGATATGTTGTGTTAGGTTCTTAACTGACAACTGCTCGTCTGGCAGCAGTTGGCTTAATTGACTCCAAACATGTAAATCTTCCCTTCTTTCATGCACACTGCACACTGGCTAGACCTGTTGTGAGCTTGCCTGAAAGTCTTCATTTTCCTTGATTTTGTAGGAAAACTTATCACAGTTCATCTCCTTTGAAGGAAATTAATGGAGTACTTGGTTCCTCTGCATAGCAGATTCACTTTTGGGAAGAATTACTTGTTTTCAAACTGCTGGGGAATGAGGGCACTGAATCTTTTTGATCCAAACACTAGTAAACTGATTGTTTTGAACAAGATATGCTTGTCTTTTTCCCTTACATCCTGTTATGAGTTGCCTCAATCTTTATTTCAATCCTAAACATTGTTAGAGGAGTTTAAAGCAGTTGTATTAATTATGTAGAAGCAAGCAACACTAGAATTATCTACTCTTAAATGGATAAATGGACTAGATTGAAGGCAAGAGGAAGAGGCTAAGCATTTGAGAGGTTGACTCCAATCTGTTTCCTGGCACAATGCAACCTATTCCAGAGCCAAAAATGTTGGTGGGAACTATAATATCTTCAGATTCCTTTTTGTCTAAGATTCATAGTTAGGATTTGGTGTTCAGCTTGAACCTCATGTCCTCAACATGTGAGAGAGACACATGATTGCTACTGCTGTATTTAGGACTTAAAGGTGAAATCACTTGATCTGTTGACACAAATTCCTAATGCTATTTGTGGAAACTGAAAAGAGACCAGTTCAAGAGTTCTGTCACATTGCAGTTCTCTTGTGTTTCCAATTTCTTATTTGTGGTATGTAATGTCCCCACTCTAGTCAGTTTTTAGGAGTAGTTAAGTTAGCCTATTTCTTGGACCCTCGTGGGCTGATAGGATCTGGTAAGGTGGTCAGTGACCATCTTTGATGGGTATTGCCATTCCCATCCCTTCACTTCAGTATGGATTTCAGTACAGGCATTTGGTGTTTAGTGTTCGCCAGCTTCTGACGGCACAAGATAATACTCAGTTTGGAGGAAGTTATGAATATTTTTGTGGTTAAGTTAATTATTTAACTTACTGGTTTATTATAAAGTCAAATTGACTTTATAAAGTTAAAAGCCACTTAAATATATTAAAATAATGACTTAAATATTATAAAGTGAAAATCAAAATCATTTAAGTTATTTATTTGGGTGCCCAACTATGGAAAGTATATAAAATACATTTTCAATGTATTTTAAAGCAAAAGTGGCGGCATTTCTTGGAAAGTCGTGCTTTTTGGGCAATATAAGCAAAAAGAGGGAAATTAAAACTCATTCATATGATTATTTGACATTTTGCTTCTTTTTGGCTTTCTCTATGATTTTGTTTGAGACAAGTTTACCAGAGGGTTTCACCATTGGAGAAACGACAGATCTTCAGTGTTTTGCTACTTTGAGGCTGTGAGATACCAGCCGAATCGTTGCATTTTGGGAGGGCTTCATTCTGGAGTCTTCAGTGATCTTCATCAGAGTTTATTTGAATAGTATTTACAGTTTGTAGTATGGAAGAGGGGTTCTTCATTAGGGACGCCATTCTTCTTCAGATTTCCAGCATTTAATAAAGAGTTTAACATTTTCTTTTGAGGCCATACTTTCTTTTTGAAAGGTGTGTTCCAGAGGGAGGGCGTGTGAATGCTTGAGGCAAAAACGCCTCCTTTTTGGTCTGTTTCTCAGCCCTACTATTGGCGTCCCACCTTCTCAGCTTCATTCCTTCAGCTACCGGGAGGGAGAAAGCAGATCTGAGGCTGTGGCGGGCTATTTGGTCATTTTCAGCAATTCTTGCTTGCCAAGCTCTGTAATTTCTTATTTAATTATTCTGGAGGTCTACGGGTACGTTTCTTGTTTGTAATTTCATTGTATGTACTACCATATATTATTTATAGTACCAGTTGCTCAAGAAATTCACGCATTTCAATTTTATTTGCAAATTTATGCTTGTACGCCCCTTCTACTTCTGTCTAGAAACTCTTCTTAAAATCAATAAAAAACACAAAAAGATAAGAAAAACTACAGGATTCGAGTTGGAGCTAGTTGGGCTCTTCACATGGTAACACTAATTGTAGTACTGGCTCCATACCTGAATTTGCAGCTTTTTGATCCCAAGTCCTGCATGAACTTGCTTATATCAAGAAACATGATCAGGTTGTAAGATAGCAGATGGAACTATTACCTTGGCCTGGAAGAGTCAAGTCAAACAACTGAATCTAGTAGTGAAGAAACCTAAGTTCATAGTTGCAGATGGTAATATTTCTTAAATCCATTTTTATTGATCTGTTTGGTCCATAGAATGTGTAGTATATTACAAGGGTTGAGTAGCAGATAATGGAGATGTAAAAAGTTGTGATACTAGTTGTAATACTATGTCTAATTGTAAGATTTTGTTGCTTGGAGTCTTGGACTACTTAATGAACATTATGAAAACCATTATAAGTTTTGACTTTGCCATACTAGCTATAGCTCACATTTACACATTTATTTTATCTACTAAAATCCAATATCATGCTGAATTGACTCATTCATTTGTTGCTTGCAGCTGAAGACAACAACTCTTACAGTTCTTCTGGTGATTCTTCTAGTTATTTTCTTTTCTTCTGTTGATTCTGCTTTGAGTTTTTTGGTCGCTTCAATCTTTAAATGCAGCCCCTAGGTGTTGTTTTAGCTTAACTCTTCCGAAGGGGAAAAATAACCATTATAAAGGAGTGGAATCTCTCAAGGAAATGAAAAGCCTCCCAGCCAGCAAGAAACATAAGTAAATGGCTTACAATCAATTCAGTGATGAGAATGTTTCTTGACCTTTTATTCCTATTTTTGTCATTTGTATAGTCTTTTTCTGTGGATTAGCTCTATTGTCCATTTTCTTATGTTCTAGTCATCCATTCGAGCTAGGTTATATGTACTGAGTTATATATGCAAGTTTATAATTGCCCACATGGATTTCTGTTTCCGATCATGGTTGGAGATTTCCAGTGAGGCTTCACAAGCCAATTGTTTACTGGGATTGTTAGTCTGTTTATTACACTCACAATTTCTTTCATCATTTGATTTGGAAAGGCGTTGTTATGTTATCATGGTTTTGTCTTTTAGTTCTATAGAATTATTAGAATTTATATATGTAGGTGTAACATTACATTTTTATATAATTGTAATAGCAAAAATGTATTCTACTAGAAAAATTGCATAATGAGATTATCAAATATAATTAGCTAGAGAAGAATACAACATGTGTATGTAAGTAAAACTACATTTTTTAATTTCATTGTATTTGCATATATGTAAAACAGTAGAAAAGATGCATAATGAAGCTCGTAAGATGATAATATCATTGGGAGGACAGGATTTGCAGGTTACCCTCATGAAACTAAGTAGGCTATGGCTCTGAAGTAGCTAATTGTGCTATGAATGACAAAGACAAGTGTGGATTTGAGTGACTTGAAGTCTGAGATTTCAGCTGCTATTCACAAATCATCTTTCACCAATATACAGCACTCAAATTAAGCTGGAGACCAGGAAAATATAATTGAAAGGATAGAATGAATTCTGATACCATAGTTTTGGCAGGAAACCATCTCTATAGAATCTGAAGATAAAACCCAAAATGCTGATGCCAATGAACTTGTTGAAAAACAATATACATTAGATCAATGCAGAGCAAAACTAGACTAGGTGATTGCTGTTAATGAGACCACAATTTGTTGAGGCATTCTGTCAAACTATTTGGGAGCCTTATGTAGATGACCATATTTTGCCTACAGGTCTATCAGGGTAGACGCAACAACATATGACTAAGAGTCACTTTCAATTGTTATTCGAGGATCAGTATTCCCTCTTGTAAAGTACCTAGTTTGGTACATGCTGGGAGGATACATTTTACACCTGTCAACTGTTTATGCCTTAAAAATATTCAACATTTTTCAACAAGCTCATTCTGTATAATTGACAATGATCAAAGTTCATTGAATCCCATATTTTGCATATCCTATAAGTATCACAGTCCTTGAAACTGCCCATCCACATTTGCAGAGTTGGTAAAATAGATAACACTCATTTGCATATTAGTCAAGTTGTTGCTTAGACATCTGCCACTGTTGTGGCAACTACCTAGACTGCTATTGCTGGGACAATTACAGGACATCACACTGCTCATTTTTAAGTATGGCATCCAGAAAGAAATCTTGGCACTGAGAGATCTTCACTCTTCTTCATAGATACACAATTCTATTCTTTATCTTCTTTCACTATTTGGACTCCATAGAGTACTTAGCTCTGAAAATTTCTGCTCGAAACTGAAATCCGTTCATTGTTTTCGTACATACTGAATCCAGATGCGAATGGTGTTGACACAGTTCCAATAAACCCTAGGAAGTCCTTTTTCAAACCTCCCAGTTTAGCGAAAGTAGGGAAGTATGCTGGTCAAGGTTTAACAGTCTGACTTTATACCTGATTAATGCAATTGCCCAAAATCTACATTTCTCAGGCCAAATTTGTGCATATTCAGAAGTGCTTGCAGTTCATTGAAAAAATTCTTGCTGAGGGACTTTATCTATATTTGTTATACCCAAAATGAAATTTTTGGCATTCTGCTTAAATTGAGCTAAACAACGTAAAAATGCCATCGAAAGTATGTTTTAGGTCAAACCAAATATGGAATCTTTGTGGGTTTTTGTCAAGGAATCTATGGTTAAAATTCTGAAAAAATGAAAATTAGGGTTTTACACCCCTATTTTTATGGAAACCCTAAAAAATAGGACCTTCCCGGAAATGATTCAAAATAATTCTGATAGGATTAATTGCCTTCACGATCACACTGATCAAGTTAGAATTATCAAAAATTATGTTTTACTTTGGTGGGTCTATTTCTGTTTTTCAAGAAAAAAGTTAAGAGCTTCGTAGCCATTAATGGCAGATTGGCCAGTACTAGGTGCTGAAAGCTAAACCTCAAAAGCTTCAACCAAGAAGCTATGGCGAAAAAGGATGAAAAGGCCAAAATTTGGCTAAGTCTGGAAAATGGACGTTTTGTCTACCAAGGCAAAACACAGTCTACAGTGGCTAAAAGCGCCCCTCTTGAAGAAAGGCACCCTTGGATCTCAGAGGGCAAATGTAATCAATTGGCATCTTCAACTCAGTCATCCTCTTCACTGGCTCGACAACGAAACAATCAACAAGATCATCTGATTCAGGTATCATTGACCAACCATCAACAAAGTATGGAGGATCCATCAACGACAAAGATGCCAAATCAGAGAGCTTCAAGGTAAAAGCGCCCCTGCTGGCCAAGGGCACCCCTTAGTTGCAGGCACCAAATGAATCCATAAGCAGCAACTTTGTACATGATATCTTTCCAGCTTCCTCCCAGCTACGTGATCAATTTAACAGCAAGTCCATAAGACACACCAGACGATCATGAGATGAGATCAAGCAGAAAAAGCCAAATTTGAAGAACTGAAAAGATAAGCCAAAAAATGGCTAAGGCATGGCTAAAGCGCCCCTCTTGAAGAAAGGCGCCCTTTCTTGAAGACATCCAGATTTAGCCAGAATCTTCATTGCCTCCCAGGATGACCTTCTCAGCTATGACCTATCTCGTCAGCGAGACTATCAGTAAGAACTTCCGACAAATCAATCAACTGATGGAGGAGGTCAAAGACTGGTAGTCCACAACCAAGATGAAACCAAGCAAAAGCCAACCAGGGGCGCCCTTTAGTTTGAAGGATCAAAATTTGCCAGCTTCAACTGAAAGGTTAGTCATCCTGAACAAGACCGAACCGGCTACCCGATGCATCGTCAAATAGAATCATCTGATTCATCAAACATCGGGAACGTCAGATCAAAGCAAAGAGGGTCTGAAAAGGTCAAAACGAAGAACAAGTCAATGAAAATTGACTAAGGCATTGTCAAAAGCGCCCCTCTCAAGGAAAGGCGCCCTTCTTTCTAGAGACCTAAACTCAGTTTTCTGAGTTAGCCCCTCCCAGGCATATCTAATCATATTGATCCTGCCTCAACAACAAAACTGCCAGCCACTGCTTGAGATCAACTGAGGAACCTGAATCAAAGATCAAACAGGAGCACTTCAGCTTGCAAAATGGACGAAAATGATCAACTTCAAGGATGGACGCCTAAAAGAAGTCAAAGCAAAAGTGTTGACTTGAGTTAGCAAATTTGGAACCAAAAAGAGACCAAACACTCCACAATCAGTGGAAATCATCTTTTGGAACTCCAAATCAGGCATGAATGATGAGTTATCTTCCATACTTTGTGGATCTTAACCCTAATCACCTTATATTCATGCTAGGCGTCCCTTTCCTCATTATTCTTTTTGCAGGTTGAAGGATAAAACATCAAGTAGCTCCCAAGAACACATTTTCAAGATCTGGCAGGGGTTTTGGATGGATCTTCAATATTTTTGAAGATCATTGGCAGTAAAAGTATTCTTCTCCCAAGATTGCTTCCAGAGACAGATTATTGCAAAGTGGCAGTTTATAACTTCCAATCCATGTTCTGTCTACTTCCTCTATTTCTGTCTACATTTCTTTGCATGTCACAGGAAACAACATATAATCACAGATCTAACCATCTGGGTATGATCAACATAGCTTTTTCAACAAAACCCATATGGTAGATTTTTCCAGAAAAAGTAGCCCTGTTGCCCCTATTTTTTAGGGTTTTCGGAAAAAGTCATAATATTGAAAAATAGACAAACTGGGTTTGTTTAGCTTTGAAGCACGAACAAAACCCATGTGTTAGATTTTTCTGAGAAAAAACACTTTCTGGTGCCCCTATTGCCTCTGCTACCAAAGGGCTTTTGCATGCCAAGGAAAAACTCATTTTTTCGAATTTCTAATGATCTGGGTTTGTCTTGAAAATCATTCTTAACAAAACCCATGTCTCAGAATTTTTCGTAAAAACTACCCCCGACGAGGCTATTTTTAGTAGTTCTAGAAAAGTGTCAGAACAGGGTCAAGTGCCCAGTCAATATTCAAGGTTTTCAGAATGCAGTACTCTCAGGTACAATACAAGACCAAAACGGTCTTATACCATGATTACCTGAAAACGACTGACACAAACTTATGGCAGAAAAATCCAGAGGTCAGTTCTGAGGATTTGGAGGGCATAAACCAAATCACGTTGCAAAACATTGAAGAATCCGGTTTGTTTCAAGCAACATCTATTCCAATCACCTTACAAAGCATCGAGCTTGTAACTGCTTGCACAAAGCATTACAACCCGACTACAAGAGAGATTCTGTCAGTAGACGGGAGGGTGATTTGCAGTTTGAAGCCGGTGGACATAGAGACTTGTTTTGCAATTCCACCATGCCCTACCAAGAAGGTCATATCAGTGATAGAATGCGAAAAGGCATTCGAGGCTTCGAAGGATGAGTGTTCGCTTATAATGGCTGAACATTGGCTGAAAACAAAAAGAACCAGCTTGCCCAGATTGGTTGGTAGAGGAGACTTCAAAGATGAGTACAGAGTGTTAATCACCCTACTCAACAGAGTCACTGGACAAGAGGAGGAAAAATCCTTCCAGCCGTAGATGTTCTATATTATTGACAAAATAATTAGCAGGAAAGAACGTTACGACTGGGCCTCCCTGATCAGTGACACACTCCACAAACAATTCACCGGGTTTCTAGAAGAGCACCGTTTCCACATGTGTTCATACCTGGTCTACTTGATAGCCTTCCAAGGCGATTTCAGAACACTGAACACTGTGGGAACCCTGGGTGTGCAAAAGGTACAAGAATACTTTCCTCGCCTAGAGTTCACTCTAGCTGAAAGACACTTCAAAAAGATAAATGACCTTTTTACTATGCACACCGTGCACGAGCTAGACCATGAGATGCACATGCGTATTTCACTAGCATCTAAGGCAACAATGGTGGACTGGGCGGATTGGTTCATCCAATTCCCCACTTTCACCTACATACGCGTGTATGGCTACAATGGCCACCCCGCCATGATGCCACACTACCCCTCAGATAGGGTAGTGTTCATGGAATTCTCGAGGCAATTGGCCGAGGTTCACTCTTACCTTCGCATAAAGAAAAAGACTGCTGCAAACTTTCCTTTTCAGATGGGACTCTACAGATGTAGGACTGCAATCGATGCAAGGTTGATAAGCCAGGAAATTGTGAGATTTAATCTCAAGTACCTCATCGACAAGAGGCCATCCTATGACCCCAAAGGCATCTTCGCAGCTCACCTTGAGCAAAGATCATCACATGAACCTTTCATGAAAGATTTTTGGGTCAACTGCGAGGATGAGTTCGAAGTGAGAAGAAGGAACCATAGCAGATTCAAGTTCTCGTAGATTGCAAAATTCATGTCAGAGGACATCGAGGGCTTATCTAAGGACGAAGAAGAAGTCATTCTTTCTTCCTTCTGCACGGGTCTAGTGGATTCACAACCACTCGGCAAAGTAGACTGGTACGCGAAAGAGAGTATGTCTATTGAGGAAAGAATGGGTAGAGTAGTTCGATATAGTCAACTCTACCTGGACAGTAAAAGGACAAGGAAGGTAGTACTTCTCCGATCAGAGCCGCTAGCGGTTCAGTTTACACTACCTTCCACGTCTAGGAGGAAACCCAGACAAAAGAAGATGAGCTTTCCTCCAGAAGGAATGCGGATGTCAGGGAGCACATGGGGGAGAAAAGGAATTGCCAGCACAAGCCAGCAAGAGGTACAGGTGGAGACAACCACCAATTTACCTAAGACAGTTGAGACTGTTGCAACTACACAAGAACCAGTGATTGAAATAATTGCTACAGAGATGGAATCCATTGTAGAAGAAGTTGCAGCAGAAGTGGTGCCAGTGATAGAAACAGAGCCACCAGCTTCACCACCATCACAGAGGTCACAGAGTCCTATTGATTTGGACTGGCCACCACGAGGCATTGCCATGGCATAGTCTCGTTCTTCCAGCATTCAGGGGGCCTATGTTCCTCCTCCTAGTGATGCTAGCCGAGATTCTATCTGGCTGAAAAGCTCGCTTGGGAGGAAGAGGGAGAGACCTTCTTATCAGCTTGACTTCTTTGAATTCCATCATGTCCCACAAGACATGCTAGCAAAGAAGTTGAAGAAGCAGACACATGTAGAGAAGAATGCAGAGAATGAGGTTATCATAGAGACTGCTGCCCCACCTGAAGACAAAGATATACATAATGTGAGGGTTGAGGATTTCACGCTTTCAAAGGTGAACCTTGGAAAAACCACTCGACAGGTGGAGGCAGACCTTCTTGGAATCGCCTCAGCGAGTGTCAAAGAAAGGATGACAAAGGATGGACAAGACAAAGCAACCTTGAAGGCTGAAATCTGTCAGCTAAAGTTGTACATTTCTAGTTTGATACATGACACTCCAAACTCCTCGGCCTTGCCTCAAGGACTATTGGATCTCCTAGCTGAAAGAAACCATCATCAGTTGATTACATACGACAAACACTTGAGACGTCAAGTGGATGAGTTTGTTGTCAAAGGATGGTGTGTGTTGACAGAAGCATATCAGTTGAGAGACAGGGCACATGGACTTAGATCAAAAATCCAGCAGTCGGATGTAAAGGCAGCTCAAGAGAGGCCGAGAGAGGAGGCGACATTTGCTGATCTACAACAGGCATATGAATCAGTTACAACCACTGAAAACACCATCTCTTTGAGTGGAAAGAACAGGTGGCATGCAAGGTGAGAGCCTACGATGCCAATTTAGTGGAGCTAATTGATTATAGACGCTTTGTCGCCAATATTATCAACTTTGCAAGAACGTTGGTAATATCCTTCCCTAAGTTAGAATATCAGCGAGAAGGAGGAGAATATGTTGAGCTTGAAACGGTACAGACACGGTTCCAAGATGTCATCCGATCTTCATTCCTTGAAGATCCCAATGGTTGCAAATTAGCCAAAATTGCAGCCATATCTATCCAATTAGATGAAGCAGTTGCCCAATGCATAATCTATCAGTAGCAGCTTACGACGGGTGAAGAAATGATTAGACGCCACATAGTCACTTTGAAAAGCATTAATTGCCCGGGGGCCGAAGAGGTCAATGACTGGATAGAGGCTTTGTTGACCAGTGGTGAAGAGGTGTAAAGCACCAAGGAAGGGCATCCTACCCTCCAAATAGCATTAATGATGACTGAAGTCAACTTGATGCCCCTTTCCAAGTTGACTCCAGATCTCCACAGATCATGCATGTTAGATCCCACTAATCTAGGATGTCTATTTGACTCTCACGATTTGTGGATCTCAGATCTCCTCAAAAGGTGGATGTCTATTTGGAGACATATTTGTAACATAAGTTCACTTTTAGTTAGGTGTCAATCAACTGAGGTAGACTACCAGTTTGACTTTTGTTTAGTTTCAATTAACTGAAGTAGATTTCCAGTTAACTGTTTGCTCACCTACTTTTAGACATAGAAATAAATCTTGCTGATTGGCAAGAACTATTTGTTAACTCAAAGAGATTTTAGGGTTGCCTACTCCTTTGAGTTTCTATAAATAAGAGCCTTAGGTTCTTTATTTGTTTAACCTTTATTTGCTAGCAAAATTGCTGCGCCATTGTTGCCAGAGTTAGCTTGTTTATATCTGTTTATTCTTGGATGAGAGTTCGTTGGTTGATCGTAATTGTGCATGATTTCGTGCCTTTGCTGTCCCAACCTTTGTAATTCTTTGAAGAACCTTGAAGAAATAAATCAGATGGTGCAAGCTTGCTTGATCTAATTAGTTGAGTTATTCAAAGTCTTGTTTTTAAATAGTGCATTGTTTCAATCTCCTCCTTGGACAGGTGTTGTCGCCTCCTTGGATATTTTGTCATCAATCATTATCGTTTGATGTTGTTTAATGATCTATCTTGCAACTTACACTTTGGACAGGTGTCGTCACCTCCTCAGGAATCCTGTTAGAGAGGCCATCGTTCTATGTTGTTTCTAGTAAGCTGTTTCCAAGCCTACACCTCAGATAGGGGTTCCTCCTCCTTGGCAAGTCTCAGATCTAGTTTACCGTAAGAGAGTGTTTGCTTGTATCGAGCCCTATCTTGGTGTATATCCGAAGGTTCAGAGCCTTGGCCATATTCCATTGAGACGGAGGATTCAAGTGATCCAACCATCCATTTCGCTCCTACGCCCTCATGCTTTGTTTATCTTGGGGAGGTAGGATAGTTTAGAAGCTTAGTTAGTCGTAGTTAAGATCTGTAGAAACCAGAGAAAAGGCTTAGCTACGACGCATTGGTTTATGCACCCTTGTGTCCTACCGTTGAGTAAAAAAGATAGGAATCTTAGTACACCCCTTTTTTACAGTAGAAAATCAGCAAAGAGAGATCTTCCTCTCTATAATCCGAAGAGCATGTACTAACACACTTGCAATAGCTGTCCGTTTCCAATAAGCACTCCAGAGGTGCTAATTGAAACACCAACAATATTCTCGTGCTTCCTGCATACTGCTACCAGTTGCATACATATATATCATCACAATCTCCATCACTCAAAGATCTCCTTTTAATTAATTTTGTTGGATCTGCAAACCCTGATCCTTAGCATGCTAGTAGATGCTGATGAGTCTGGTTTTATGCATGGCAATTAAATCGGCTTGAGAATCTTGAGGGCTTATATGACCACCCAATTTTTAGCATATCCAGCAATTGTTGTAGCAAGAGAATGTTTTTTTTAAAGGAAATACGTTGAAAAGACATGAGACACTTCACATGCTGTCTGTACACTTTCCACAATTTGCAAATGTCTATTGGGGTACTCGGATTAACATATGCAAATCAGCTTTTGTTTTTTATTTGATGGATGTCTGTAATGCCTAGGCTGGTCAGCAGAGTTCTTGCCTGTTTAGAGCCTTGATAGGTGGTGCTTGATTGTTTAAATGGTGATTTTAAGCAAGACTTACGGATTAGTAACGTGCTTAGAGTACATAATATTATAAGATAAATGTATTGCTAACCCTAGATGACATAACAGGGTAGTTTAGATATTTACAAAATACTGCCTATAAATCGTTGATATGATGATTTTAGGAAAGACTTATGGATTAGTAATGTACTTAGGCTATATGACATTATAAGATAAATGTTTTGCTAACCCTAAATGGCATAACAGAGTAGCTTAGATATTTACAAAATATTGCCATTAAATACATGGTGAATGTCATGGGTTCTGAGATGGGCATGAGTCCAATAATACGTTTATGAATCATGATAATCTAGTTATTGATATCTAAAAAGAAATAAAGCAATTTATTTTCTAATGCAGTCATATCAGCTGAATCTAGAAATAAGAATTGAATATTTATGGAAATAAATACTATTAATGGTTAAAAAGGATAGAATTGCTTACTTAGCTTTTTGTATAAGATGATGGATATCCTATTGCATCTCATGTTCTGAGGTCCAATTCAAACTTCTGCGATCAAATTTGTGATTGCTGATAAATTGGAAACTAACCTTTGCTATGTAGTATCTCTGCACCTATGGCCTTGATCATATTTTTGCAGTTCTGAACTTTTTATGCAGCCTTGATCTTTAAACTTATGATCTTCAAAATTCTATTTGTCTCTAATATTAAAAGAAGTACCATTATAAATTGCTATGTTAGGGAAGGGAAGGTGACTAGCTTCCCATGTTGCACCTTTTTCAAGTCCCTAGATCGATTCAATGATTTGGGACAAGTTGGAAGGCATGCCAAACAAAAATATAAATGCCTTGTGATTTGCAAATGTTCTGGTTAATGCTCTAAATGCTCTTGTGATCCAATGGTGATGCTATGAGAAGATGTATATTAATGTCTACATTGAACTAGGTTTTATATTTTTATTCAACGACTTAATTTGGAAATTGGAATATTTCATGTTTGAGTTGAGAGGAAATGAGTAGTTGGAAACAAGTTGGCTTGGGCCCATGTTTAAATTTGAATTTGGAGATTCAAGGTTTAGTGCAACATGTACAATCTTGAACTACTTTTAGGGCTACAATTGTAGACTTGAATTTATACAAGAAACAACAAAAGGTTTGGGCTTCGGTCATTGGGAATAAGGGCACAAAATCAAATAAAGTACAAGTTGGATGCCAACACTTACACAAAATTATGCCATTGCGACACAAGATCACTAGGATTAGTGTGTGATTGAATAAAAAGTGAATGGGGAAAAGTGCTAATCCTTACATTTTGTCCTCACTTTGACTTGCAGCTACTATGAATCACACATGTCAAAGTGAAATAGTCAAAATGAAAATAAATGACTAGAACACATATAAGAGACTACTATTGACTATGATTCAAATGTGCTCCTTGTAATCACAATTTCATCTTCAAGCTTGCGAACACAAAATTCTATGAGTAACATATAATAAAAAATTGATATACGCGTACAATAATTTAATGACAACAAAAAAAGTAAAAGGTAAGTGTAGATTGTGAGCATATCATTTTAACCTAAAGAGAGTGTTGGAGTAATTAAGACGTCACTTGATAATTAATTATTAAGTCCCTTATTACTTTAATTCACTTAAGCTAAATTTAGGAGTGTTTTTTTATTAGCCGATAGACTATATTATGTGTAGTTTTGATCCGAAACAAGTCTCACATCTGAATAGAGTTTTTTTTCCACTAGTATACAGTCTTCTTCGCCGGTATACAACTTCGAGTTCGCGAACATGATTCACTTGAAACAAGTATACATGGAGATCATTTAAAAATAAAATATGTTAGATTGTGCGTAAAGTTAAACCCGATTTGATTTTATCATCACAAAGTGCTATACAGTTGTCCATTGTAACCTACTAACTTTGCCACAGTAAAGTATTATTAAATAAATTTCAGCTCAAACTATTCTGCAGCATTAGAGCGCCGCAGGAATTGAACTTTTGACCAAAACAAAATTTAACTTGCAGCTAATATTTTCATTGAGCAGCTGCAAAAATCTTTTCTCAACCTGAAGAATCTGGTAATTCTAAAACCTTGATATTTTTAGATCTACTTGTCATTTATTGTTAATAGATTGCAGCAGTAGTTATATGGAGATCGGTTTTGATAAAATGTTATTTACCAAACAGATTAGATTGGGTTTGATAAAATGTTCAGTACATGAATATTTTGAGGCTTTAAAGTTTTGTTTGAGATTGCTTATTTGACTAAAACTAGGATCAGCTAATGGGTTTCCTTTTAAGAGCTGTACTTATTTCAGATATTTCTTGAAACCCTAAATGCTAATAGAGCCTATCGATGCTTCAAAATTTCTATTTTATTTTTTATTTCATGAATTCTCTATTATTCATTTATTTGATTTGTTTAGCACTCTGGTGGTTGTCTTTCTTAGTTTTGTTGGCTATCTTAGATTTTTCTTTGAGGTTAATTGGAGATACTCATACTGCCATTCTAAGGTGCCACATGTCGGTATTATTAGCATGAGCATTGTTTGCCAGGTTACATTGAGAAATATGATGGCCATTTTGCAGTTTGTTTAATTGTTGATTTTAATGAGCTTTGAAAATGATGTGCAGGTTTGGCTTAGGCAAGAAATGGAACATTTTGTATTCCACCTCTATAAGTGCAAAAAATGGGAAAAAGATTGCAATATCTTTATAGAGAAGATGGAAAGAAAATGCACGTGCCTTCCCATCCACTCCTCCTAGTAGTCTAAAAAGTCTTAATGTTTCCTCCCCACAGTCCTCCCTCACAACCCTCCGAGCGTATTCTGCAAGCAGTGTATTCAATGACACTAAACTTGCTTAAGACAATTTGGCGTGCATCCTCTAAACTTACACACTTGGCATAAAAAATGGTAAGCGACCTGTAAATATAAATGAACCTGACGCGTATAGGAAAAATGAATACTCACCGAAACCCTGGCAAGTGACTTACAGGTACTACACAAGTTGTGTCATCCTGTCAATCATGCCAATGAGGAAAAATGGATAGAAATTTGCAGGAAAAATATTACCAAGCCCTACCAAAGAAGATTTTTTTTAAGATAGGGCAATATTTTAACATAAGCTGATACGCTTCAAACTTGTAAAAAATGTAACAAGGAAGACCAAATTTCCTATAACTCCCATGGCATACATTTTATTTATGATATTTTACAGTTGAAAATAGATAAGTAAACTTTCATAATTTTGGCTCCAAAAAAATTAATCCATAAAATAGGAGATTAAAAATGGTAAATATAACTTCCACTTAAGTAACCGAGCAGAGTTAAAGTGACTTAACTAGAGATATCTTCTCACAAAGACTTGGTCTTATCGAAAGAATTACTGGTTTCATTTTGTCTGGTTTAAAATAGGAGATTAAAGATTTTTAAAAATAGTTTTCATTATTAATTACTCAAAATAGGGTAAAAGTAATTTAAATATTGAAGTTATGTTATAAGATTTGATTTTGTTCTGTTTTTTTAATATGGGAGTTAATCATTTGAACTATTTGAAAAATCCATATTACACTATCAATTGAAAATATATTTAGCTGATAAACTATATTATGAATGGGGTTTTGGTCGTAAACCTGTCTCATGCCGCAAATAGGTAGTCGTTAAACAATGTTCCAATCATTGTTTACTATTGTGTATGGTTGTTGTCAACCAATTAAACATTTCTCATTTCACACAAAAGAAATCTTAACTCACATTTTATTTTCATATCTCCCAATCAAATTGGATTTCCATTATGCACATTATATTTTTCTATCCCTAAAACCTCAATATTTTTAGATCCACTTTTCGTTTACTGTTAATAGATTGAAGCAATGGTTGTAGGGAGATTGTTTTTGGTTCATTGTATTTGTGATGGGAGATTGTAGGGTACAAAACATACGCCAAGTGGATGCATTTCAGATGGGTGATGTGGAATTTCGCCTTCGGATTTGATTTTCTAAGGTGAGGGTATGTGAAAGGGGAATTTACACAAGGGGTGTAAATTCGCTCTTATACAATAGTATGCCACTTTAAGGGGGAAACCTCCTAATCCACTTTGAGGGGATACTCAATAGTTTTCAATAAGAGCACAATATTCTACATGATGATAATAACTAGCCACTAACTCATATATACCTAATTATGCATTTTTTTTCTTCATGTAGTTCAACGTAGATACTTAACTATAAGACCTAGGACAACCTAAATACTTGTATGTAATTATAATAATGATTATGTGGCTTATTTAAGAGTTAAGGTATCAACAATCCAACTACTCATTATCCAACACACACTATAGGATCAGGGGCATAATATTCCCCCTCTTTAAAAAATTGTTATCCCCAATGCTAATTAATTATGGATGATTATGTATAAAATATCCATCTTCCCATGTGGTAAACTCAACTATAAAATCCTTCCATTTAATGAGGTACTTTGGCATTTTCCTTTTTCTTAGCTTCTTAATTTGTGTCTAGAAAATTAACTTCATCTCCGAGATGGGTATTCCATTTGCTTTTAGCTCAGACAATACTATTTGTCTTAGAATTTTGTATTGGCCCATTTGTCTATTCACTATGTTTTTTTCCTTTGCCTTGTTCTCCTTGAGACTAGTGGGCAACTCTTACTGATTTTGACATTTTTCTTCTATTTATCTAACTTTTTGGTGTACCTTTGTTGAATATTTCAAGGGTGGTAGATGATATACTATCCTTGATTGAATGGATTGATTAGAATTCCTTTTATGTGGTAATCCTTCTTTTAATTTCTCCAACTAGTTGTAATGCATGAAAATATGTTATTGGTTCGAATTCTTCTCCTTATTTTAGGGTTCCCTACTTCTTTGAGATTTTATAAATAAGAGCACCTTGCTTATTATATTTTAACTTTTGCTTGTGATAACAAATTATTGTGCCTACCTTTCCTGGAATATTGCTATTCTATATTGATTTACTTTTGTTTAATATAAAGATGGTTTGATCGTCTATTGTGTGTTTGTTTCATCATGCAATTCTTTCTCCCAGATGTATTAGTGTTGTTTCAATAATCTTTCTTTGAATCTACACCTCAGATAGAGTTTTTCACCTCGGGAATTTAGAGATAAGGATTATTGTTAATGTTGTTTCTAGTGATCTTCTTTTTAGCCTACACCTCAGATAGAGTGTTCCAATTCCTTGGGAATCCTGATAACTAGCTTACCTTTTCATGTTTGTTTCCAATAACCTTTATTTCAGCCTACACCTCAGATAGAGTGTTTCACCTCCTTGGGAATCCTGAGATAGAGTTTATTGTCAACCATTCCCAATTGCTCATTTTTCTTTGATTTTTCTTAAGGAGATAGGATACTTTAAGCATTAGCCTAGTTCTAGTTGAGATTTGTAGAAACGAGAGAAAAACTTAGCTGCAATGTATTTGGTTTTATAACTTTGTGCCTATACCAGTTGAGTCAAAAAGATGGGAATTTAGATAACTTTACTTTTTATGCATATCAAAAAAAGAGGGATCTTCCCCTCCTAATTTGAAGAGTAGTTAATAATATCCATAAATGTCCATTTCCAATACACACTCCAGAGGTGCGAATTGAAACACTAACAAATGTAAACTAAACTAAGAATCCATTAAAACTAACATATTAAAATACAAAAGCTTCAAAAACACATATTCTAATCCTTTGAAACTTATCATATTGATGGATTAGTGTCATATTGATGTGGGATGGCAACCCTTTCCCAATCACATGGATAAATGAGTTGGTTTCAATCAATATTATTGAAAAAAATCGATGAAACCATTGTAAGATGTGTATGAAAATATGGTTTAAAAGCTAAATTAACATGATGAAAGCTATTATAACATGATATATGCTAAGATGATTGGTATGGGTCTATGCAAAGCTATTCTAAATAAAGTTTAAGCTCAAAAGATTAAAACCCTAATTACAAAATATGCTAAATGGATGCACCTAAGTTACCATGGAAGCCATTAATGGAAGCTAAGCTAATATGATGCAAGAAATTAACCTAAAATGATTTCAAAAAATGAAATATAAGTTCAAGATGAGAGTGATTTTAACAACATAAGTTTTCTCTTAAAAGATGGATCCATTTGTCTCCAAATAATGACCTATTTATAGGAGGACAAATGAGAAATGAAGGGCTAAGATTGAAAAGGTTAATCAACGGTCAATATGGAAGGAAGATGGAGGCATGTATCATGGATTCCCATCAAGGGTTGAGGATGCAAGATGATATTTAATGAAGGGCTTATATTCATCCAAACAAGCACACTTTGAAAATTTGCACAAGAAGTCTTGTTGAAAGTTTGTTACAAAAATGAATATTCCTTTTTTCAAATGAGTGAAGAAAGAGAATATGGGTGAGGAAAATTAGGTATTTTGTTAATTAAAACCAAATTTAATTATGCAAAGGGATATTCCATGGGAATATTTTTTTTTGGAGGAATGCGCAAAGAAGGAATATTCCCTTGCAAGTGGGGGGATTAGATTTAATTAGTAATTTGATAATTAAACAATGTTTCAATGATGCAAATTAGGGGAATTAGGATATTCATTAAATAATTGATTTATTTAATGAAAAGGGGGAAGTGATACGATATTTAATTAATAACTTAGGGTTATATAATTAAATAAGAGGACTTTAGGGATTAAATTAAATAATTTGATTTATTCAATTTAATAGGACAAAATGTTAGCATGAAAGGGGATGAATTCACCTAATTTAAGTTAATCATGTTAATAGATGAAAATGATGTGATTAATTAAATAACTAGGTTAATTCAATCAATTAAGCGAAAAGATGATGGATTTCAGGTCGAAGCAATATTAGTATATCCGATTCGAGTGCATGGTATCATTCAAGATATTTTATGTGTCTATATTTTATCCATGTTTGAAGCGAGGTAATTGCTACATTGGTTCAAAGACTGACATTTTTTCGGATTAAAATTGCTGCTTAGATCATTTTTTTTTTTGGATGCCCCACTATTGCCCCAACAGAAGGAATAAGCTGGTTCCCTGCCCCCTCCAGAAATTAAGCAAATGTTTTGAATTTTGGGTTGATTTCTCAACAAAGGTAAAATATAGGTTCAGGTGCTAAAACAGGTCTCGAGATACCAAAAATGGCCTCAAAAATGCAAAAAATGGCTCAACATAGGCTGCATAGGTCGAAAATAGGTAAAATAGGTCAAAACCCTATCTTTTGGCTCAAATTAGGGCAAAAAACCCTAATTTTAGGCTTAAACAGGTGATGAAGGGTCATTTTCAAGTCATTTGTGCATTCACACTTGATAGATTTGCTACATTTGGAGCTCTAACACCTTAGCGAGATGGCTCGCCATGTGTTTCCTCTTTACCTTGCAGAGCGGGTTCAAGAGTACCAACGATGAGCAGACGTAGAACCCCAGGTATGTCACTCAAAACTTACCTTGATTTTCGCATTTAGGTCCATTTAATAGGGGATGAAAATTAGGTTTCCAGGCGCGTCGTTGTATAGTGACACAATTGATGCATCAAAAGTGTCGCTATTGATTTTATAGAAACACACCTTCTGTTTAATGGCACACCACCATTTTTTGGTTGGGTGACACGTTTGGTGAGGGAGTCACTAGGTTAATATATTGACACACAAGATTTTTAGGTTCAACATCGCTCGAAAGCGGTGGGAGATGCACATAGCTTTAAGCGATGCACCCAAATTTTTTAATAGAGTGACGCATGCAAATGCTGATTCACTATTGAGCATAGCAATGCACGTCGCCATATTGGTGATGCACCCCCAAAATGTATACAATGACGCGCCCTTGAAAGAGTATACAATGACGCTTTTGAGGCTTTTAGGATGCAAAGTCTCCGATTTTGATCACTTTTTTGACTTTTTAGCCAATTGATGATGTGCGTGCGATGCATGTAGGAGGATCCTCCGCCATTGATGTCGTGAGAGCACCGTTCTGACATTTTGGAAGCAACAAGAGACTTTGATGACGAGGACCTAGAGTGGTTAGGTATGCTGGTGTTAGGTTTCGTTGCTTTCTTGCCCGAGGTCTGGACCCACCTTGCCATGATGATGACACTAATTAAGAGGTGGCATAATGAGACCTCTACATTTCACCTACCCACTGGTGAGGCCATCGTTACACTGGAGGATGTGTGGTTAATATTGCGATTTCTGATTCATGGAGAGTGTGTCATATATAAACACGAATGTCGGGAGAGGGGCATGTTGCTCCATTCTACAAAGATGACATGTTATCTTGGCGAGCTCATAGATAGACCTTGATTTATACCACAGGCAGGTGGAGATCTTCAGATTGTTTGTTGTGGCATTGATTTTTGGCATGATTGCCCCAAATCGATGGGGAAGAGGTTTCAGTCCTGGATGGGGATTTGTATGGGAGGGGAGGGTCAGGAGGACTATGATGTATGCATGGGGTCTATTTCTACTTGCTTTGTTGTACCATGATATACATGAGGTCGTCTATTGAGAGGGAAGGAGTATAGGGGTAGGTGTTATACTGCTCCATTTATGGGCTTACAAGCATATTGTAGTAGTGAGGCCCTTGGTGGTTTTGAAAAACATTCGTGAGGATGAGCCCATCATCTTCAGGTATAGGGTGTCGATGAATCTCCAACACACGAGCCCTAGAGGTTTATCATATTGGTATCATGTCATTGATGACATGACCATTTTTTGATGGAGGCCATGGCTGCAAGCTCCACCTCGGTATGATGATCAGTAGCAGCTGTATTTTTCTCGGTAGACTCGCTACCTCCAAGGAGGGAGCACACGATGATAGAGTGGTATCTTCTAGACCATGTGTCCAGACAGTTTGGGGAGGTGCAAGATGTACCTCCCGACGATTACACAACCGTCTTTGTGAGATCATAGAGGGAGGTACAATGGGGGGCACAAATTGACCCCATGTTGGCGGTCAATGAATTTAGATAGCTCGTTGCTTAGCCATGGGCTTATGACGAGGGCCTACTAGATGCAGGGACCACCCCAACTTATGATGCATGGTTCAGGTTAGCTACTCACCTGACAGATCCAGTGGGGGGATACCCCAAAGGTAGAGGGAGAGGCAAAGGCAGAGGCCGAGGTTGAGATGGCGGCTGAGATGGAGGTAGAGATGGGGGTCAAGGAAAAGGGAAGGATCATCTAGATTATGATATACATTCATGGGATCATTTTTGATAGCCTCGTGCATATTGCACTTTTGATTGATATACATATAATGATTCGGATATTGTACCATGACAGTCATTTTTGATATATATATACGAGATGATCTAGATTCGATATGTGATGTACTTTATTTTATGCTTTATGGATATATGGATGCATATAATATGATGTGATGTTATATTATGTATGGATGCAATGTTTGATGGATGCACTTCTTTTATTTAAGTTATATGTGATATGCAATGACATATGGTATGCAATGTAATGCAATGGATGTGTTACCTTCTTTTTCAGTATCTTTCTATGATATGTTATGATATGATATGCTTATGCAAGGCGTATGGATGGATGCATTTCTTTTTGTGTATATTTTTGATGCAATTTATGATTTATACATGGATGATGCTTATAGTATGGATGTTTATGAATGATCATGATATGGATTTGATGAATGATAATGCAATGTACTAAGATGATTAGAATATAAAATCTATATTACTCAAAACAACTTAAATGATGATGATGCAGTGGATTATGGTTGCTATTTTTATGATATGTCGTGATAATGCGAGATGTATGTATGCTAATGATTTGTTCATGTAGGATGGATGAGTGATGATGTTTTTGTTGACTTTCATGATACCAGATTAGCGAGGAAAGAAGATAGAAGAATAGAAAAATAGATACAGCAGATAGACGAACAACAAAACAGATTACCAAGACTTTATTAGATATGGTGATGAGAGTGAATGATTTTTCTCATATCTTGGGATTGGTATTTTTTGTCATTCCTTATGTTTGATATAGCAGATAGACATGATGCATCAAGGTATTAATAACCAAGATGGTGTTGTATCCACTGTAATGGAATTTCACTTTGCAAATAGACAAGATAGTTCTTGTTCACACATTGACATACGAAAACCTCATTGGAATGCAATTTAGTTTCCTAGAATACATTGGACCAAAGCATACACAATAGTCAACAATCTACTCCAAACAACCTCCCTACACACAACTAAGCAAGTATGCACTAAGATTATTTTACAAGAATACCCACAAGCACAACAAATGAAAGATAGTAATCGATGCCACATTCCTTTCTGTCTAAATCATTGAGACATCATTGAGAGGTTCTTGGAATGGGTGATTAAGATAAATCATAAGAAAAGATCAAAGACAAACAATCAGTGTTATCTATATCTCTTTCTAGTTTAACATAGCTAAGGTGATTTCTGATATTGATGCCCATTGTAGGAAGGATACATCCTAGGACACGTTGAGTAGGTGTTTTGATTAGGATGAGGTGTGTGATAAGTTGTTGATACAAACTCCATTGACTCATTTACCTATGATCTAGACTTTAGATTTTGACAATTAGGTTCTCACTCTATGACTTGCGGCACTTGTTTTCTATTTTCTTTTCCAAAGGTTGAAGGTGATGATTGATTTATTATGGATGAAGGTTTATTGCAGGTGAAAACAAAATGCGATGGATGGTTTTGGAATTTTCTGAATATTTCAATGTTTTTGGTATTTTGAAAATGTTTTGAGTTTGTTTTTGGTCTTTTGGAGTTTTTATGTGCATGCTTATGTTTTTAGATTATTTGAGACTATTTAGGGTTTTCTAAGGTTTTCCAATGTTTTGGTTTTTCTAATTTTCAAATGTTTTTGAGTTTTATGAGTTTTCAAATGTTTTGGGGTTTTTTGAAATTTTATGAATGTTTAGTGGTTTTTCAAGATTTCTGACCAAGAACCTAACCTAAAAGACTATCTTAGGGGCCTCGGGGGCTAATCAAAGATTAGCCTTGCCTACATTATACACGTAGAGACCACGTAGTTCGACTGATTTGACTTATTGAAAATGGTATATGAGCAATTGATAGATTGCAAGATTTATTATGACAGAGTCCTAAAGGATTGACCTAGGGTGTCTCAGAAGCACATTAATGATGACCTTGCCTATGTTCAAGCTCAGAGATCCATAGTTCGACATGGTACTATTTTTGTATTTTTTGATGAGAATTTTATGAATGTTTTTGGAATTTTTGATGAGATTTACAATAACCTTAAGATATATAAGAACCTTATCCAATCTAGAACGAATTCCCCTTTAGTGTGATGTGATAGAATACCTCGATATAGGAAAGACAAGCTGACCTTAGGAATATGACAAGTAGTACTAAAGGGGATACGATACTTCACAATATCAAGCCATGACATGGAGGTGAATGGGTGATGGAATAAATAGGACGAATGATGTGATGGATGAAATGATAGGATAAAGAGCCATAGAATAGATGGAGGTGATTTATTTATGTGAGACACTTTTTGCCTAGGTTTCCATCAAGGTACTTGCCCAAAGCGCCATCGAAGTGGTTTTCACTAGAGGATGATTTTTTTCTTTACTGTTTTCAATCTTTTTTCTTATTTTTTTGTATTTTTCAGATTTACACCCTTCAAGCCTAGGCATAATTTGTTTTAAGATGCAGACTATTGGTTATTTCCTGCAAGGGTTCAAATTTAGGAATTGATAATTGATATGCTCCTGATCCATAGCTTGCTGTGATGACAAAGGGACTTAACCAATTAGCCTCAAACTTTCCTTTACTGTCCTGATCTGGAATATTTTTCTGATTCTATTTGAGAATAAGATCCCCTAATTGGAAAGAACGACTCTTGATGTTTTTTCTATAGCTCCATTTTAGTTGGTTTTGATATACTTGCAAGTGATTAAGGGTGTCAAGACAATGTTCATCTAATAATTCTAGCTCATTTAGCCGAAATAATTTGTATTCTCCATCATTGATTAGGTTCTGCAGTGACACTCATAGTGAAGGAAGCTCAACCTCGATAGGTAGGATGGCTTTTGATCCATAGACCAAGGAGAACGAGGTTGTACTTGTAGGCGTGTGAATACTAGTTTGATAGGCCCAGAGGGTGGGATTTAATTGCAGATGCCAGTCATGACCAACTTTATTGACCATTTTCTTTAGGATTTTTAGAATGGTATTGTTTGTAGCTTTAGCTTGACCATTGCCTTGGGGATAATACGAGGTAGATAATCGGTGTTTGATGTTAAATTTTTGACATAGCTCTTTCACATCTTGATTCTTGAAGGGTGTTTCATTGTCTGAGATAAGGGCTTGTGGAACACCATATCGATAAATAAGGTAATTCAAGATAAATTTGGCAATTTGCTTCCCCATTATGTAGGTCATGAAAATGGCTTCAAACCATTTGGTAAAGTACTTAGTGGCTGTTATGATGAAATTGTGGCCATTAGATGAGGTTGGAGTAATCTTTCCTATGAGGCCAAGCCCCTAGTACAAGAAAGGCCAAGGTGTGACCATTGGTTGTAACTCTTGAACTAGAGCATGAATAAGATCTCCATGCCGTTGATAGTGAACACACTTCTACACATATTGATGGGCTTGTCTTTCCATGGTTGGCTAGTAGTACCTCATCCTCAAAAATTTCTTAGCTAAAGTCAAACCACTAGAAGGGGAACCACATATGCCATTGTGTACTTCTGTAAAAGTGATCAAGGCTTCCTCTTGGTTAAGAGATCGTAGTAATATCCCCTTGATACTTTAGAGGTATAAGGTATCACCTAGGATCATGAATCGAGATACCTTTTTAACAAAGGTCTTTTTAAGTTTGGAGGTGATATCGGATGGGAGGGTTCCTCTGCTAAGGGAGGTGAATATATCATGATACCACGGGGAACTAGGATCAATGATGACACACACAAAGTTAGATTTAGCGATTTCTAAAGTTGGTACGAGAATTTGTTCTACTAAGAATTCACATTGAAGGATGTTGTGTGGAACGCCTAACAATGATCCAATTATTGCATAGCATCTGCTGCTCAGTTGTTCATGTGAGGAATCTGCTCAAAAGTTATGTCAATGAAAAGGTCCTTGAGATTCTCTATCATCTTCTTGTAAGGAGTAAGCTTGTCATCCTTAGTTTGATAGTCTTCATTGACTTGGTTGATAATTAGTTGTGAGTCCCCATAGAATTTCATCTCTTGTATCTGTCATTGAACTACTATCCTTAGACTGCTTATCATGGCTTCATCATCAACAATTTTGTTAGTACATGGAAACGATAACTAGTATGAATTTGGGATGAAATCATCTTGAGGGGTGATAAAAAGAATACCTGCCCCTGATCCATGTTGGGGAATGATCCATCAAAGTATATTTTGCATTGATTGGTTATATTGACAAGGAACACTGATTCATCAGGGAATTCAAATATCAAAGGGTTCTCTATATAGATAGGTGCTTCTGATAGTTGGTTCATGATCAATTTTCCTTTGATTTCCTTGTGCTCCATGTACTCTATGTCAAATTCAGTTAGGATATTTACCCATTTGTCCATTTGCCCAATGAGAGTTGCTTTGGATAATAGGTATTTTAATGGATCGATCTTTGTAATAAGATTGTTTTGATGCAACATGTAGTTTCTGAATTTTTGTGAAGAAAAAACCATTGCTAAGAATGCTTTCTCAATGGATGAATAGTTCATTTCATAACCCACCAAGATCTTGCTGATGTAATAGATAGCCCTTTCTTGTTCATCTTCATCATGTTGTCCTAGAAGAGAACCTAGTGCTGTTGATGTTGCTGAGATATATAGAATCAATGGCTTATTTGGTATTGGTGGCATGAGCATTGGAGGTGTCAATAGGTAGTCCTTGATCTGCTGGAAAGCTTTATCACACTTCTCATCCCACTTGTAAGTTATTCCTTTATGAAGAGGATTCAAGAAAGGGTGGATTTTATCTGACAACTGTGCTAAAAACCTTATGATGGATTGCAATCTTCCTTGTAACCCTCTCATTTGCTTCAACATTTGTGGGGGTTCCATGTCAAGGATGGCTTTGAATTTTGTTGGATCAATTTATATCCCTCTTTGTGATACGATTTAGCCAAGAAGCTTCCTTGATGTAACCCTAAAGACACTTTTTTGGATTTAGCCGTACCTTGTATTCTTTGAGTCTATCAAATATGGGTCCCAATACTTCTATGTGCTCACTCCTTTTCATTAATTTTTCCAAAATATCATCCACATAATCTTTGACTATTTTTTGGATCATGTCATGAAAGATGAGGGTCATTGTTCTTTGATAGGTCACTCTTGCATTCTATAGCCCAAATGGCATCATGTTCCAACAATATGTTCCTCATGGAAAAGTGAATGTAGTTTTGTGTTGATCCTCCTTGGGGATCCTTATCTGATTATATCTTGAAAAACCATCCATGAGTGACAACATTTCATGCCCAACTATTAAATCCATGATGATGTCAATGTTAGGTAGAAGGAAATCATCCTTCATACATGCTTTGTTTAAATCTCCAAAATCCATGCATATTTTGATGTCCCCAATGGGTTTGGAAATTGGTACTAGGTTGGAAACCAATTCAAGATAATTTATCGATCAAATGAATCCAACATCAAGAAGCTTTTGTAACTCAAGTTCGACCAAGAGTGCTATTTGAGGGTGCATCTTTCTTAATTTCTACTTCACTAGTTTGGCTTCAGGATAAAATGCTAAATGATGCACAACCACTTATGAATCAAGCCCTAGTATATATGTGTATGACCATGCAAAGTTGGCTCTTCACTCTTTCAATTTCGCTGCTAGGTTTTTTTGTTCTTCATCCAACAAAGATTCAACATAGAAAGTGATATTGGGTGCTTCTTTTGTTCCCACATTGACTAGAGTGGCCTTTTCTGCTAGAACTGCTGACTTCTATGGATGCATTACACCAAGGGGGAGATTGAATCCCTCATCCTTGGGTTCCTCATAGATGTTTTCACCCTTAGATGCATCGTTTATTTTTACTATTTTAGGATTAGAAAGTGTCATAATGTGGTTTTCACTCAAATATCTGCATGTTAGTTGCATGTCATCAATTTTGCAACTAAAGGATTCAATTGTCTCCCCGTAGTATGCCCCTATGTCTAGCTCTATATCAAAAACATCTTTGTGATTTGTCCATGGTCAGTTGTCACAAAGTCCCATGAATTTTGAAATTGATTCATCATTTTCAAATAAATGTAGAATCATCGGTGGTTGTTGGTCCCAATCAATGAGTTGTGGGTATGCTAGGTTTATTTCAGTCGGTTGATCGCTCAAGGAAAATTATTTTGTGGATATAATGAAGAGAGAGTTATTTTGAAATAGGTCGACAACATCAAGGGGGAAGTCGTCTAGGGTCATATCATGCGATGTTGGTAACCAAGAGGAAGCCTCAACTTGTTTAGCAGAAGTACCTTTGCCAAGAAGGTTAACCTTGCCAGTAGTACAACCTAAGCCAAGATTCTTTGGACGTTTCTCAAGAACAATGGGTTCTAGCAAACCATTTTCATTTTCTCCTAGTTTCTCATTGTTATATCCCCACCCTTTCATTAGCTGCAAGCCTTTGTTATCATCTGCCATGGGAAGAGCGGGGACCCATCGTTCATTTTGATATAGCAATTTAGAGACATCCTCCTCATTGACATCTTCTTTGTTCAAATCCCCCCAGTTGGTGAAGGTGGTAGCTTCCATCTTTATTGTTTTGGGAATTTTGTTGCTAGATGTGGGTTTCCCATGGAATTTGGGAGAAAGAGGTAGCTCTCCTAATACAAAAGTATCCTTTGTTAGTTTATAGTTCCCACAACCATCATCTTGGATCACTACTTTGATGTCAGGAATGTTCTGCACAATGGGTGTTTTTATTTCTGAGGTAGATGCAAGGGATGATGGGTCAACAAATGAAGAAGATGGTGTAGGCCCTTCATCATTTTTAGGGATTTGGGGTATTTTGTAAAACTTGGCCTCAAGGTTCTTGCAATAGTAAAAAGGCTCAAGATCTCCATGGATGGTAACTTCTCTGCCCTCTAAAGGAAACTTTACACATTGATGATAGGTCAAAGCTACAAATTTCAAGGCATGAATCTAGGGTTGACCAAGTAGGGTGTTGTGGGGAAGATCAAGGTCTAACACTTGGCATGTATTTTTGCAATGGTAGGTCCCACTTGGATGGGTAGTGCAATGATGCCTTGTGATACCCACTCTTGATCATCATATGCTTTGATGGTTGTGCTCTTTTCTTTCTCAATGGAATCTTCTGAATAGCCCAAGTTTTTAATCAACTGAAGGGTGCAAATGTTCAAACCAACACCTCCATCTACTAAGACTCTTTTAAACTTGTTCTTATGAATAATGACCTCAAGGTGTAAAGCATGGTTATGGGATGGTTGCGATGGTAGGTCTTGCTCCGAGAAGGTGAGGAGATGATTAGTGGTATTACCTACCATAGCTTAAAACTGGTCTGTATGAATATCCTTGGGGATGGATGATTAAGATAAAGCCTTCTCTAAGATTTCCCTATGTGCGAGGGATATCCTCAATAGTTTCAAGATATAAATCTGCATGGAGGTCTTCTTGAGTTGATCTAGGAGACTGTACTTGCTAGGGTTTGATGCGGGTAAAGTAGGTTGTGCCCTAGATTGATATGGGACTTCTTGGATGGTGACTTTGCCACATCGTGTGGTGACTCCACACTCCACACTAGGCCCTTGATGGTGACGACAATGATGACAGTATCACATGAAGCTACTACATTGGAATAGGCATGCTACACTTTTGTGCAATCCTTAGCTTTTATAGTGTTGTTTCCTTTGCTATGATCTGGCATAGTGTTCTTGTATATCTTAAGATCCTGGTTTTCGGTTGGTACCTCAACAAATATTTCTCCATTCTCTATAAGATCTTGGATAACATTTTTGAGCCTCATGCAGTTTGATGTTTTGTGTCCTTTGATTTTGTGAAAGTCACAAAGATCGTTTTCATTGTACCAAGGTGGTTTATCCTATGGTTCTTGGTAGTTTTCAAAATTGGGAAGCATTATCACCTTTGACTCTACCAATTTATTTATGATGGTTTCAATAGGTTATGACAACTATGTGTATTTGTGTTTTGGATAGGTTTTTCTATTGGGAGTTCGTTGTTTTTGTGTTTCGGTGTTATTGATTTAGTTTTTTTGTGGTGATGTGTTTGTTGCACTTTTGGTTGAGTGTTAGCTATTTGATTGTTGTTTGGCCTAGGAGCACTTAGGACCACCTTAGCATCTACCACATTATTATTTTGTCAGGTTTTTGTTTTTAGCCCAGACACGAGGCTTGTCATTTGAACCAGTTGATCAGAGGTTGTCTTTGCAAGCTTGAGTATTTCCTTGTGATATTAGAGCTCTCTCGATGTTAAGGGCTCTAGGGAAAATCTTGTCATAAGAGGTAATGCACCACATCTTTAAGTGGAAAGATAGATCTAGATCAACATTCACTATGATGATGCATACTTGTGGTTCATCGGGAATTGACCACTTGCTCTTACTAGCCCTTTTCCTCCAACATTATAAGAAATTGGTGAAATATTCTCCTTTATTTTGTTTGAGAGTGTACAACTCTTCTAGGCTTACGCCCATGTCAAGATTAAAGGATAAGTGATCTATGAATTTATCGATGATTTCTTGGAAAGTTTTGATATTTGGAGGAAATTAAGAAAACTAGTCGATGGTTGGGCTTGTAGAGCTTCTTGGAAAGAGGCACATTAAGTAGGAATCATTGTAGGCAACCTCCATACACATGATGTTAAACTCTTCGACATAGTTTACATGAATTCCTCTCCCTATGTATTTATCGAATTTGGGGACTTTAAAATCGGGAGGGAATGGTACCATTGCGATATTTCAATCGAATGGATATGGGCATAGGTTTTGTGTATGGGGCTTCTTCATCTCGCCCATCTGGAGATCTTGCATTCATTAGGTTAATGCCTTAATTTGAGACGCTACATCATCTTGTGGGTTTGGTGGAGGAACATATGCTACGTATTGTGGAATGACAGATGGATTGTATGCAGGATTCTAATATGATGGGGTGTGTTATATGGTGTGTATGGTGGTGTAGGATATTGTGAAGGTGATTGTGGTGGAGGTGTATATGTTCCTACCATGTTTAGGTTGACAATGTTTTGTTGAGGGTTGTAGTAGGAAGCTTCTTGTTGTTGTTGGGCCATGAGGGCTTACTGTTGGGCTTGTTGTTGTTGTTGAGCCACTAGGGTTTGTTGTTGCTGTTGTTGTTGTGCTGCTAAGGTTGCTTGTTGTTGTTGTTGTGCTTCCAAGGCTTCTTCTTGTTGTTGTACTGCTAGGGTTGCTTGTTGTTGTTGTACTGCTAGGGCTACTTGTTGTGCTACTATGACTACTTGTTGTTGTTGCTATTGTTGTTGTGTTGCTAAGGTTGCTCACTATTGTTGTTGTTGTGCTGCTAGGGATGCTTGTTGTTGTATTGCTAGGGTTGCTTGTTGTTGTTGTTGTTGGATGACTTGCTGATAAGACTATTGTGCTTGCAATGTAGGACCAGTTAGTTGTTGGGATATCTGTGATGGGTTTGGGTGTTGATGTTTTACGGGGCTTGCGGATTGTTGATGAGAGGTTGGGGGTTCCCTTGGTTTAACATTACTTGTAAGATGATGGATTGGGATGGAGGAATGTAATTTTTAGGTCCCATATGATTTTGCATGATGGGAGGGATCGAGAGGAAAGGTGATGATGGTGGTATTAGGTATTTCAATGGAAATGACACACTCAACCCTTACAATTGATCAAAAGAGTTTCCTTGACCAAAGAGTAGGGGGTTCCCTTGTTGTACTTGAGGTGGGACCAAGGTGTTACCTTGGTTGATGGGATTTTTGACCAAGGGATTGTTTTGAGTTGGGTTGGTGATGGATGGGATGGATGTGTTTTGGGCCACCAATAGAATGGATGAACTCATCGGGGGATTTGATAAAGATGTCCCATATTGCATTGAAGGTTTATTTTGCATAAGGGGATTAGCTTGCCCTTTTGAGTCTATTTGAGACACCTAATCCACACTTCCTTGCGTGATGTTGGGCACACTTGTGGTACTTGTGGGGATGCATGAAGATGGGTGACCTCGATATGTTGAGCTTTTCATGGATTCCTAAAGTGTAAGTGGTTTATTTTGATGTAGGGGGAGTTTAGGAATGGTAGGAGCACCAAAGGTAGGTGTCCAAGTGGAGTTTTGGGATGGATTGGTGTTTAGGGTACCCAAAAGTGTGTTGCTTTCCAATGGAATAGTATGGCCAAAGTCTTTAGCAAGACTAGTTGCAATACTAGGAGTTGGTGTATGACTTAACCCTAGTGATGGATTTGTTTGCATGGTGGATGAAGTCAAGCCTTGTGTCAGTAATTGTGAAATAAAATATGGGGAAATCAGAGCTACATTTTCTAAGGCTTGATGTTCTTGTTTGTACTCCATGATTTCCTCCCTAGTAAGTCCAAATGGGTTGTTCATAACATCTTCTATCTCATATGGTCTTGATAGGGACGAGGGTTCTTGTGATGGGATAACTTGAATTCTTGGATTAAATTTTTGAAGATTGGGATCACTTGAGGTGAATGTGACTTTGGTTTTCTCCATTATTCTCTTGTGTTGTGATCTTGTCTTTACCATAAATTTTGGGTCACCTATGGGAGAGTTGTGTTGAGATTTGTAATGTTTAAACTCTCTAGTTGACTCAAATCTAAGTAGAAGGGACACTCTAAGTATTTTTAGAGCAATGATTAGAATGGGAGATGAAAAGGTGAATGATATGGGAAGTGATATTTTACAAACTGAACCACCAAAAAGAAAGGGGAAAGATGCACTCTTGCACCTCTAGGGTTTTGCACCTAAGAGGAAAGAGGTCTTTCTTTCACACCTTTTCACTTTAGGGCTCATTAAAAGGGCGAGTTAGGGGCTTAAATTGATGTGTGTGAGATTCCCTAAATATAATAAACTGAAAATGTAATGATTAATGAATACTAAACTATTGAAATGTAAAGTGATAGAAAACACAAAATGATATGCAAACATATACAAAATGACCTAATAATGTACACTAAACTATACAAAAATGAATGAGATATAATGTGTGTACCTGGGATTTGAAGAGGAATTTGATGGAGGTCTGGAATGCTGATGAAAATGTCGTAGAAGCCAAAAGGGACACTTGCACCAATTTGGGTGACCTAGTCCTAGATTTGAGAAAACTGGTCCATAGTCTGTTTCTGCCAAATGGATATCTGAAAATGTAAAAATAACAGAAAGGCCTATCCAGTGGGACTAGGTCACCATTGTTGGTGACTTAGTCCTCTTTAGAATTTTTGAAGGGGAAATGAAAGCCCTCGGTTTGCACCTTGGTTCTTCACAGTTGTCCGCTTTTGAAACTCTGATATTCAGGCCTAAAAGTGAATTTTGGTGGATTTTTGGACTTTGAAAGGAAAGAGATGTCTTCAACAAGTCTTGACATCCTTCAATGATCTTCAAAGCACCTAAATCTGCAAACACACAAGGAGAGAAAGAGAAAATGTTGATTGTTAGGGATTAGGGGTTTGCCTTGGTCAAACCCCTTTTAGGTAACTAAACCAAAATGAATAGAAATAATGTAATGAAACATGAAACATGAAGTAATGGAGTGAGTTACCTTGCCATGATGAGAGATCTTGTGTTGTTGCAACAATCAACCCTTGAATGCTTCAAAAAAGATGTCTTGTTGACTCGAAATGCTCAAACCCTAGCTTGCTTGAGAAGGAGGGATGAGAGATGAAGAGTTGTGAATTGAGTGGTGCATAATATGTGGCTCTCATGATAAATTAGGGTTTTTAGGATTATTTATACAACTTGTGCCCTAATTTTCTTGAAATAACACCATATAGGCCGACCTTAGGGTTTTAGAGACAAAATCCCGAAATAAAATTAAGTTTATTTTAATTTTTATGCCACATGGGACTAGGTCACCCAAGGTGGCAACCTGGTGCACCTAGGAAATTTTTATTATTTTTTGGGAATTAAAATATGATTATTTATGTTTGTCGGGATTGTCTTCTGAAAACACACTAAGATAGGACTTATAAGTGTATTAAGGGGTCATTATAGCATAAGAAATGGTTGATTTGGTGATGACAAGCCTAGGAAAGTGTGAAAATGTATTGCAACACCTTACAACACTTTGGAACAAGGCTTGGAGAGGGGTGAAAAGAGGTTGAAAATGGTCCAAAATCCATAGGAAAGGGTCCAAATGAGCGAAAAGTGTCAAAGGCTACACTTTTTGGTGACACATTTAGCCCCCACTTTAGTGAGAGGATGAACTTGCTTCAAACTCACACTAAAGTATCCCAATGGAGATGACAAAGAATGACAAAGAAGAAGAACAAGAAAGATGAAGGAATAAAGGAGGTGGTCAAGACCCCAAGGATTTGAGATTCTAAGTCAAGAAGAAATCAATGCAAAAGACACATTCAAGGGTGAATGCATTACAACAAAATGAGATACATGATCATACAATGCCAAAGATTAGTACGAAGAGAATGAGGAGAGATGCGCTCACTCTGGGGCCACAAAACATCAGGTTGTCTATGGGGTGAGTTTTCCCAAAAGGGTGAGAAACATACACATGGTTGGTATGTACTCACACACACATAAAGGTGGCTATAGGGAAAGTCATGCCGCTGGTTGGGCTTCTCGCTTAACCATACCAAAGTTATACCTTGTGATAGCTTTAGTATGGTGCCACAAAAGGGAATGATGTTTGAAATGATTTTGATCAAAGGGATTTTACTTAGTTCATGCGATGTCTCAACCTAGGGAACATTATGCGTAATGTTGCCAAAAGAGGAAAAGTGAAAATGTACTCATCTTGTATGCAAGAGAGGCAAGGGCTCATCTTGTATGCAAAAGAGGAAAAATGCAAATGTATCAACCTGAGCAACATTGTGTGTAATGTTTCTAAGAGAGTGAATCACAAGAAAAAGGAAGATTACACAATGAAATGTGAGTGTTGATGTATGCCCCCACTTTAAAGGAATTGCTACACACTGTTATGTGAGCAAGTGCTTTAAAGTAGATGATGAGAACATGAGAGCTTGTTCGGAAAGCCTTATGCCGAGTCACAAGTTTTCGAATTAAGCTGCATCATGAAAAGGAGGGTATGTCACATGCAAGTCAACTTAAGACATGTTGTCCATATCCCAAAGCTTGCTCTTATATGTTCATAAAAGGTTAATGACAAGTCAGAAGAGACAACGACAAGTGACATATGAGGGAAAAAGGCTAACCAACCCCTTGCCCCCACTTAGTGCAAGACAAGAGTGAGCCGAAAGGATTGATGAGATGCAAGGTTGGGTGAAAATTGGTATCAATCAGAGGAATGAGGTGCCCCCACATGAGGGAGAGCACCAAAATCCTTAAGATGTTGGATTTTACTACTCAAGTCCTTAGACTCATTAGTGTGATGACCATGAACTTGGTGTTAAGCACAAAAGGAATGCTTGTTAGAAATTTTCTTTCAATTTCTGGGAGGAAGGGAGATCAAGTGATCTTGGAGGAGTCTCAACAAGATACCCTCTTGATCGAGGGTAGAAGGTGATCCTTTGGTGTGCAACAAAGAAATCTCATACTTAAGATAGGATGTCATACCTACACAAGGCGCTATGGATTGTGAGATTTTGTATACTCCTTTAGAGGAGTGTGTAAAATATGAATCAACAGTGGGTTGCAAGATGACATTGGCATTAAGCAAAGAGTCCTTTGTTGGTTTCAGAGGTTCACTTTCGAAGGTTGGATTAGAAGGGTGGTTTGAGATCATGTTGATGGGAGGTGAAGGCTTAGTGATTTCGATTAAAGGACAATAACAGAGACCATGATGCGATGTTTGCATGATAGGCTCAATAGGGGTGCAAATACCTTGTTCACTAGCACCACAACCTTTTCCACTGTAGCCAAGTTGTTTCATGAGATCATAATCTTTTCCATAAATCTTTTTCAGCTTTGTCAGATTGGGTGTTTGTTCGTTGTTAACTTCTGTGTCTAAAGTAGTTGATTTGGGTGCTTGCAAGGAATTAGCCGAGTCTTGTGTGGACAAGATTACGTTTCCCTTTTTAGAGTCATTGATGGTGATCTTGGATTCTCCTAGTAAAGGAGGGGTGAATTCTAAGGAACCCCAATAATCATCTAAGAGCTTGGTAATTTTCTCAAGAGGTTGGTCATTATTTATGTGTTGTGTGGGTTCCACTTGGGTGGTTGGTGTTAAGGTGTGGAGGTGATTCTCTTTGGATTTTTCAATGTGTAAGAAACTATTAGGTTTGGGGTCAACATCGAGTGTGTACACTTTGTTGTTGTAGATTTAATTCATCTTACGATGAAGTGTGGAAGGCACTCCATGCATAGCATGAATCCATGACCTGCCTAAGAGAATATTGTCTGAAAGCTCATGAGGCATAACATGGATTGTTGTGTCCAATGTGGCCATTCCAACTGTAAGAGGGATAGTGATCGCACTGAGTGGTTGCTTAGTGACGTTGTCAAATCCTCTGATAGATAGAGAATCATATTTGATGTGGGATCTATCTATGCCAAGTCTATCCAAAAGGCGAACACTACACACATTAAGGGAAGAGCCTATATCTACAAGAGTTCTCTTGATTCCTTTTATTTTGTATTGAGATATTATTATGAAAGACTCATTTTGTTTTTGTACATCCAAAGGAGGAAGCTCACTTTGGTGAAAAACAATATTAGCATTTAGTTTGTGAATAATAACTTCTATGTCGTTTGATTGCTCAATAGAAGGGATAGGAACTTGTTGTAAGGTTGCTTGCATCATGTTGTGATAGTGAGGGAAAAATTGAATAAGATCCCATAAGGAGATTTTAGCGAGAGTATTCCTTAGTTGATCAACAAGGTCATACTCCCTAAGGAGGGAATTCAAGCGAGGGGCAACAGGTAAGATGGGAAGGGATGAAGGTAAGGAAGTGGAGGGTGGTTGTTGGGAGCGTGGGTTGTTGTGGGTGTAATGTGTATGAGCAACGGTATTATGAATTGGTTTTGGAAACATATTATGGGTAGGAAGGTAGAGGGTAAATTTAGGGTTAGGTTTGGGTGCAGGAGGGTAAAGGATGAGTTGAGGTTGAATAATATTAACATCCCCTAGGGAAGGAGAGTCTAATAAAGGCTCTACATCTTCTTGTAAGGGCATAATATTATTAAGGAAATGATTAATGATGGGATTATGAGGAGAGGAAGGATTAGGATAGGTTTCAATTTGATTGTCAAAGGTCTCATTCGTTTGTTCCAGACTATCGACCCTAGTAGGAGAGCTTGGAAGAGATTCATCACATGCTTCACTACAAGAAGTGGATGTAGCAAGAGAAGGATCACTATGATTTTGAAATAGGTAGGGAGGGTCAAGAGTCTTATGACTCTTAGGAGAAGGGTCTTCTAACACCAACATGTCCTCATTTCATCGAGGAAGGACATTAGAAGAAGGGCAAGGTTGATCATCATAGTCAGGGAGACTAGGTAAGGTAATGTTTAGAAATGTGCTTATAATGTCATGTTCTTGTGTTAAAATATCTTCCCAAAGGGGATGAGGAGAAGAACAAGAAAGATCATCATGATGCTCAATGATTGTACCTTATGTTAACAAGATACCTTCATCACTAGAAGGAGAGGTATCAAGAGAGGAACAATTAGGAACATCATGATTGTCTATGTTTGTATTTGCTTCTAACACATCATCCTCACAAATAGGAGAGATAGAAGGTAATATATGTTCAAGACAATTATAAATGTTTTCATTTGCTAGAATCTCATAACTAGGGAATGCATTAAAGGAATGATTAACATGTTTATTTACTAATTTTTTTTGTGCAATCTTAGAAAGAATTGAAACAAAAATGCTTGAAGAATTTACAATGCAATGTAAAGAAAAAGGAAATACAATTTTCAAATTACAAAGAAGGCAATTTGTTAATTACACTATCAATGATCTAAAAATGAAATTGTGTAAATGAAAAATTGAAAATGTGCAATGCATGAAATAAGCTAAATTAAGCTAATTCTAATAAAAGACATGTAACAGAAACACAAACTATTGATACAGGTAGGTAATGGCACAAAACAAAAGCCTAAAAACAAGGTTTTTAGCTCTGTAAAGGGCAGTTTCAGAAGCCTGAAGGGACTAGGTCGCCCAAGGTGGCGACTTAGTCCTCTTGGTAATTTTTTCCAGATTTTATAGAATATTTTGATGGATCCAAGTGGTTTTTGTATGGGGTGATGCAGGCCTAATAGGAAAATGCAAAATTTCAGAGAAATGTAATGTTCTAAAATGCAAGAATGCAACCTATTATGCATGTTCACTAATGCAAATTCTTAAAACCCTAGAATGCAATGTAAAAAATGCACCATGAAATGCAATGAAAACCTAGGATGCTGAGGAAGTCCAAATTAGAGAAGAGGGTAAGAGTGTCGGGTTCACCAAAATGAAGAGGGGAAAGATGCACTCTTGCACCTCTAGGGTTTTGCACCTAAGAGGAAATAGGTCTTTCTTTCAAACCTTTTCACTTTAGGGTTCATTCAAAGGGGGGGTTAGGGGATTAAAGTGATGTGTGTGAGATGCCCTAAATGTAATAAATTGAAAATTCAATGATTATTGAATGCTAAACTATTGAAATGTAAAGTACTAGAAAACACATAATGATATGCAAGCATATACAAAATGACCTAATAATGTACACTAAACTATACAAAAATGAATGAGATAGAATGTGTGTACATGGGATTTGAAGATGAATCTGATGGAGATCTGGACTACTGATGAAAATGTTGCAGAAGACGAAAGGGACACTTGTGCCAATTTGGGCGACCTAGTCCTAGATTTGAGAAAACTGGTCTAGAGTTTGTTTCTGCCAAATGGGTGTTTGAAAATGTAAAAATAATAGAAAGGCCTATCTAGTGGGACTAGGTTTCCATTGTTGGTGACTTAGTCCTCTTCAAGATTTCTAGAATTTTTGAAGGGGAAACGAAAGCCCCTGGTTTGCACCTTGGTTCTTCACAATTGTCCGCTTCTGAAACTCTGATATTCAGGCCTGAAAGTGAATTTTGGTGGATTTTTGGACTTTGAAAGGAAAGAGAGGCCTTCAACAAGTCTTCAAAGCCTTCAATGATCTTTAAAACACCTAAATCTGCAAACACACAAGGAGAGAGAAAAAATGTTGATTGTTAGGGATTAGGGGTTTGCCTTGGTCAAACCCCTTTTAGGTAACTAAACCAAAATGAATAGAAATAATGTAATGAAACATGATTAATGAAGTAATGGAGTGATTTACCTTTCCATGATGAGATTTCTTGTGTTGCTACAACAATTAACCCTTGAATGCTTCAAAAAAGATGTCTTGTTGACTTGGAATGCTCAAACCCTAGCTTGCTTGAGAAGAAGGAGAGATGAGATGAAGAGTTGTGAATTGAGTGGTGCATAATATGTGTCTCTCATGAGAAATTAGGGTTTTTAGGATTATTTTGACAATTTGTGCCCTAATTTTCCCAAAATAACACCATACAGGCTGACCTTAGGGTTTTAGAGATAAAATCTTGAAAGAAAATTAAGTTTATTTTTAATTTTTATGCCACATGGGACTAGGTCGCCAAAGGTGGCGACCTAGTCCACCTAGGAAATTTTTATTATTTTTTGGGGATTAAAATATGATTTTTTTTCTTTTCAGGATTATCTTATGAAAACACACTAAGATAGGACTTATAAGTGTATTAAGGGGTCATTATAGCATAAGAAAGGGTTGATTTAGTGATGAAAAGCCTAGGAAAGTGTGAAAATGTATTGCAACACCTTACAACACTTTGGAACAAGGCTTGGAAATGGGTAAAAAGAGGTTGAAAATGGTCCAAAATCCATAGGCAAGGGTCCAAATGAGCGAAAAGTGTCAAAGGCTACACTTTTTTGTGACACAAACGTTTTGGGACAATACTTTTGACTAGAAGTTTGATGTTTTATGTTTGGATAAAGGATGTTAATGAGCTTGTGAATCTTTAGGGTAGACTTGTGACCTTCAAGATGAACTAGTCCAAATATGATAACTAGCTTAACCAAGTGCATGGAAAAGGATTCATTTCACATACAAAGTAGCTAAGTTAGGGTTTGGGTTGATAGATGTCTAAGTCCAAAGTGTTGGAGTGTTCAAAATTTTGCAAATTTTGGTGAAGTGAAGGATGAAATATGGATAATGGATGGATGAAATGTTTGACCCAATGTTGACCTAGAGTGAACCTTTGTTGTCCAAGACCAAGGTGGTGAGAAACATGCTAGACTTTTAAAGTGTTCAAACCCTAAAGAATCAATTATTACGAAGTTCTTGTGAAATGTGTAGATCTGGTTCATCCATGAAATAACATAGAAAATGTCTCCTTAGTGATTTATCTTGGTTGTGGTAATTTATTAAGATCCTTCTTCTAATATACTTTGAACTATGATGTCTAAGTTTGAAATAGCGACATGTAGACCTTCTCTTGATGATTTTGATTTTGCGTGAGATTATTTAGATGAGCACACGATTGTGAGAAAAAGAGGATATTTATTGCCATACGAGAGGTGGTAATATGGGCCTTTCGGCCACAATATCAACTTGTTCCTCTTGTTCATCTAAGATATATGTTGTGTTTCTCCATTGGATTGGTGTTTCCTTTGTTTCAAAAGTGAAGCTTCTCAAACTACTAATTATATCTATTTTTTCTCCTTCAATTAGTTCAAATTTTGGTTGAATGATAGCAGGCGTAAGGTTTGGTTGTTCAACTGTATTGATTGGACGCCAAATGGCCATGTGGGGTTCAATTTCTCAATTTATCTTGCTTAAATGAGTTTTATTTTTACCACAAAAACTTTGTCTTACTTAAGTTTCAAACTAAATGTCTATTTCAAAAACATCATTTATTTCACAAAGTCCATTTTGTGAAAAGGATGAAGTTAGGGGAATAGTTACCTAGGTTAACGTTGGGGAGTATGGATTGAGATGTAAACCCAAATATTTAGAAGTATCTAAGAATAAATCCTTAGGACAAGCATCAATATCAAGGATTTTTCAAAGGGTGTCCATGTACTTAGACCAAAGGGTCTGAAATTTTGAAATGACTTGTTGAAATTTGTTTGCAATTATTTTAGAACCAAGTAAGTGTTAAAATGACTCACAAGCATTTACAATACTAGGTAGAGAAGGTACATATTTTTGAGTAGGCTTACCATCATCGAAAGAAGATGAAATGGAAAAATATGCTATGTCAAGGAAATGTAACATCTTGACATGCCAAGCAAAAGTGTCCCTTCCCTATTTATTTTATTGTCTCAATAAAAAACCAAACATGGTAAGTAATTTCTTGAAATAGTGCTATTCCAATGCACTACCTTAAAATATGTTTCAGAATTGGACTTGGTTAGCCACTATAAACAAGGAATTTAATGACCATATTCGGGATAAACTGGTCCCATACATGCAGAGATTCACTTAATTAAGAGGCCTCCTAGCACGTAGAAATATCTAAGGGTTTTAACACATCACAAGGATACTAAGGGAGACATTCGTCAGTATGGGACAACCACAACCAGCCAGTTAATGACTTTAGCCACAACTGATTATTTATATAGTAGACGAAAATGAAAGCACTGCTTGGGTCATTCCCTATTGCAAGTTGGGAGGTAGACCCTTCTAAAGGTAACATGTGTTTGGAGCGTAAAATAATTTTTTTCACCCAAGATTGCTAGAAGGCGTAAAGGGAGAGGATAAGCACTTCCAAGAAGAAAAGGTATAGTTGCGTGTTTCTCTTCATCCAAGATCGCACGAAGCAAAAGGGGATTGGATACGCACAACAAGCATATGCAAGCAAATTAGACACATGTTCATTTTTAATCGATCATAGAAAAATGAGTTCATTTTAAGCACCAAATTGAAGTGTTGGGATTGTATTGTTCAATTTTAAACCAACAAACATAATGATGTGAGGGTTCAGTTTTAACCGATTCAAACGTTCATTTTAAACTCAAAAGAAATCTAGTTTGGTCCTAAAAATGTGAAATAAAGCATCATAAATGGGTTATAATTGCCCCATAAGTGTTGAAACACTTGTTATAATTATATTCAAATGGTAATATGCTCCTTCACTTCGGATTTTATTGCCCAAACTTGCAAAAATAATTAGCCTAAAAATCAAAATGAGAAGTCAGTGACATGCTAGCAATCAGATGAAGCTGAAAAATTAAAACACATGTCAAAATTCAAGTTTGGTTTTTGTTTACTAGTAAATCGTGATGTTGAAATTGTCATTGAATTTCATTAATAGCATCACTATTTTAGAAGTGCGTCATTGTACTAGAAAATTGAAGGTATTTATCTACAATAAATAGTTGTGCCAAACGCGTCGCCAAATCAATTGTGTCACTACATTAAAATTCATGTTGTGTTAAATTTTTTATCTTAGCGTTGCTATTTAAATGTGCGGTGATAAAATCAATTAAGCATTGCTAAATTAATTATGCGTAAATAAAACCCAAGTGTGTTGTTGTATAGCAACGTGTCATCAAATGCGTCGATGAATCTTCAATAGCTAAACCTACAAACACAAGGAAAATGGGAATTTCAAGAGAAATTCGCTAGATTAATTAGTTCAAGCCCTCCTTCTAGTGTCAAATTGTGATCGATGATGTAATATGGGCTAACTATGCTTGATCCATGAGGATTCAAAGTATAATTAAGCCACTATGCATCAATCCTAATAAGATCATTCAATATAAACAAAACTAAGAATCTATTAAAACTAACATATTAAAATACGAAAGCTTCAAAAACACCTATTCTAATCCATTGAAACGTATCTTATTGGGGAGTGGTGTTGCATTGATGTGGAATGACAACCCTTTCCCAATCCCATGGATAAACGAGCTTGTTTCAATCAATTTTATTGAAGAAAATTGATGAAACCATTTTGAGATGTGTATGAAAATATGATTTAAAAGCTAAATTAACATGATGAAAGCTATTCTAACATGACATATGCTAAGATGATTGGTATGGGTGTATGCAAAGCTATTCTAAATGAAGTTTAAGTTCAAAAGATTAAAACCCTAATTACAAAATATGCTAAATGGATGCATCTAAGTTACCATGGAAGCCATTAATGAAAGCTAAGCTAATATGATGCAAGAAATTAACCTAAAATTATTTCTAAAACATGAAATATGAGTGCAAGATGCGAGTGATTTTAACAACATAAATTTTCTCTTAAAAGATGGATCCATTTGTCTCCAAGTAGTGACCTATTTATAGGAGGACAAATGAGAAATGAAGGGTTAATATTGAAAAGGTTAATCAACGGTCAATATGGAAGGAAGATGGAGGCATGGATCATGGATTCCCATCAAGGGTTGAGGATGGAAGATGATATTTAATCAAGGGATTACATTCATCGAAACAAACACACTTTCAAAACTTGCACAAGAAGTCTTGTTGAAGGTTTGTTACAAAAAGGAATATTCCCCTTTTCAAATGAGTGAAGAGAGAGAATATTCTCATGGGTGAGGAAAATTAGATATTTAGTTAATTAAAACCAAATTTAATTGTGCAAAGGGATATTCCATGGGAATATTCATTTTTGGAGGAATTTGCAAAGAAGGAATATTCCCTTGCAAGTGGGGGGTTTAGGTTTAATTTATAATTTGATAATTAAACAATATTTCAATTATACAAATTAGGGGAATTAGGATATTCATTAAATAATTGATTTATTTAATGAAAAAGGGAAGTGATATGATATTTGATTAAATAACTTAGGGTTATATAATTAAATAAGAGGATTTTAGCGATTAAATTAAATAATTTGATTTATTCAATTTAATAGGACAAAATGTTTGCATGAAAGGGGATGAATTCACCTAATTTAGGTTTAATAGATAAAAAATATGTGATTAATTAAATAGCTAGGCTAATTCAATCAATTAAGCAAAAAGAGGATGTATTTTTGGACAAAGCAATGTTAGTATATCCGATTTGAATGCATGATATCATTCAAGACATTTTTAAGTGTCTACAAGTACTAGATGACTATTCTTCCATTTCCCCTATTAGATACTACCACTTCCATATTTCCAAGTTCTCTTCCCTCTACCTACCCAAGAATTGGGAACCTCTCTGTCATCTTCTCCTTTATATTCTATTTCATCTCCCATCTCCCAAGCTATCAATTATCGTTTGTTGCATAGTAAATGGTTTGGAATGTTTCTATTTTCTCTTTGGATGCCACATATTATCAAAAAATTAAAACAATAATAAAAGATGGCACATTATACCAAAAATTGTTGGATTATCATTGATGAGTTGATGAAGTTCATGGATTGTCATTGATGAATTGATGAAGTTCAATTTATTGTGGAGTTTGTTGGATTGTCATTGAAGTTAATTTTTGTTATTTGCAGAGTTGTGATGAAGTTTTTTTTTGCAGAGTTGTTGGAAAAGTAATCAGAGTTCTTGGTTCATTATTGTTCACTACTCTGCCTCTTTATCTTGACAATGCTCTTCCTCCTTATATGGTTTGTCAATGCTCTGTATATACTTTCCAATGAATGATTGTGAGATCTGGACTCGGCCATTTTGCAAAACAATGGATACTACCTACTAGTCAATTCATGAAACAAGTGTTTCATTATATGGTGATCATGTGCATAATCAAGTATATTCATGGATTCTCTTTTAAGTTTAAAATTCAAAGACAACATGAGCTTGAATGGAGTCAAATGGCGACCACAATTAGAAGGGGAGACTGAATCCAAATTGGGAAAAATGGACTCGAGTGACAAATAGAAACTTAAGTGTGGAGGCCAACTTATATTTGTAATGAAAAATAGTTAACACTAGGGTGATCCCACAATGCTGGTTTACAATTTCTGCGAGATTTTGATTTTTGTTGAAATCACATATTTTTAGAAAATATAATGATTTGAGACTTTAAAAGTTCCATTTGAAGGATTCCAATTGAATAAGGTTTGATCAAACCACCTTAGATCAAACCCCCTTGGATAGAATCTCGGTAGTTTTAAACCATACCTATAACAGAGTCTCCTTTACACCTATCAAAATGTTGATAAAATCCACTTTTGATTTACCTTTTGGGGGATCAAATGAATTCATTTAAAATTTATTTTTTGTATATATGTAGTCCTTATTATAAGCTTCCCAAATAGTATAATTTTAAATAAATTTAATTTAATTATTATATTTATTTTTTATTTCTTGTGAATATAGGTTTTTCGCCAAAAATCAAGCTCTCTGTTTTGCACATGTGGAAAAATAGAATATTATAATTTTTTTTTGAAAAATATCAGTGCACTAGATATTGAAATCCTTGATTTAACAAAAAAAATAAAATTGAACTTCAATACATACAAAAAGAGTTATGTTGCGTACAGTCCGCCTATGTCTGAATTGTAATTGGTTTGACTTCGAAACTTGATTAACAAAAAAATATTCAATAAAATAGTATGAAAACAAATGAAAGCACTAGATATCATAGTTACAAATCTAAATTTGAAAAAAATAGAATTTTATCCTTCATGGAAAAAAAGTTATGTTGTATACGGTGAGAATCACTCCTTAAAAATGGTGTTTACTGAAAAAAACTATTTTTCGAAGGAGATGGAAAACAAAGTACAGTTTGATTCCAATTTTTTTGACAAAAATATATTTAAAATCTATAGACAAAATTTCACAAATCACTAGTTTGCATCATCTTCAAATTCCTCACGGTTTAGCCGCTATAGGTACCTAAAAGTGAAGATTTAGTCAGAAAAATCAATTTAGTGTCCAGTTTGACCAAAAATTGTAAACCAATATTGTGGGATCACCCACTAATGCAAATTCAGGTTAGTTAAAATTGGTATTATAACCATTACTTTCACAACCAAATCAATATGTAATCAAGGAATAGTTATTCATTTTTTTGTGTGAAAACAAAACTAAAATGTGTGTGTGTGAGGGGTGTGTGGGTTTGAGAATAGAGCAGATTTAATAAAAGTTAAAAAAAATAGATATAAGAATGTTGTGTGTAGGTTTTTGAAGAGAGTTCATTTATAAAAAAACATTTTTTGAACAAGAAAGACAATGTCTTGGCATGACACGACTTCCTGAAGTTTTTCAGCAACCTAGAGATACATATAAACTTTAATTGAATACATTGCTACAGGTAGTCTGATCTTTCATACATACATTCTTTGATAAACTGCATAAGCATTTTAATGTTGCATAAAACATAAAATCTTGTGAACATATACAGACATTAATTTACAAAGGGAAGAACAGAGACATCGAATGTGTGGAAAGAGGATGTTTCAATGAATTATCTTTCTAAAATATGCATATACAAGATCAACAATGCATTCTACAATAGAGATTTGGAAAATGTCTATAGATAGGTTGATTTAACTAGAGTAACAAATTGAAGAATTATAGAGTGTATTCACACAAAGAGGAGGAATGAATTTGTGAAGATATTGCAAAGTGTATTTAAGAAAAGGCAGAGAGGTGTGTTTCAGATTAATGGTTTTCTATTCATTTGCCTACAAAAAATGTAAAGGTTCAAAATTTGTTAACTGTAAGGGTTCAAAGTTTGCTGTCTTTTAATCAAATACGGGGTCAGAGCCTCATTGGAATGAGCGGGTGCTCAAACTAAGGTGTATAATGTACCTATAGGTTGTAGCCTCAAAAAATTGTCTTGATTCTTAATGTGGGTCGGTGTCTAAATGACATATGTAATTTCGAGGTTGGATTTGAGTGGTAGTCTCAAGCAACATTCTCACAATGATTTTTTCTTATTAGGGTTTCTACTTATATATGGTGTTATTCTTTTGTATTTGTGTGATCATTACTATTTTTTGATTGGAATTTGATTGAAATTGTTAAAATTTGTTAGAATACACTAATTCACCCCTCTTATCAAAAAGACATATAGCATGCATGAGAAAAAGTGCAAAGAAAGGAAACAAAGAGAAAAATTAAGCTGGATGCACGTTTAACAACTAGGAGGGTGAAGAAAAAATGTAATCTTGCATAATGATGTAATATATTTTACATACTTCATTCCTTTTGTTGATAATCCAAAGGCTAAATGTTGGAAATATACTATTAAATGGAGGAAAAAATATCAATATTAAAGAAACTATCATGTCCCATTTCCAAAAATCAATATAGTAAGTTTCCACTATCTAGAAATAGTAAGTCAAGATCACAAAACAATTTTGGGAAAGTGATTTTAATTTAATATTTTAATTGTTTTAGTGCAATGTCCATATTTTGAAAAAATAAATGTTGTAAATAATGATTTAATTATTAAATTTCTCATTTTGACATTGGAGGATTTTTGGAGTCTTTTAGGCAGTTGTGGAAATGAAGAATCTTGTAACACGTTATCTATGTAATTGTCAGAGCTAATTGGAAATAGCAAGTGGGCATGGGATATTTTAGCCACTAATTGATGAGGTTCCTGCATGAAAGGCATAGGAATTTTGTATGCCCCACTTTGGACATTTTCATATTTAAAACAATTTATCATTTGGAGGATGGCAATTTTATCTTTTGATCTCACAAAGCTTATTACTTGTGTTTCTTCAGTGGTTGGTAAACCATTGGAGTTGGAGGCTTGTGTATGGGATTCCTATGGATTTAGTTGATTTGAGGATGAAATACTTGTATTATAGTGAGTAATCTCATCCAAAGATTACACTTGTGTAGAAGGAGTTTTTAGTTTTAGTAGTTTCTAGTGTTTTAGTCTCCAGGGTTTGTTAGAATAGTTTTCAGTGTTTTAGGTTTGGGTTTAGAATAATTTATGTTGAGTTTTCTATAGTATTAGATACAATATACTATAATTTGGCTGTGTATAGCCTCTTTCCAAGTACCAAGATTATATTGTGAAAGTTTAGAGGGTTTACAATGTATTTTAGGCTTTTCAAGTGCCTTACACCTCCAGGATTGTCCTATTTGGTGTGGATTTACAATAGGAGATTATAAATTGTAGAAATTTTTTTGTACATGGAAAATATCTATAATTATTTTTCTTTTCTAAAACTAATAATAATTTTCATTTTGTGGTGTTTTGGAGCAATTCAGGTTTCAATTTCATTATTTAGATAAATTTGATGGAATTTGCAATTGAATAATAAAATTAATTTTAGGTCTGATATTTTAATGATAAGGTAAATTATAGTGGTATCAGAGCACTAATCTTTCCAACTTTTAAGGTTGGTTAAATTGATGAATCTCAGTGAAAGAGAGAAAATATATCTCTAATGTGAGCAAAGGAATTTAATTGAAGGGGACTCATATTTAGAAGGAAGTGAAGAAGAAATCCAAGAAGAGGAAATTTGAGAAGAGTAAATCTAAGAGGAGAGGAATATTTATGACCCTAAAGAATTATATACAAAGACCCTATTGGAAATACAATAAAATCAAAGAAGAATTGTAAATAGACTCATGGAAACAAGAAAGGTTATGAAAATGCTAGTTGATAAATTACAAGGTTATATGTCTATCCAAGGGAGAGGGATTACTTTAGTTGATTACATGACTTCAAATAAATCTACTCTCAAGACCTTACAACCCACATTCCTTCCTAAGGATGAATAACTAGAAACTGAACATTCTTCCAATCCTATGGAAGAGATTGCAGGAGACCTAGCTACAATTTGAGCTACATATAATAATCAAGATGAAGAATTTAGAAATTTAGTTCCTTTCAAGGAATGTATGGAGCTTATGAATACCTTTCTATAGAGTAAGGGGTTTAAAATAACTTAGGACCAAGGTGTGATTCTTCTAGTCTTATGGAAGAGACTGTAGGAGATCAAGCTATAATTCAAGCTACATATAATAATCAAGATGGAGCATTAAAAAATTTAGTTCCTTTCAAGGAATGTGTGGAGCTTACATGAATATCTTGCTATAGAGTAATGGGTTTAAAATAAATCAAAACCAAGGTGGGAGAGATCTCAAGAGAAAATTCAACAAATTGTCAGGTCCAACCTTTGATGGGTGACAAAATTTTAGTGAGGGCTTGGTTACTAAAGTTCCAAAATTTCCTCTCTTAACACTCTCAAAGATAAGGATGTTATCCAATATGCAACCCTACATATTGATGGTGTTGCTTATGATCGGTGGTATCACAACATGGCCACCAAAGGGCATGATTAGGTAAGAACTTTTTTGAAGATTTTAGTTGAATATTGTAGGATAGATTTGAACTCAAGGATGAGGAAGAGTATTTTACATAATTATAACAAATTTTAAAAAATAACCACCATCAATGAATATGCAGATGAATTTAAAAAAATTGATGTGATGGTACCTAGCTTGTTTGAAAAAATAACTATACATCTTTTCCTTGAAGGTCTTGAAGAACCCTTAAGGGGTTTTGTCAAAGACTTTGCACCTTCTACTTTACAAGATGCAATTAGAAGAAGTTTTCAACTTGAGACCTCCATTCCAATGAAAATTATGACTCACAATCTAAGGTTTCTACTCATAAGAATGCCTTTCATAACCCTATATAGAAGAGTGAACCACCATCATAAAATAAGAAGTTAGATGATGAAACAAAGAGTGAGCTTAAGAGGAACAATTGTTCTACTTGTAGAAAGCCATGTGTTTCAAGCCATAGGTGTTTGGGTAAAGGGGAAGTATGTTTTATTTAGGTTTTTCAAAACATGAATATGATGAGAATGAATAATTTCATGACACATAAGGTCTCATTCATGAGGAAGAATACAAATAAATTACTAAGGGAGGTTTTTTAGACACTTTTTATGGAGTTATAACAACCCTGGTGTTCTACTCAGTAAAATTTAAAATTTTCACCTCAAGTGAATGATCCAAGATGTCATAACATAGCAATAGAAATTTCTCTTTTCCATAATGTAAATTACATACACATTTGACATAAACACTATTCCAACTTCCATTGTATTTCATTGTAATTTCACAAATCTTTCCATAACATAGATTTCATATTGAATAAACTCAAGTTAGTCATTCAAGAATACATCCTTCCATATAATGGGTACAAGATACATACATAGCTCTTCTAAGCTTCACTTGGAAAATAGATATACAAACTAGTCTTGATGTCACCATGTTGGTGTATATCATCCAGATGTCTCCAATCCCTGGTGCATACACTTTAGTTATCCCTGACTTTGGCGCAAACATCCGCAAACCTCATACACTGATTGAAGAGGAGAAGCATCACTCAAGCACTTTTTTGCCAACCACAGACTCAAATGTAGTCCCACACACATCTACCACATATGGTAAGATGGCCCTTCCATTCAGTGAAGAGTTTGGTATGGTAACCACATAACAAAGCCTATCCGAGCTTAGTGTTGTGACCTACATAGCTAGATCTTGTATCCACTACAATCCGAAACTAGCATGCATTAAAGGAACACAATGAACTGATAGTGCAATCAGTGGAAAATTACACTACTTTTGGAAAAGTATTCTCACCCAGTACTTCAAGTGATATTCTTCCTATTCACATACACTACCAGAGCTCGGTTAGGATTTTGACCATACATATACTATGCCTAGGTAATTTCCCTCCATAGTTAATCATTAACCTTGGAAATAGCCTATTCCCCTTTTCCCAAAGCACAAAGGTAACATTATCAATAAAGCATAAGCATAAGTTACCCCCCCTTCAATGGATATTCTAATCCCTAGGTATAACATACAAGCTTTTCTAGTCTACACACTAGTCTAGACATTAACTTTGCATAAACAACTTAGCAATCTATTCCCTTCAATGGACATCCTAGTCCTCAAACTAACTTTATTATCTAAGTATAAGCTTCTTTTATCATAGAATAAGCATTCATAACAACTGACTCTATTCAAGAATATGTCACGATAATAAGTGATTCTCATTAAGAGTATAAAGCAACCAAAACAAGTAACAAATCTAACCCAATAGGTAATCCCACCTATGTGGCTTCAACAAATAGTAGTTCATAAAATCAAGTGATCTTCTTAACCACATAGGCAAGTCTCAATCTTGGTATACCCTAATCCCAGATATAATCTGTAATCAACAATCAGTCTGACTATGTAAGTTAATCGAAACCTATATGCTTTAAACAAAGCTTGAAATGACATAACCCATCCAAGTAGGTTATTCTTAACCTGTGGGTTCTAATGAGTCATCAAGTAAATATCAGAATCCTAGTAGATAATTCTTATCCTAGGTTTCAATCATAAATCAAATATACTTCTAGACCCACATAGGTTACTCTTAAACTAGGGTTTCATTTACTAATAAAGATCAATTGATAATTCAAGTATGAGTTAGCAATATGATGTCTCATCCTATCATATCTTATCACTGTTAATGTAATGCAAAACCTTGACATTCCTAAGATTTCCTAGCATGATAAACTAATAGTGTCAAGTCACTTCATGACATTGATTCATTTCACATTATTCATGTAGATTAAAGTATCTATGCATAGAAGCATCATCTAAGTTCCCATATAAGCTATATAAGATTATTAAATCACTCCCTTAAGCTATTCCTGCCTTCACTAAATCTAGTATATAAATACTTGTTGATAAGAAATCACTCCTTACTATGGAGTATGTAAAACACTTACAAGGATATCATAATAACTAGATTCTTTTCCTTTCCTACAAGCAAAATAGAATATAACTCTATTTCAAGCACTCATAAGAAATTTCCAATTTAAACATAAAAGACATTTAATCTTTCAGATAAAAGATAAATCAGAATAAGAATAGAATTCCATTCCTACCAATCCCTTAATCCAATCGACTCTTGGATTTCCCATGCGTTGGCTTATAAACACTCAATTCCATGTGTTATCTATTTTCATATTAATTTACACATTTAATAATTCAATTATTGCCATTCATTGGTGTGCAACATGTACCTAATGATTTGTTGTGTTTTTCATATTGTTGACTTTGTCAACTTCTATTCTTTATGTGTCGTATATATTATTCACAACGCAGCCTATATGATAGGCACAACATTATATCTATCATTTAAAAAGCTTCAATACATGTTAACTTCCTATGCGCTGCCCTTGGTGGCTTAACTCAGCCTTATAAAACGTTTATATCTTCTCTTAAGATTGAAAAAAGTCTTTACAAGTTTATACGTTGCTTTTTGTTCTTCTTCTAAGTGCTATGTATAAGGTTATGCGCAACACGTTAAACTCATATATCTCCATCATTATTTACCAATAATGATTATGTGGTTTAATACTTATCATTGCGCCATTATATATAGCACCATATTCACATTGTGTCAACCACCATATATCCAATAAATCGGCCAAAGTGAATATAATATTTATAATAGCATTGAATGTTGTTTATATATATATCTATATCTTGACAATAAGTTTGTTTAAATGATCCACTAGATATTCGAATGAATGAGATCAAGTTAACATTATTCACAAAGCGATACTTTATGTATCCATTAATACATACGCACACGTATTTTGTATTTTCTAACTTTTCAGTTAATATTATATATCTCTTTATATGCATATATACATATACTAACATATATGTATGTACGTTTCTATTACGTACTATATATTAGTATATATATACTTATATCATCAGTATACATATATCATTACTTCATTATTTAAACATATATATATTCACTATCCCACCGACTAACAATTATATATATACTAATGCATATACACATATATGTGCACATGATATGTATCCATCTGATATATCGATGCCTACGATGTATTTGTGCATGGCACATAAAGGTATTCCTTCTTTCATATAGACATCCACGTTTACATTCACTATACATGAGTATTGTTTCCACACATACACACATATATACATATATATAATCATTGATTTACATGATACATGAAGAATTCAAACTCTATTAAGAGACTCAATCAAATCTCGATCAATCAAGAAACCAAAGAGTAAAACCAAATCCATTCAATTCACAAAGACAACCTATCTTAGATAAGGACAACTACCTAATTATTATATTAAGTCAAGACTATGACCAAAAGGAACTTACCCGAAACTATTGACTTGACCATTCTAACAGTGGTTGTGTGAAAACTCAATTAGGCTTCATTAAAGGTTGCTCGATCAAAAAATTCTCCTGAGTGATACTTCCCCTCCCTTTCAGAGGCGTGAACTTGTACCTGCATCCAACTTTGCATATTTGTAATGGTAGTTAGACATTCACATGAAATCCACTTTCATCATAAAACATAGAATATTCATAATACATATTCTTTCATTGTTCATCATCAACTAAACATAATCACTCTTTCAAAGTAATAATAACTTAATACCTATTTTAGTATTCCATTCCTTTATCAAACATATCAAAATCATGATTGCATTTATCATCTTATTTACCCGTGAAGTTAAAATTAACTTAGTAACTTTTGAATAGTTCGAATAACTGAGAGGGGGGTGAATCAGTTATCACAAAATACTTTTCCTTTCTTAACTTAATCTGGAGCAATCTTAAACCAATAAGATATTAATTAAAACAGATATGAACATGCAAGCACATAACAACACCATGCACAATGGACATTGGAATTTACGTGGAAACCCAAGAAGGGAAAAACCACAGAGAATGTTAATTCTCAATTGTAAAGCACTGGTTAAGGTGACATCGATTAAGGTGATTTTTACAAGGGCTCACTGCCAAAATGCTCACTGCAGGTAAGACTCATTGTTGGTGGGATCATTTCCAGTGGGGCTCACTGCCTGATTAATACAAAAATAATTGATTACAAAAATGGATAAAACATTCAAACTGATGAAGTTGCATCTACATATGCATGAATTCAGTTTTGGTTAAGAGCATAATATCTGACTGCAGAAGATCCGATGAAGAATCTTTTGCACAACTTCCTCACACAACCTTTCCAATACAAATTTCTTCTTTATGTCACTTGCCTTCACTTCCTTCTCTATTTCTTGTTGCACAATTTTTCACACCCTTATCACTATTCGCACATACCACACTTCTTATTTGGATACAAAACAAGATGTTCTAGATATATATATATATATATATATATATATATATATATATATATATATATATATATATATATATATATATATATATATATATATATATATATATATATATATACACACTTGGAGAACAAAATGAGTCAACCTAGAAAAACATGCCAGCTTGAAGAACAACCTTGAAATATTCAATAAGGCTTGGCATGGTAGCACCGGACCCAAAAGATAGGTCACACATAAAGATCTTACCACGTTAAACCGAGACCCATAAATAGGTCATACATAAGATATAGCATTATTACCAAAAGATAGCTAACTTTGAATTACATGAGATATATTTCGGAGCTGATGGGAACGCCACAACCAAGACCAAATCTTGATCAACATTAATTCATAGGAATGCCACAACCAAGCCCAAATCTCGATCAACATTAATTTCAGTATCAGTCAAAGAAATGCAATTAGTCATACCAAAACTTGTATCATGCTACATGAATACCCGGATAGCAAGGATACTCGAAATAAAATTTAGGCACAATAGCAGGTAACAAAAAGATTTTTCTTCATTGTTCTGTATTAACTATCTTCCATAGATGTCCCAAAAAGAAGTACTGCCATATCTGGATCGAGGATAACATCCATACTACACAACATTATAGGATAGATCATTTTTGTATACATTTGAAGCACAATCTTCTGGATCCTAGGTTTTGAAATCAATGACAACAATGCCACATCAACAACTTCTCAATAGTAACAATAGGATAGAGTGTGACAGGAGCTCCTAGATAACATCCTTTTAGGGTTTGTGGGGTTCTAGCTAGGAAAAGAATGACTATACTAATTGATAGTATTAGTGGGGAAACCCATAACTTTATTGATGAGGGTTTGGTGATGAAGAGAGGACTAAAAACATAAGATTTTGAAGGCTTCAATGTCACAAATGTAAATGGATTCACCATACCTTGCACCAGAGTGATCTAGAAACTCAATATGACATTGGGTGATTACATGGTATGTGATGATTTTTATAGTGGTATTGGAAATATTGACATTGTTTGGGTATTCAATGGCTACAATCTATTGGAGGATATTGCCAAAGTTATTAGACTGAGTTCAAGTTCCAATCAAATGGGAAAGAAGTTATTTTGAGAGGCCTATCAAATGGAGCACCAAGAGTGGTGACAAAAAATAAGATGGAGAGGATAAGTAACATGGGAAGTGAGTGTCTTAATTCATCCTACAATTTCTTTGAAAGGGTAAGGTGAATTCTAATTTTAAATTCAAATTTTTGGATAGGTATAGTATAGTTTTCAATGACATGTCTCTAGGACTACCTTTAGATAGTGGATTTCATCATGTAATTGAGTTAGAACAAGATGTCAAAACTTTTATAACCACTCCATACAAAAATACAAGAGGCCACAAGGAAGAAATAGAAAAACTATTAGAGATCTTTTGGATATGGGCTTCATTACACTAGTAAAATTTGGCAAATAAATGAATAGGTGACTAAAAAATTTAGTCACAACAACTAAAAATGACTAAATTCTACTATTTTTTTTGCAAAAAAGCTATAAATGAGTAAATAAATAACTAATTTGGTCATCGGGTAAAAAGATATTTAGTCACACAAATAAAAATGACTAAATAGTTAGTCATGTAAATACAAAGTAGACAAAATTTTAAAAAAATATTTGAGGAAATGATTGGCGAGAGTGTATTGTGCGTGATTAATTATTTGTGTTTGGCCTAGCACTTGACAACTACACTAAGGCGTTTTGAGTTTTAGCAACTACTTGCATGGATGCACAATTCATTATTCGTTTAGCTTGGCACTTGATAGCTACACTGAGGCATTTTGAGTTAGAGAAACTACTTGCATGGGCGATAAAGATTGTTTGGAGAGGACCTAGAGACTTCTGAAAAGGTGGTCAAGGGCAAGGAATTCAAAGTTTTCTGCAATGAATTTGAAGTCGGAAAGGCTTGCTGCAGCGAATTCAAAGGTAATTCAAAACCCTCTTTACATTAAACAAAAAATCTATAGCTTTCTGATTGGCAACTTACACTAGTTACAATCTATTGCTCTTAATAATGTTCTTTTACAATCTTTCCACTATTCTAATTCATAATGTGTTTGAGCTAAATATAATAAAATTTGGGTGATAGTGCCAAAATAGAATTTCCTCAAACAATTTTGATACATTTTCACTACAAGTGAAAAGTTTCCTTGTGCAAAGTAAACATGTGCTAGATTTAACCACACATCAAGCATCTGAACAAAGATGTTTCCTACTGTAGCTTCTTGTACCTATGTAAAAATTTCCTTTGCAATATCAAATTGAACCCTTTCAGCTAGGACAATGGCTGCCCCATTTGCAACATAAACATTTACTAGTCTTTGTGCCAACACTTTATAATAAAATTCTCAAGCCTTCTCAAGATGTTGTGCATCCACCTTTGGATCCCTCTTCTCATTGTAAAAAGCTGCAAAATAATTCTAATTTCCAAGTGAAATGTCAACATAAGAATTCTTTGCATCTGATTCACTTTGTGTGGCTTTAATTATTTCTTTTGCTTTAAGCCAGCCATCTATTTTCAATTCCATTTTGCCAAGAATAGATAAAGAATTTGATGAGTTTTTATCCACCTTAAGTGCATCCCCAATCAATTCTAGGCTTAGGTGGATCTCATTCTGAGCCTGAGTCATGGCTGCACGACTTAGATATGCATCCACATAATTAGGAAACTTGAACAATATTATCTTGTATAAAAGATTTGTTTTTTTAGTATCATGTAGCTATTCAAACAACCTAGCAAGATTAAATAGTGTTGTGACTTTATCCCATGGCAACTCAATTGAAACACCACCTTCTTCTAGTCGATGGAAGAATTCCATATCCTTAAAGAGCATAGTAAAAATTGTAGAATTGGCACTGGGGCTTTTATTCATGAATTCAACCCAAGTTCCAATTCCTAATGCCTCCATAAAAGTTTGTTGAGCTAACTCTAGTTCATCACGCTCAAAATGAAGAACCCTAATGTTGTTTAACAATTGAATGGGTACTTCTTCTCTGCTCTTCTTCAGAAGAGACTTTGTTGTCTTAAGAGAATCTAAGGCTGCACTAGGGTTCGATGATATTAATAACTCACCCATTTTGATAAATACATGGGCATCACATGGATCTATATGAGTTTCCTTTCTTAAAATTTCCAAAGCCTTCTCTGCCTGCCCTTTCTAAGCATATATATATGGCCTACAACTTTTAAGCTCTCATAGTTCTCAGGGTGGACCTCCAAAACCTTTTCAAAATTTGAGAGAGAACACTTAAGATCTCCCACATTCAATTGAACCTATCCATAAAATCCTGTGGCCTCAAGCTTTCCTTGACTGATGCCATGTAGTAGCAGACATTGGTGTCATAGTCACCTTTACTATGATAAGATCGTGCAAGATTATAATATGGATGAGATTTCATGAGATGGTGGTTAGTTGAAACAAGAGATGTCTCAGTCAACTGTTCCACGAGAAAATGTCGCCCTTTGAATAAAAAATGGATTTCTAAATAATTCGATGTCATTACATAGTATGGGTATAATTCAAAGGCTCTACGCATATTTTCCATTCCTTCATGAACACTACCTTTTTCACTAAATGTGAGAATCCTACAAGTAAAAAATGCGTAAAACTAACCATGAAGATTTATGTAGAGGCAAAACATCATTTCCTAATTCCTCCATAAAAGTTTTTTGAGCCAACTCCAGTTCATCACGATCAAAATGAAGAACCCCAATGTTTTTTAACAATTCAATGGGTAATTCTCTTCTCTTCTTCAGAAGAGAGTTTGGCATCTTAAGAGAATCTAAAGCTATACTAGGGTCTGATGATATTAATAACTCACACATCTTGATAAATGCATGGGCATCATGTGGATCTATGTGAGTTTCCTTTCTTAAAATTTCCAAAGCCTTCTTTACCTACCCTTGCTGAGCATATATATGGCCTACAAATGTTAAGCTCTCATAGTTCTCAGGTTGGACCTCTAGAACCTTTTCAAAATTTGAGAGAGAACTCTTAAGATCTCCCAACTTTAGTTGAACCTGTCCACAAAATCCTGTGGCCTCTGGCTTTCCTTAACTGATGCCATGTAGTAGCGGCCATTAATGTCATAATATAATTTACTATGATAAGATCGTGCAATATTGTAATATGAATGATATTTCATGAGAGGGTGGTCAATTGAAACAAGAGTTGTCTCAGTCAATTGTTCCACAAGAAAATGCTACCCTGTGAAGAAAAATAGTTTGCTAAATGATTCAATATTAAAAGTCTCTACACATCTTTTTCATTCCTTCATGAACACTACCCTTTTCACTAACTGTGAGAATCCTACAATTAAAAAATGCACAAAACTGATCATAAATATTTTTCCCCATTTCAAATAGAAAAATTGCCAAAAAATGCATTTAAAACCTACAAAAAATACAAATAAAATCATGTTGATTTTTGTGCCAAAAAAAACATGAGACCATAGCTTTTTGTTTACTATTATGCTTTGATAGTTTTTTTCCAAGCATCCATAGCTTTTTTGAAATCACCTATTTTAGGCTTTTAGCCATAGCATCAAGGTAGTGAACTGTTTGATAAAATGCTTTGGTAGACATGTAGGAAAAATGTGGTAGCATAGACAAGGCAATGAAATTTAGGAAAAAAACCTCAAATAAATGTGGTCTCATGGTTTTGGAATGCCATGACAAGTGAATTGTTATGGATTGTCACAACATTCCATCACCATGAGACCCCATTTCTTTGAGGCATTTTTTCAACCAGTTCACTACCTTGTCTATGCTATTGCTTACTATTATTCTTTGATAGATTTTTTCCAAGCATCCATATCTTGTTTGAAAGCACTTGTTTTAGGCTTTTAGCCATAGCAACAAGGCAGTGAGCTGTTTGATAAAATGCTTTGGTAGACATGTATGAAAAATGTGGTAGCATAGACAAGATAGTGAAGTGTTTGAAAAAATGCCTCAAAGAAATGTGGTCTCATGGAATGCCATGACAAGAAAATGCAATTGGCAGTTGCTCCTAGTTTTTATTTATGCAATGTGAAGTAATTACATAATTGCTTAGGTTGAATTTGTAAAAACTATATTGTAATTGAAATCTGGTCATTTATCAACATCTAATTATTAGTTATGCAATGTGAAGTAATGCTTTGAGTTTGAAAGATGTGAAATGCAATGTAATCAGTAATTTGAATATAAAAGTTACAAAAATCTATTTTTTACAATTCATTAGTTAAACTCTCTATTTTATTTTCTCTTTATAACTCTTGCTATGGAAATGCCTTTCAATTTAAAAAATAGTTTTTGTCTCTTATTCTATAATTTTTCATATTTTGTCATTTATGAACATCTAGTTATTAGCTATGCAATGTGAAGTAATGCTTCGAGTTTGAAAGATGTGTAATGCAATGTAATCAATAATCTAAATAAAAACTACAAAAATCTATTTTTACAATTCATTAGTTAAACTCTCTATTTTATTTTCTCTCTATAACTATATTGCTATGGAAATGCCTTTCAATTAAAAAAACAATTTTTGTCTCTTAGTCTATTGACACTGTGATAATACATATAGATATATTAACATTAGGTGACCTAGCCTCCTCATTACAAACAAAGAAATTATCTCTTAGGTATGACTAACACTGAAAATTGGAAATATGTGAATGAGGTGTTATGAAATAATATTTTAAGTGAAATCGATCAGTGCATATTCCTATTGGGAAATGGAGTCAAGATGTGGGAGATATATGTGTCTTACTTTTGGCTGCAACTCTAATTATTTGGCACAGTGAGAATCTATGGCTTGCATAGATGTGCGATGATGCAATTATATGGTTCTTCTTATTGATCCAAATAAGACTTCCAGGTTACTGCGATTTATTTAAAAGGATTTAATCCTTACTTGAAGGAACCAATTAAAATAAATTACACAATGACATCAAGTGTGTATTGAAAAATTAAACATATACTTGATATACTTAATTTGAATAACAAGGAAATATTAAACTGGAGACAACCATACAATCATACACAATATTATCAACAAATAATTGAGACCAAAATTTGAGCACTGGATTAAATATTATTCTCCATTGATTGTATCAAATAGATATTACAATATAAGAATTCTCCTCATATATGTTTCTATAAATGCCTATGATGATGATATCAAAATTCGGTCTTGGTTTCTCTTTTATAAGAGAAGCAACAAGCTTCAGGACATTACAAAATACAACATATTTTCAAAATTCATGCCTCTTCGAATAAACTAAACATTAGTTTTTATTAGAACATAATTAAGAGAAAATAGAGAAAGTAGACAATATTGATTGGAAGCCCACATCACTTGCAATACACTTGTAGTCCGTTAATCAACATAGGAGACCCGTGATCATACTGATCTAGAAAAGTCCCCCTCTCCATGATAGAGTGTTTGAAGGCTCGGTTCTTCCACTACAACATCTTCAAGGACCTATTCTTCTAGAGGAGCCAAATAATTTTGCTCCCATTGGTATACTGTGTAGTCATGAGGCCATTTTTATTCTTTAATCTTTGATATATTTGTTAGGCAATTCCTCCATTTGTTGTCGAGTAAGCCTCTACCATCTATAATGAATTTAGAATATCTAGTATCCAAGGCTATTATTCCATACATGATCAAATTGAGGTTGTGGACATTCAATTCACCATCCTTTTGTACATAAGCAATGCAATCAGGAACAATTTTTCCAAATTCCATTCTTCATTCACTAATATTTTTCAGTTGGTCATCATCCTTTAATATCCTTGGCACAAACCACTTCTTCAATGTATGAAATAATTCCATCCTTGTTTTGATCTTCTAATATTCTCCATTTATATATTGAGATTCATCTATAACTATCTTAACCATCTTCTCAGTTGGCTTCAAAGTTGAAGGAGCTTCCACACTTCCTTGTAATACCCTACATAAAATTATCAAGGTATGATGAATTGTCTACCACTTCTTGAAAAGAGGATCCAGTATAAGTGCATGGGATTTCATCTAGTTAATTTCTTGGGATAATGAAGTGTAGAAATCATACACTTTCCAATTTTTCATCAATCAATTTGATCCTATGATCCAAGATTTTTTCCAAGACATTGATGATGATCTGGTCCCTCACTCCCTCCTTGGTTTCATTATTGGATTTTTTCAACTCTTCGATCTCCTATCTTAGTACATTCATTTGTTCAAAGGATGCACTATCTATATCGGTTGATTGGGTAGTAGGAGGTTGATACAATACTATTTCTTTACTCTGTGAGGGCCCCACTCCTTTCAATTTCTCTTTTAGACTTACATTTTCTATGAAAAATTTATTTACCTCATCATCTAAGAATTTTTGTTCCTTATATTTGTCAATTTTTTTTCCATTTCCTTAACTACAGCTCGAGTGAACATGGCCAAGTGCATTTTCATGGTTGTAGCTTCTAAAAGAGATGTGCCCTTCAATGTTTTTATCATAGCCATTCCTCTCATCTTTTATACCACATCTAACAACCTTGATTATTGTGTATTTCTTTACATGGCCCAAAATGCCAAGGTCTCAATCTTAGGGTTGTACCCTATACCACTTATCCCCTCATCAAAATCAAATTCAACAATCATCATTGGGTCTTCTTGTGCTCTTACTTGGTCAAGTAAGAATATATTCTTTAGTTCCATACTCGGGATAATGAGTATATTACTCTTCAAAACCATATCCCTAGCTTCTTGTGGGCTAATATCAACATCAAAAATTCTCAATTCATTGAAAGTCTAGGCTACAATCTGATCATGTTGAGACTCTTCAACACCCATCTTGTTTGTCTCTACCCTTTCTTCAAACTCTCTCATTTTAATTTTAACCCATAAATCCTTAAATTCAAGGGTCTTAATTATGAAATCATCATCTTCAATAAATTTGTGAGTTGTGATTTCCCTCTCATCATCCTACATTTCCCTTTCTCCCTACATATGGATATCAATTCTAGCCTCTAGTTTATGAGTTTCAGTTTCATGGGATCGTTGATAAACTACCTCAACATCATCCTTCAAACTCCTCAGTACATTGGCCACTTCTTTTGTATCTCCCACTTCTTCACTCATTGGATAGGAGACCAATCTATATGGCTCTTGTGTCTTTTATTTCTTAGGAAGTGGTTGTTCAGGAGGTGATTCTTGAGGAACATGAAATACTGAAATAGTGTCAGGAGATGGCTCTGAAATTACAATACCACTTAGCCTTTTAAGAGATAATTTGGTGGGCCTCTCCTCCTCTACTACAGACTTAGCATACAATTCATCAAACTTATCAAACATCAAATTTATCCTCTTAAGAGGATCTAATTCTTCTACAAAATACCCCAAGAAGTCACTGTTCTTCTTCTTCCTTTCTTCCTACAACTTCATCATGATCTCCCATTTTCTTGTCCTCTAATATACCTCTTGGGGAGTGAAGAAGTTTATAATCACATCCTCTTCATAATCCATTTGATGAGTGATTGCGGCCTTTGTGAAGAGGTTTTATCTTATTAAATTCATATGGCCCTCAAGATCAAAAACCATTTCACTTCTAGACCTCAAATAATATCTTGTCTTAAGGTAATGTTGTAATTCTTCAAGGGTGTCATATCCAATAGATAATTCTTCACATGTTGTCAAGTTAGGTATAAATGTGCCCTTCTTTTGTTTTTGCATGACATCCTTTTCCATCCACAATATCTGCCACATAAATTCTAAAAAGGATATCCAAATAAAAACAAATTTTGGCAATATATGTGGGGCCTATGGGCACCCATAAATATTGATTATTATGACATCTTGCTGAAAAAATCGATCACCAAAGTTATGAGTATGACCTTGTTTTGGTTTCAAAGCCAAGGGCCTCAATAGTTTTAGTATAGGTGTGTGTAATCTTGGTGATAAGTGTCCAAGAACTCTCATAACTCTTTGTACAAATTCATCATGGAACACTACATAATTGGATCTTTTGCATCTGATATCCCATGTATAACACCATCGTTGCATGGGCAGCAAGTTCCCTTGTTGATCAACCTTACCCAAACACATCCTTTTGGTCCATCTATCTTTGTATTGATACAATATCAAGTGACACAGTAAATAATACTGCCTAAATGTTATAGGGGCACTATTCTCTCTGACTTGCAAGAAGCCTTCATGCAATGCCTTTTCAAGATGAGGCAAATTCATATTCAATGTTTGTCTCTAGGTTCTAAATTCTCATAGCCATCATCATAAAACTAACTAGAATTTTTTGTTGTGCATCTATCCCAAGCACTTGACAAAAAGCAAAGTAGGTTTTCTTGAAATAAATCTAAAAATATTGTACATGAAATAGTTTGGCGGCAGAGGGGGAGATAGGTATCACCTTGTTGTTAACACCCCTTTTCATGTGTATGGGGATTTCATCACTTCTGTATGTTCTCCTTAACCTAGTATAATCTTCCTCACTCTTTTGCAAGTCAACCATAGTGAGGGCCTATTTGTTTAGATTGAATCATTCAATGATTGCAACTTTTTTTAATATTACCAATGGTGACCCATCTATTATCCTCATGTACCTGGTAGCAGGGTAGTAATTTTGGGCTAGAAATCTAATGAAATCCACATCTATGAAGACATTCGAGACAATTAGCCTAGCTAAGTCTAATGTCCACATATTTGATACTGGAATTCTCCCTTCCCTCTTTTCATATAAATACCAAAACATTTCCCACCCTGAACAGGAATAAGGGAATCCCTACAACCATGATTAGTATCCTTGAAAACCTTCTTGTATCCTTTGTTAGTCAAGTTAGGTAAGATATCTAAGATAAATTGTTGTAATGATCTCTTTTTACCCTTAGGCTCTTCCTTCTTAGTCTTAGATTATTTCTTTTAGGTGACATGATACCTAATGCTGATCTCTTTTTTCCCTTAGGATCTTCCTTCTTAGTCTCAGGTTCTTTCTTTTTAGGTGGCATGATATCTAATGTCAACCTCTACTCGATCTTTCTAAGTGTTCAAATGAAGGATTTCAAAAAATTCTATGCTTGTAAAGCTACTTCAGTAAGTTTAATGTACTTACTCAGTATATGATAGTTGTAGAACTTTTCCCTATTGAATTCATAGCTTCTTGCATGACAATCCTTGAAAATGAATGCCAAAAAATTTTGAGTTCTCAATTTTAATGGCTTATGAGTTCAGTCATGTCATCATTAATATCAACCTTCTGTCAAATATTTTATGATCAGCTCATATTTCAAGTTTAAATTTATTCCATTGATTTTCACAAGATCTGAGGGTTGTTAAGAGATATGCATTTAATACCACAACTAGTAATAATGCCTTGACAGTCTATATCACAACACCACCACCTTTTTCTTTAACTAGTGTGGGATAGTGGGGTCATGAATCTTTTTATTTATCAAACTTATTGATGTACCGTTGTCTTTAGATTTCTCTATCATGGGATAGTGAGGTGTATACCACTATACTGCAAGCTTCCGTATGATCCATCATGAGGCAGCGAGGCTCTTACTAAACTGCCACTCTTTATTATCTCCTTCTTTGCGGGGTGGTGGGTTGTTCCCTGCTATACTGCAATGTTCACTTTTCCTTGTCGCGGTACTATGGTTATAATGTAATTAAGCTCTTTTATACCATCCAACCACACCTTCATTATAATACCCCCGCGATATTGCGGTGAATAATTTTATGTTGTTTGTTATATACCGCCAGCCCACTAAGGGTTCAAATTGTTGCTGCAAGATTGTAGTAAAGGACTTTTATGGTTTTAAACTAGCTAGACATATTTTTGCTTGAGTATATATGATGAATTTTTGGCTTTGTATAGATCTTTCATTGTTAGTCAAAGCTAAAATTTTTATATGTTTGTTTACAATGGGGAGGCTTAGTAAAAAATATAAAGGAATATAAGGGTCGAGGCTCAGGTCATGGAGCTCAAGGTTAATTGTGATGATGGAACTAGGAAAAATTTGAAGGTTCTAACACACCTCATGATGAAATAGAGTATGTTTTTCCTTCATCCTGCTTGTGTTATGTTTTTATGAGTTATTTTCTTGTGAATATATCCCTAAGGAAAATTTGTTTGATACCTATAATTGTAAACATCTTCTTGTTTTTTGACTGCAAATTATTTTAAATCTATAAACTAAATTCTATTTTAAGTTTCCATTTGTAGTTATCAGTAGATTGGAAAGTCAACAATTATCAACTTATGAACTCAATAAAGTTTTACTGATTCAAGTTGCTGATTTGTACATTATTGTTTATTTGGACTTTAGGAAATGAGGAAAATGACTGTAAGGTGCAAATTAGATGATAGTGATCATAATGCTGAAATTTCAGTGACAAATTATGAACACTTTTGTAGTGAAAAAGTGGACAAGAATAATGAATATTTATCGCATCTTGGTTTTTCAAACAGACAAGTTGTAAATCCACTAAGTAGTATATTATTTGTTTAATAGTGTTTAATGAAATTTTATAGGCAAGAGATTTATGTATATAAGACATAATATGATATTTTTTTGTTTTATAGGCAAGAAAAAGAGTGCAAAGAAAATGTAGAGAAAAAACAAAAGGAAAGAAAAGATATAGTGTCGTCATCTCATAGAAGCCAACACTTTTGTGATTCAACAAATGCAGTTGGTGAAAACAATAGTTATGATGATTTGTAGCCTGGTATAACACATGGTGATGTGTAGCCTGATATAGCACATGGTGATGTGCAATTTTGTGATGATCTCTTAGCACAAAGTCTAAGAGAGATTATTGAACAACATCAAAGAAAAGGAACAACATGTCTGTAGATGGTTTATTCAACATTAAAGGATGTGTTTGAAGTGAAATTTGTGGAGACCGATATTGATCTACCTACTCATGCCACACTTGATGTGGCCAAGGAGCATGAAGTTCTAGTTAATGAAAGTCATGAAGAGAAATCGCTAGTTGCATCTGTTGTGCCTCAAAGTGCACCTATTGCATCTAGAAATTTTGATGGAACTAATGGATCAACCATAAATATTAGTACTGGTTTAATAAAAGATGTGTCTCTTTTTGTCAAAAGACAAAGATAGAGTCAAGATTTGTACTAATCTATAGAGAGGAATGCAAAAGAAAGAAAATTAGAAGGAAAAAAGCCATTCTTGGTTGAGGTATCGAGAGATGGTGAGCCCATTAGGAAAAATGTTGCAAAGTGGTCCTCTGAGTTGGATGTAAGATGTAGGGCCCATTTGGATATTTGCAAATCAAGTTTTGCAGATCAAGATCCATAAACTATGAAAAATGTTATACAAAAAATGGAAAATACTTTTGAGACTTGTTGATGGTGAAAATGACACAAACAATGTAAAACATAATATTTCTATTCTATTTCTCCTGAAAAATAAAGACAACATATAGTAGCCTAACTCCCAAGGTCCTGGTAGTTGGTTCTCAACTGACTGGTGTCACTCAATTGATTCATGCAACTGTAATGTTCAAGGGGCCTATGCTGGTAACAAAAGATTCAAGCAATGACTCATTTTATCAAACCATTCTTGTAAATAAAGGGGGTTTCAAACAAAAGAAAAAGATAGATCAAAGGGTAAACCAATAAGTATGAATCAAATTTATCTAGCATCTGGACATATATCTTCAATAATGAATGTTTTCCAATAGATCAGTAAAACCAAAACATGATACAATTCACAAAATAGTCTATACCATTGTATACATCTAAGGTGCTTAATTAACTTCACTGTCACACATCACAAATACTTCAAAGATTTTTTTCGAAAAAACAACACACATTCATTCATCACCAAGATCATAGATCAACAGACTTCAATAAATTTTATTCAATGATAATCTAACAAGATAATCCTTAGATCCGATTCCTTCAAATGACTTTCATCACTCAAGAAACTTTTCTGCTTCAGCACAATCACTGGCATATAGATAGATTATAACTTATCAGCCTTATCAAGTAAAACGACTCAATTCTAACACCATATTGTGTAAAATTGTAATTCTATTAACTGTAAAGATTAAGTACAATGTATCTTTGTAATCACTACAAAATTCTATCTCCTAATATTAGGTAGGCCAATTCTATTCTGTATTAGCCGACCTTTACAATATGATACCCACAAGGTATTTATAGATATACAAAATTCAAACTTCACTTCTATTTTAAGTCATCCACCCTTTTAGGAATAAAAATTTCTTGAAAAGTCAGATCGATTTGATCTTGAGTTCTTACATTAGACATTTAGTTAAATTGGAGAATAGAAAATAGAAGAGAAAAAGAAGTCATGTGCTCCAAAACTGTCAGTGCTGCATGCAACATGCAAAGAAGAAGAAAATCATGCATGCAAGATAATTATGCATGTGAAGCTGGATCTGCAATGAACTCATCATAACTAGCGAAGACTTGCTGTAATATATCTATTTCTGGCCCGTCAACCCAGCTATCTTCAAATTTAATCCGCTCCAATTCTGCTACAACAAACCCTCTCATACCTTTTATCTTTGTCAACTCTCTTCTAGTAGCTTTTATTTCTTCCTTGACATCCATCAGCCGATCTATCATCAAATCTTATGTGCCTTTGTAAACCTCAAAACCCTTGACCCAAACTTCACCTACCTCTCGATTCAACTTGTCAACCCATCTATCTACCATCTCTGATTTGCCTCTTACATGTACTAAATCATGTACCTCCTTTTTGCTTAACAAAATTGGAGTCTCAATAGCCGTTACCTGTTGTGATCTCGGAGAGGAGACACTTTTCAAAAATGAATGCAATTGATCCAACTGAGCCTTAAGCTCATCTTTCTTCTGTTTATCTTTTATCATTCTTAACTTGGTTGTCGAAGCCACCACATCAATTAGGTTCATCTGCTGATTCCTAGTGGGCCTTCCCAAGTTGACAGTACTCAACTAATAATCTGTTAGGTGCATGTCCCCTACTTCCTTTTCTGTCATTGGTATGGAACACTCGGCAACAATCTCTCCTTTGTCCGTGAGTCTGGTAGAGTGTAAGATCTTGGCCTTCTTTTTAGGCCTCTCTTGTTCAATCTCCTTCATCATATCCTCCCAATTGAGAGGTTGTGAAGGTGTTACCGTTCTTTTCTGTAGGTCCAATTTTAGCCAAGTGGGAGCACATGGAGCAGTAGTCATCATAGAAGAAGAAGAGGCAATAGTAGTAGAAGGTGGCTGCACATTCACTTGGGGTTGAGAATCAACCCTTGATTTCTCATGTTGTTCTTGCACTATATGCATCTGTACAAGCCTTTCAACCTCTTCCCTATCTTATTGTTCCTCTATCTTCTTATCTTCCTCTTCTTTCTTCAACCTCTCTTCCTCCAATCGATCTCTCTCCACTTTTTCCCTTTCTAATCTTTCCTTTTCCAATTTGTCCTTCTCTATTCTTTCCTTTTCCAGTTTTTCCTTATCCAGTTTTTCCTTCTCTAGAGCTTCTTTTTCTAAAGCCTCTATTCTTTCTTTGTCTAGTCTTTCCGCCTCTAAAGCCTTAAGTTTTTCTACCTTTGCTTCTTCTTCTTACTGCTTCTTAACCAACTCTTCGACCTCTATTTTCTTTCGTAATTGTTATGCTTCTCCTTCCTTTTGGTGAGCTTCCTCAACAAGTTTTTACTTGGCAACCAAGATTTCTTTCTCCCTCCAATTCCTTGCCTTCTCTTCTTCAAGGTCATGAATATTTTGTATTAGTTCCAACTTTTCATTCTCTTCTTTAACCTTGAGTTCATGTTCTTATTGCCTTTTCTATCTCTCTACTTCATCAGCTGCTGCCTTAGCTTCAATTTGTTCCTGCTGTAATATGGAATCAGTTTGTGTCTTGGAACCCATTAAATTTTGCTTTTCTATTCTTTTAGCATTTACCTCAACATTCTTTCTAACTTCCTCAAACAATGCCCATTGCTCTTCTTATATCATCACCTGTTCAGAATCCTCCTCTAGAGGCATATTCTCTTGCACATACTTTTCTAACACAGTCTCATCTGAATCTATCTCAACATCATGAATTTCCTTCTCCACTTCTTTGCCCTTTCCAACTTCAGCCATACTATGAAGAGCCCCCTTTCGAACTTCTTCACTCTGTTTCTTTGCAAGTGGGACTTGTGCACAAGATTCACCTAATGTAGGTGTTGAAACATCAGATCCTTTCTGATCAACTCCTTCTTGCATTTCTGCTTCATCATCTACTGCTTCAAGTTCTATCTTTTCAATTTCTGGGGGAAAGAACTCTAAAGGCTCTTTGGGAGGCTTCTTTCTTTTGATTCTTTTATACTCTTTCCCCTTTTTAGGGGATGGTCCTTGAGGCGCTTTGGTTCTTAACACCAACCAGTTAACACTTCGATCCAAGACTGTTCTTCCTATCTGTTTAATATCAATAGTTTCCTCACTATCCCAGTCAATTGGATCCAGGCTCTTAGTTCCTATATTTAAAGCCTCAGAAGATGGATCTAATACAATTCCATCATCCACCAATATGTCAGGAATATCATTTTTAACTCCAAATTCTGACATGAGTGCAATAGGTAGTCTTTCATAATTCTTTTTCCTTAAATCATACTCATCTTATTGGTCACTCCAGAAGTCTTCTAATAAACTAAAATGACTGTCAAACATAGAAGGCAATAAAGCATACATCTTCCCATTTGGATCAAAATAATTACAAGCTGTGTATAAGCCTAACTTTAATTGTATTAGCTCTTTGCAAATCACCTTTGCTCCTACCAAATGCTAACAGCTATACTCACCCAACTTCATGGGGAACTTATGACATCCTATCTTATGCTTTAAACCAAACCGAGCATTAACTCCAAGAGCCTGATATACAAACTCCATTAGTACTATCCTGTTATTGCAACACCTTGGAAGAAAATGTGGATGGTCTTCAAAACCAGCTAACCTAAAATATGTGAAGTTGGGGTATTGAATGTACCAACATCCCCATTCAGCAATAAACACCATGACCTGTTGACTTAGCCTGTACCCTGCATCTCCATTTAATTGGTTAATGACTACATATATGAATGCATCATTGACTCTTCTGAATTGAGTCTTAGAAACTTGAAGAGACAACTGGTTATAGTGCTCCCACACTTTCTTCTATCCATCCAAGACTCCCATTATTCCCACTCTATTTAAACCTGGAAAGATACCCAACCTTGCTACTACATACACAATGTAAGAAGTCATAAAGAAACACTTAGTCTACCTGATGCTGGTCAGTTGATCATGAATAACATTTGACACAATCATCGACCAATCAAACTAATGGGTGCCATGTAAAATTGTTTGGATGAAAGGAAACATCCACTCCTTGAAATGGAAGGCATCCCTCTTCCCAAAAACTCTAGAAATCATCATTATTATATCTGATACCTCTTTGTATAAATCTACCCTCTTTGGCTGGTCTGCAAGCTTGCTTAGAGATTTCTTCTCTATCTTCAACCATTTTTTGTTCAAATGAGATTTATTGGATTCCTTATACTGGCTGTACTTCTCCAAGGCTTATGCCTCATCCAACTGCACCAAGTTCTTAGGATCCAGAACATTAAATATACTTTGAAATGCTTGAGGATTGAGATCAATAATCACATTATTCTTTGAATCCATGCATTGTCTAGTCGTAGGATTGTAGGCACTGGCTGCTGTGAAGATCAACTCTGGGCACTGGATTGACAAAGGAAAATAGTGATATGTGCCAAGCCGGAGTCAACAATTCTTTGTGTCCTTCCTATTAAATCCTCCCGTTCGACAAAGGTTTTTGCATATAGCTCTTCAAAATTGTATTGGCCCAAATTGGTATCAATGATGTCCGACCAATCCGATTCTACTTTGCTCACTTTCACAACAGGATTCCTGTGATTATACCTCAAGGTATAAGGCAATTGTTCTGGCTTGACCTTCTTTGGTTTAGGTGTTTCCTTTGATGTACCTGCAGGCTGGTTCCTTTGAGAAGCTTCTTCTGATGTTCCTAACATCCTCTTAGCTTTCCTATACCAAAATCTCTAGTTAGATTCTCGAATAAACATCTCAAAATATATCTTCAAATCATACCTTCCAAACATACATCGGAGGCCGAACCAAGCAGACAACATCCTAAATAATCTCCTTTTACAACATTGTCGGGCTCAGAGTCAAAACTGGAATGGACACTCTACTAATAAGAAGCAAACTCGGAGTTGGAAGTGGAATCGTGATCGGAACCAAAACTGGAATGGAAACTGATTCAGTTTCCTTTAGATTTTCTATTTTCATATTTGGGTTCGGTTCCGCTTCCGCTTCCGCCAAGTAAACATTTTTATAAAGTAAAGCTTCTTACTATAAGCGGAGTTAGAGACAAGATGGAAGATGGAATTGACACTAAATATAAAACACATCCAAAATTCAAAATCAATTTTGATCTCGCTTCCGGCTATGTTAACCATGACATCATCAATGACTTTAACAATTTAACGCATAACTCCATGATTAAAACTAAGGTCATATTAAATGAAAAGAGGGCTTAAATATATCATGAAATCGGCCATGCCCATATGACCGTGGGGACGACTGTATTTTAGGGAATCATATTTTAATCCTTTTAAATGTGATCACAAAAACACATAAAAAACCCTAACCTAGAAAACACGATAAAACTAGGGCACAAATTTAACCCTTTCTATTTTACCAGATTGAATGCGCGACAAAACCCTAAGTAAAAACAAGATTCAACTAACCCTAACTCACTGTAAAAACATGAATTTAATCTACCTCACTATGAAAAACCCTAACTAAATCTACGCATTAAAAACCTTAACCCAACACAACGCGATCACGACAAAACATGAAAGCGATCATGCCCCAACTCACTATAAAACCATAAACGCAACACAAAATCAAGAACAACAAACAAAAAGAAAGGAAAACAAACCCGCAAAACTAAAAAAAGCAATCCTGTTCAAAGATCAAAACAATCAATCAAACCATACGAATGAAGAACATGAAAGTAAAATAAAGAAAAACGAGAAAAGAACCCTTCCTCGAATGCAAGACCTGACTAACCTTCTGAATTGATTCGCAACAATTATCTCCTTCTCCTTCAATTGATTCACTCAGATGGACTCCGCAACGGCTCTATTTCACTCTTCAAGTTTTTAACAATGATAATAATGATACGTTTAATCCTTAATGAAAGTAAAAATCAGAGTTCTTACATACGCCAAGCTGTTGTCATTAATGCATTAAATGCAGTTAGGCGGAGTCAGAATTGGAAGAGAACCAACACTTCACTATAGTGCAACTTCAGTCAATAGTCAACGGCCTAGAAGTGGTGGGGGCGGAATCGGAATAAAAACTAATTCAGAAACTTAAGGAATTTCCCAACTTCATTCTCGTTCTGGTTCCAGTTCCGCCGACTAAGGAAAAAATGAAACAAAACATGGAAAATAAAATAAAAGACCGACACAATCAAATTTAAGACAAGGACTTAGACTAAAACAAAAGTTGAAAAAGCGGAGGTAGAGACGGGATGGATTTTGATTTTGCAATTTTCAATAAACACCAACTTAACATCCACTCCGATGAAGACAAAACAAAAGGCCAAAAGAAAGACTATCGGGATGGGGCCTGGAACGAGTTTAGTTTGAAGTTTCAGAACCCGATTTGGTTCCGGTTCCGATTCAGACAGACTAAATAAAAAATAAAACAAAGTGCTTGAAATAAAGGACTCCAAACTTTGTTTGAAAGAGAACAAAATAAAAAAAACACTAAAAGGGGACCCATTTTGACCAAGGAAAAAGATGGGGTGGTTATGCAAGGCATAACAAATGGCGAATCGGCTAGGAAAATGGTTTACCCATTTTCAAGATACCCAAAGAAAATTTCAGTCACCCTAAAACTACTTGGCTTATAAACACTTTAACTTGAATAAGATCAAATACATGTAGGATAAGTTTGAGCTAGAATCTCAGATGTATGTGCTCATGAGTTATTTCTGAATTTGAGTGTGTGCCTATTTTGTGCATCATTCTTTGTAGGTACTTTCTCTATTTGTGAACAACTATACCTTAAGATTCAAGCTACATAGGTTGAGTCCTTTATCTATCATGTAGTAAAATCCTAGGAATTGCTCTGCCACCAGACAGGCGTCCATAGCCCCGATAGAGATACTTGATTACCCACTTGATATTGAGTTTTCCATTTCTTTCTTTCTTCTTTTTTTTTTTTTTCCTTTTAAAACCTTGCTTGTGGAAATCTTTTATGGACCTTGCTCAATACTCCATACATAATGAATCTGAAACATGGGTTGAGAACTACTATGGATTTCATGATAGTCTTGGAATCGGATTTTTCACTTGAATCAAAAAGGTAGAGCCATTCTAGAACAAATAGGTACTTACTCATGCAGATGTTTTCCTAATTTGGTGGCAGATCTTTGATCACAATTCATGAGATATTCACAGTATATCTTCTATCCTTAATAACTTTTCCAACCCAAACTAGAATGGTCATAAAACATAAGTTTCAGAACGAAATCCTTTTTAATGATGATAATGGAAATACCTAAACCAATTTCTCTCCTAGTACCAATAGCATACTTCGAATAACAACCCCTTAACTTGAGATGAGCAAAATGAGGATCCCCAACAAAACAAGACAAGACAAAACAAACAAACAAAACAAAGAAAGAAAGAAAACAAAACAACAACAAAAACTAAAAACTAAAAACAAAAACCTAAATAGAAACTTAGTTACATATGATACAGTATAATACAATTTCCTTTTAAAACATCAGACCTTCTATGCACCAAAATAGTGCTTGAGAAACTGACCATTAACTGGTAATGGAACATGCACTCCTGTTAAGGTACTCAAATGAAAAGCATTCTCGCCTAATATTTCAGCCACTTGATAAGGACCTAACCAAAGTCTATCAAATTTTTGATGATCTCCTTTCTTCTCTCTAGCCTTATCCCATAATAAAACAAGATATGATATTCTAAAAGCTTTTATCTTGGCTCTTTTGTCAAACCAACATTTGACAACAGCCTAATGCTTAGAGAATTGTTGCAGAGCAACATCTCTTTGCTCTTCCATATTTAACAAATTAAGTAGTCTAACCTCAATCCTATCATCCTTGTTATAAAATTCCTGCATGAACTTAAGGACAAGTATATGTAAATGTATGGGGAAGATTGGATCTTGGCCATAAACTAACTTAAAAAGTGAGTTTCCTAGAGCTGCTTTGATTCTGGTTCGATCTGTCCATAAGGCAATCTCAACTGGGTATGCCAGTCCCTAGGATTGTTTTCTAACAACTTTCTTATCACTTCCAACAAGTTTTTGTTTGTGGACTCAGCCATTCCATTTCCTTGAGGGTAGTAATTGGAAGAATACTTTAAAACAATTGTATATTCATAGGCCCATGAAATGAACTCAGCAGAAGAAAAAGCAGGGCCGTTATCACATACTAGAGCAAATGGAACTCCAAACCTGGTTGTGATGTTCTCTGTCAGAAACTTGATGACTACCTCTATGGTACTATTCTTGCAAGGTTGTGCCTTAGTCCATCGTGTGTAGTAGTCAGTCGCATTCAAGATGAATTTATGACCTACAAAAGAATTTGGATTAATTACACCTGCAAAATCAAGTGCCCATTGGGCAAATGGCCTTACCTCATATACTGGTTGTAAGGGCATTGCAGGATTTCTTTCTCTAGATGCAGAAGTTTGGCATACATGACAAGTCCTGCAGCGCTGATGTGCATCTCTAAACACATAAGGCCAATAATAGCCTGATCTTAAAATCTGATGAGCCAAAGCATCCGCCGATCCATGCCCTGTTGCATGCCTCCCATGAAACTCAGAAATAGCATGCTTTGCTTCTTGCTCATCCAAACAGTGTAGGTAAATTCCATGCAAATTATTTTTGTAAATGGATCCCCCTTTGAGCATGTAATGAGTACTCTTCATCCTCAATGCTCTCCTCTGAGTAGCATTCATTCATTCTAGACATTTGTTATTGAGGAGGAAGAAAACTAAATCTGTATACCAGGGATCCTTTGTAAATGATTGGACAGTGTATTGTTGACATGTAATACTTTTATCAATATTAGCCATTGCTTTTGACAATCCTTGTCCTTGAACGAGCTTCATCGGGTGGATTTGTAAATCAAACTCTTGTAAGATTGCCATCCATTTTCCTTTTTGTTCCCCTAATTCACTTTGCATCAGAAGAGACTTCACAGCTGGATCTGGAACTATGGCCATTACTTGACTTCAAATTATGTAATGCCTAAAATTCTTTACTGCTCGTACCAATGCAAAGGCTTTTTTTTCTAGTGGTGAATACCTTACTTCTGCATTCTTAAATGGAGAGCTCATAAAAGCAATTGGTCTCTCCTCACTTTCTTTTCTTCTTTGTGTTAAAACTACTGCACATGAATGTTCAAAAAAAAAAGAATAAATGTAGAAGGGTTTTAGATAATCCGGACTTGTTAAAACAGGTGCCTCAAGTATAGATTGTTTAATCTGCATGAAAGTAGACTTAGCCTCTTCACTCCACTCAATATTTGCATCCTTCTTCATCATTTCATTGAGGGGTTTGACAATCTCTGCAAACCCTGTTATAAACTTCCTAACAAAATTGATCCTTCCAAAGAAGGACCTCATTTCCTTCTTGCTTCCTGGCTTTGTCAATTTCAAGATGGCCTCTACTCGGTCAGGGTCTATGGAAATCCCTTCCTCTGATATAATGTGTGCCAAGAGCTTCCCTTCAGACACCATAACTTATACATTTCTTTAGAACCTTTTCCAAGTCAGCAGCATGGTCTTCTCTTTTCCTAGAGAAGATGGTTAAATCATCTACATAAATGATTATGCATTTTCCTATCAGATCTTTGAAAGCTACATCCATCACTCTTCAGAAAGTAGCACTTGCATTGATGAGACCAAATGACATCCTCTTGTAAGCAAACGTGCCCCATTTAGTAGTAAAAGCGGTCTTCATCCTATCTTCATGACTAACAAGTACCTTGTTGTATCCAGAATAACCATCCAAAAATGAAAACATCTGGGATCCATTCACCTTTTGTAATAATTGATCAAGAGAAGGTAATGGATAATTGTAATTTTTCAGAGGCCTTGTTTAGATTCCTGAAATTGACACATAGTCTAATTTCACCATTCTTTTTCCTTATAGGAACCAAATTGGCGACCCAGGTAGAGTGTCTAACTAGAAAGATTATTCTGGTAGCTAAAAGATTTTGTACTTCTCTCTGGATCAGAGGTTCAATTATAGCATTGACTGGGCGTTGCTTTTGGAAAAACGACTTGGCATCTGGCTTGAAAGGGATGGTATGAGTAATCACTGAAGTGTCAAAAGTTTCAAATCATCATAACTCCAAGCGATAGCCTCAATATTTTGTCTCAAAACTTTGATTATCTCATCCTTTATTTCCTAAGGACAAGTCTTTCCTATAAGAACATTTCTTTCTGGGCCTGAGTGAGTTAAATTAACAGATTCATACTTCCCTCCATCACTCTTTGTAGGCACTCTCTGATAAGCTTGTGGGTCTGAGTCAAATATTATTTCCAATGCTATCATTCCTTTTGGGATGTTATTGCTCTTTAAATCCAATATCCCTTATGGACTATCATTCTCCGGATCCCAATTTCCCTAATCTCTTTCAGATTCATCAATTGTTTGCCCTTCAAAAACATCAGAATTTGCCAAAAAGGCTGATATATGCTGATCATCATTAAATACCTGAAAATATCTGACATTATCAGGAATAGCTGGTATTGAAATCAACTCAACTGAAAACCTCTTAAGATTAGAGTCTTGCATGGGCTCCAATGTACTAGCAGCAATAGCAAGAGCATCTGCAATTTGATTTGTTTCCCTGGGGATGAGGCTAATTCCAAAAGCATCAAAATCTTTGATTAAGTTCCAAACCCTATTTCTGTATGCAGCCAATCTTTTATTATGACATGTGTATTGGCTATGTACCTATTTTACAATCACCTAGAATCTCCCATAACTGTGAGAGCAGTAACCTTCTTCTTATGAGCAAACATAAGACCCCGAGCAAGTGCTTCATACTCAGCCACATTATTTGTACAACCAAATTGTAGTCTATAAGAAGCAAAGTAAGTGTTTCCTTTCAAATTAGTTAGTTCAATCCTTGCTCCACTTTCTGCTTTAGATTTAGAGCCATCAAATTTAAGAGTCCATAATTGATCTTTGGCTGGGAGCTCTTTCTTTTTAGAAGTAACAGGGAATGACTTACCTAAGATGTATGGTGGCTCAGAATTTTGCTGATCATCAGAAATTGTCTTAGAACAAGACTTAGTTGAAGACTTTCCTACATCCTCAATTCATTCAACTACTACTTCCTGAATGATTTCTTGAGTTAATTTACCATCTAATTCATCTTTCAACAACACCCTTGGAATTGGTAAAGCATCCGAAGCAGGTGTATTAAAAAGGCACTGAGATACCTTAATCTCTTCTTGAATTTCAGAACATAAAACTAGAGTCTGCTCTACTAATGAGGAATTTTCCTTCTGAGAAAGGTTAACTCGAGTAAGAATGGTAGCATCCTTAACTTTGAAAGAGAACTCATTGATGGGAGTCTCAAATTCCTCCTGGCATTTTTGTTGGGGCTGATCTATATGACCTAGAATATCTAGGCATGACTGACATGTTAACTCTGAATGATTATGATAGTGAATCCTACACCAATTAGGAAGTAATAAACTACATAAGTCAATTTCTCCTCCTAAAACCAACCTATCTTGTTGCAATTTCCTTATTAGAACCTGCTAGTTGATGTGGATCATCAGGTCACTATGATCTAAGGGTAATGTATCATTAGGACTAACTATAGAGAAAGTAAGAACTTCCTCTTGTTTGTAAACACCTATCTTAGTTTCAATATATGCCACTTCATTGGAAGCATCATATTCAATGATCATGTGCTTGAGTCTAGGTTCACTTTCAATTCTTATATGGGTTGCAACTCCTTTCCATGGTAACCACATATGAGAGAAATCCAAAGATAGATATCCCCCTATTCTTTTCATTAGCTCTCGATTTAGGAGCATACCGTAAGTTTCTGGGATATCAGCTACTTGGATATCTATATAGGTCTGGATCCTTGGATCTAATCCAACCTACACATGCATGTTCTTCAACTCACCTACAACATTGACTTCGATTTTATCCAATTGAATCACGTTCTTATTGGTTGGGATAGGACTTAATCCTAATTTTTTACATATCGAAAAAGGCATGACATTTCTCGATGCTCCAGAATCCAATAAACAATTGTGCAAATTCTTTCTAGAGATTCTTAAACTTAACAAAAAAGGTGGGGTACTGGTCTTACCTTTATAAATAGCTGCATTTGTCTCCTTTGTTGGAGTCAATTTACCTTTTCCTTTTAAGCGATTTGTCTCCTCCAAGGATTTCAGTACCACCTCACGTTGAGCTGGGCACCACTTCATGATGTCAAAGAATGACAAGGATGTCTTCTATCTCTGCAATTTTGCAATGAATTCAAATTCTGAATCATTCCTAACTTGGTACTTAGGAAAAGGAGACAGATTGCCTCTATTCTGAAGGTCTGAAGGTCCCTTAGGTGGTGGCATATTTTTATTTGCATTTTGATTTGGTGGTGCAGATGTAGTAAATGGGCCTTTATTCTGATTTCTTAGAAAGTGACCTCCTTTGGACTGAAAAGCTTGAGCATCATATACATCTTCCTCTAGCTCATTATCTCCTTGCATAGGGAACTGATATTTTTCTTCAATGGTTTCATAAGTCATGGCCATGTTGACTGGCCCATTATCTTGATTGGAATTTCCTAATGGAGGATGGGCATCTCCTTGTGCAATCTTCACAATCTTTTCCATTTCAGGACAGTTAACCTCAGATTGTGTTGTAGTATCATGTAGTCTGCACCAATTAGTCATGAAATTGAGGTCAACAACATTAGCAGTATGTGGTCTCTCCTCACCTGATTGATAGTTACGGGGAACTCCCCCGTTGTTAGGTCCAATGTTCCACTACCTATTTTTGTTGTTGTTGTTATTGAACCTATGTTTATATCCTTTGTTCTGATTTTGGTAATTTTGGTTAGAGGAATTTTGATTCTGAAAGTTGCAGTTGGTGTTTTGACTCCCATTTTGATTGGAGTAGTTTCCCTGATTGTTATAACCTCCTTGGTTATTGTAATTTTGATTTTGATTGTGGGGAGGGTTCTGCCTAAGTTGTGCCATGTCGTTGGACGTTTGAGATAGAGTATTCTTAAGAGTCTCTAATTCACTAGTCAATTGAACCGTTTGTTCATTTTGCACATTTTGTACTATGGATGGGGAATGAACATGGGTTGATCCTCCCACTTTTTGTTGTGGATTTTGAGGTTGTTGGGCGGGATCTTGCATGCCATTACCAAAAAAGGGCATGGTAGGTGGAGCTTGCAACTCAGACATAGGGAATAGGACATCCCCGGGACAGTGTTGTATAGTGGTGGATTAGGTATCTAATAGTTCATGGGAGGAAGAGCTACTCCTAAACCTCCTGGTTACAGACTTATCTGTTGTTGCAACTTGATGGCCAAATGATAAAATTTAGATAAAGAGTCTATCTCACCAGGCTGATAAGTTCTCTGCAAGAATAGGCCAATTAAAGGATCCACAACTCTTAAATATGCCTGAATAGCCATACCTTCGGCCACTAAGTAAGGATCTTGTAACCTATGATACATCCTTTGGAACCTAGTATTGAATAATGGTAGTGGCTCATGATGTTCCTTTCTTATTGTGGCGAACTGGTGATACAAGATGGCAGGGTCCACATAAACCCGAAATTGATTAATAAATGCATTTTCTAAATCTGTCCAACCTAGAATAGATCCTCTGGGAAAATTTAAGTACCAGTTATATGCCATATCTCCTAAACAGTAAGGAAACAGTCTACATACCACATCCTGATGAGAAACCTGAGCTCTTATGCAAGCATCTTTGAAGGCTTGTATGTGCTCCTTAACACTTCTCGATTCTCCATGCATGTACTTAGGACAAAACTTTTCTAGGTTCTTTGGTAGACCATGGATTCCCCCTAGAATAGTCCCTAATGGAGAGGGATTATTCACAAAGTAAGCCATCGGTGGGATTGGTTGAGTACGTGGTGATATAGGCTGAATTGGTGGAGACTCAGGCCTACTTGGTGGTGGTGATGTAGATGGAACGGATGGTGGTGTAGGTGGAAATCCAGGTGGAGTAAGTGGTTGTGGCAAGGTAGGTATCAATATCCTATGGGCATGGGGTCTAGGTCTGACCGGGGTTTGTAATTCTTGTAAAGGTTTAGGGTCGGTAGAGGATCTCATAATCCTTCCATATTTCTCTAGTGAGAAAGACACTATGCGAGCCAGCTTGTCTTTTTAGCCCTCCTTCTAGCGCCAATTTATGTTGATGGTGAAAATGACACAAACAACGTTAAAACAAAATATTTCTACTCTATTTCTTCTGAAAAATAAAGACAATATATAGTAGCCTAACTCCCAAGGTCCTGGTAGTTGGTTCTCAACTGTCTGGTGTCACTCAATTGGTTCATGCAACTGTAATGTTCAAGGGGCCTATGCTGGTAACAAAAGATTCAAGTAATGACTCATTTTATCAAATCGTTCTTGTAAATAAAGGGGGTTTCAAACAAAAGAAAAAGATAGATCAAAGGGTAAACTAGTAAGTATGAATTAAATTTATCTAGCATCCAAGCATATATCTTCAATAATGAATGTTTTCCAATAGATCAGTAAAACCACAACATGATACAATTCACAAAATAGTCTATACCATTGTATACATCTAAGGTGCTTAATTAACTTCACAGTCACACATCACAAATACTTCAAAGATTTTTTTCAAAAAAAAAACACACATTCATTCATCACCAAGATCTTACACTCTACTAGACTCACGAACAAAGGAGAGATTGTTGCTGAGTGTGCCATACCAATGACAGAAAAAGAAGTAGGGGAAATGCACCTAACATATTATGAGTTGAGTACTGTCAACTTGGGAAGGCCCACTAGGAATCAACAGATGAACCTAATTGATGTGGTGGCTTCAACAACCAAGTCAAGAATGATAAAAGATAAACAGAGAAAAGAGCTTAAGGCTTAGTTGGATCAATTGCATTCATTTTTGAAAAGTGTCTCCTCTCCGAGATCACAACAGGTAACGGCTATTGAGACTCCAATTTTGTTAAGCAAAAAGGAGTTAGATGATTTAGTGCATGTAAGAGGCAAAGCGGAGATGGTAGACAGATGGGTTGACAAGTTGAATCGAGAGGTAGGTGAAGTTTTGGTCCAGGGTTTTGAGGTTTACAAAGGCACATAAGAGTTGATGAGAGAAATGCAACAATATATTGAAGCATCAGAGAAACATGAAGAAGAGTATAACGAGTATAGTCAGAAATTGGAGAAGGTTAGTACATTTCCTTTGACTACTCTTCTTGAATAGTCAATACTTGAGGAGGATAACAAAGATTTTGTGGGAAAGACCTCTCGTATACTCCGATTTAGAACAGATTTCTTATGTAAACATAGGAATGAGGTTCAAGATGCTGTTAATAATCTGACTGAACAGTTTGTGGAACTGGAGGTGGTTATTGCTATCATAGTGGATGTTAATGTATTAACCAAGGAAGGCATGCCTTTGAGTTAGATAAAAGAGAAATGGGATGAAAGATTTAGAGGACTCATGCATAAAGGAGATGATGGCAAAGATTTGATGATAGATTGGCTGATGGATGTCAAGGAAGAAATAAAAGCTGCTAGAAGAGAGTTGACAAAGATAAAAGGTATGAGAGGGTTTGCTATAGCAGAATTGGAGCGGATTAAATTTGAAGATAGCTGGGTTGACGGGCCAAAAATAGATATATTACAGTAAGTCCTCGCTAGTTATGATGAGTTCATTGCAGATCCAGCTTCACATGCATAAATCTCTTGCATACATGATTTTCTTCTTCTTTTATTGTTGCATGCAACACTGACAGTTTTGGAGTGCATGACTTCTTTTTCTCTTCTATTTTCTATTCTCCAGTTTAACTAAATGTCTAATGTAAGAACTCGAGATCAAATTGGTCTGAGTTTCCAAGAAAGTTTTATTCCTAAAAGGGTGGATGACTTAAAATAGAAGTGAAGTTCGAATTTTGTATATCTATAAATACCTTGTGGGTATCATATTGTAAAGGTCAACTAATAGAGAATAGAATTGGCCTACCTGATATTAGGAGATAGAATTTTGTAGTGATTACAGAGATACATTGTACTTAATCTTTACAGTTAATAGAATTACAAGTTTACACAATATGGTGTTAGAATTGAGTCATTTTACTTGATAAGGATGATAAGTTATAATCTATCTATATGCCAGTGATTGTGTTGAAGCATAAAAGTTTCTTGAGTGATGAAAGTCATTTGAAGGAATCGGATTTAAGGATTATCTTGTTAGATTATCATTGAATAAAATTTATTGAATTCTGTTGATCTATGATCTTGGTGATGAATGAATGTGTGTTGTTTTTTTGAAAAAAATCTTTAAAGTATTTGTGATGTGTGACAGTGAAGTTAATTAAGCACCTTAGATGTATACAATGGTATAGACTATTCTGTGAATTGTATCATGTTTTGGTTTTACTGATCTATTGGAAAAAATTCATTATTGAAGATATATGTTCAGATGGTAGATAAATTTGATTCATACTTACTGGTTTACCCTTTGATCTATCTTTTTCTTTTGTTTGAAACCCCCTTTATTTACAAGAACGGTTTGATAAAACGAGTCATTGCTTGAATCTTTTGTTACCAACATAGGCCCCTTGAACATTATAGTTGCATGAACCGATTGAGTGACACTAGACAGTTGAGAACCAACTATCAGGACCTTGGGAGTTAGGCTACTATATGTTGTCTTTATTTTTCAGGAGAAATAGAGTAGAAATATTCCGTTTTAACGTTGTTTGTATCATTTTCACCATCAACAAGACTACTGGTGGAAAAATCTCTAGAAAATATTACAAGAAAAAGATGAGAATTTTGATGAACAATTTTAGATACAATTACCTAAAAATAATCATGGAGGGAAAAAAGAGGTTAGAATCCATTCTATCTCCCAAATAGTGGGAGGCATTGAAAGAAAGTATGCATTTTGAAGAATATTTGGTAAAGAGTAACATACACAAGAGAGCAAGAGATAATGTGAGTGTTGGATATACATTTGGTTGAAGCAGGTTGCATGCCAAAATGGAAAAATTTGCAGTAAGTGTATGGATTTTTGGTTCAATTTACATTGTATTATTTATTTTGATTTTTTATTGAGCTGACTATATGTTGAAATTTACATTGTATTTTAGGTGGAAAATAGTAATAGAGAAGCAAATGCAGAAGATATTGTCAATTATATGGCATCACTAGATCCTAGTAAATATGAGAGTAGGATGAAGTGGAAATCTAGTTCGTCAATAGAGATTTCACAACCATTTGTTCAATGCCCAGCAGGAGCCTCTCTAGATCATGTCAACTCAAATGAAGGGTACCAAAAGGTAATGAGTTGCATATTCGGTCTCACTCAACAAGTTTCATAGTTGGTTGCCTCTGTTAACCCTATAGTGTTTGCATGGAATGAGCATAAATACAAGGATTCAGATGAGGTAAGAGGCTCTATTGATATCATTTCTTCTTGTTTGAAAATATTGTATAAAAATGCCTCTTAATATGTAGATTATTGAAATTTGAGCATAGGGGAATCCAACCCAGTTTCTTTATTGTTGGAGTGATTCAAAAAATGTTCTTTTGGACCAATTTATAGCTTGATTTTTTTACTTGACTATTGAATGCTTTGTATATTTTTTGCATGATGGTTAAACCACATGCAGAGTAATTTTATCAAAACAATAGGAAAAAAAATGCCTTCATGATGTCAACAAAGGCGTCAATATTGATAGTGATCATGATGAAGTGGATAAGAATGCGCAACACAATCATCATAGTTGTCTTGAAGTTGAGGTAATATAATAGTTGGGTAAAAGTACAAACCTATGTCACACTTTATAAAGGAATCGACCAACAAGGAAAAAAGTTCTCAACTTCAACCACATAAAAGTTGTATTTTTGTTTTGAATTTCAAAATGATGTAAACTAATAAAATGTAGAACTCTTGTTGAAGTTTATTCTTGTAATTTTTAAATTTTTAAATTTTTTTTTTTTGATATTTTTTTGTCAATTTAAAAGTAGATTTCGTAATGCTAAAAATTTCAAGAAAAAGTGACGTTCAGTTGACATCAAGAAACAAATAGAAAAAAAAATCATTTTCTCCTAATTTTTTTTCCAAAATAGCTGATTTCAATATCTAGGGCATGGAAAAAGAATTGAAATTTGGATCTATATTTTTCTCATAATAACATTTTAAAATCAAAATAACCCAAATTTGATAGTTTTCAGTTGACGTCAACTATTGTTTAATTTTTTTTAATTTTCAAAAAATAAAATATACCCTTTTGAAGAGGATTCTCTCCTCTAGGGCATCAATAATTTTTTCAATTTGTTTTATGATGATTTATTATTTTTTATTTAATTTCAACTGATCCTCTTTTTGAATTTGAACAACCTATTTGTAATATTTTAAAATATTTATATACTAAAACTAATCAAAATATATATACATATATATTTGGATTCACCGTGAGCTCTACAAAAGAGTATTTTTCTTTAAAAAATAAAATTAATTTTGATTGAAGAAATATTCACCAGAAGTTGGAAATTTCTAGAAATTTGAAAAAATGGTGACTTTGTTGCCAAGTCACATGCCATTTGGATATATTCAGCCGAATAGGATTCAACCAAACCCTATTCGACCAAACACATTCCGGCCTAAACATGTTTGGTTGACTATGGTTTTGTCGAATCATAGCTGACCAAAATTCTTGTTTTTTGAATTTTTTTGTTTTTCATCCAATTTTTATTGAAATAATTATTTAAGTCAACTTTTATTATTTTATTTTTTAGGTTTTTTCCATTTCTCCTCCACTTTTTAATGAAGTAATTATTTCCAATTTTTTTTTTAAATCTTTTATTATTTACTTTTGCTCTTAAATAAAATAATTTCTATAATTATTTGATTTTTCTAGCCACCTCCTTATCCATGCCAATATTTTCTCTTGTCTCATTTATTCTCCACCATTAATGAAATTTTAATTTTATCTTAGTCATCCATTTGAAATTGACATTCTATAAAAGAGATTTTCTCTTGTCATTTTCTACTTACATGCTTGGTGAATATGCAAGTACACTCTAGGAATATAATACTGAACAATACTTTGCTAATCATTTGTCATAGGATATAGTTGAATACTTAAATCTGAGGGAAATCAATCATCCAAAGCAAAATATTTGGTAATTTTCTTTAATTTATTTTGTGTTTTCATGCTTATATGTTCATCGCTAAACTAGGGATTTAGGGTTTATGTTTACATGTTATATGATCTTAACCTTGATTAGATTGGTGAACCCGATGTGAAACCTGAGAAATCGAGTTTCATTACACTTTTTCATTTCTAGTAATAAATAATTCAAGAATATATCAGTAGATAGTATAAATAGTCAACATTATCGACATTCATTTCTATATAGCATTATTGCACTTAGCTTCACGAAAGTGTTGTTTTGTCATTTTGCTACAATTTTGTTTTCTGTGTAAATTTTGAAATTTTGGTTTTCGATGCCTACGTTCTAGTTATTTATAAAACTGTGCCTACATTTTAATATGAATATTTTGAGCTAACACTTGGACTAACAAGTGGTGTAGTTGTCATCTGTTGAAGAATAATATTGAAAAACTACTAATCTATGGTTTTGTAGGATGTTTGTCCAATACTTTTTTCCACTAATTTAGGCACTAAAGTTAGATTATAGGGTAAACAAACTTGTTTTTGTTCCTAGAAGGGTATAATAGATGTATACTCTCCCCTTGCACCTAGTGTGATCTTGGGGATAAAAAATATTTACATCTCTTCATTCTGTTTAGATCAATGTTTTAGGTACACATAAGGTCACTAGCTTGTGTGTATGCTCTCCCCTCACGCTTTGTGTGATCTTTGGGATCAAAAACACCTAGGGATTTCATCACCTTAGGGGACGATCCCAACCACGTGTACCGACGGGGTATATAAAGGGGGGAGAACTAAAGTTGTACCCCAATCTAGTTGCATCATAATTGGTGGAGCTTTGATTGCCTAAGGTGATTCCATGCTAGGAGTGAAGGGACGGTTCAAGCTCTCAACACCTCACTGAAGCTCCCAATACATGCTTGTGATATACTAGTGTTCATGGTCTGGGCCTCACGTACCTTGTGTATATCGAGGACTCCCTAGAAAAATATTGTAAACCTAGAAATCCATCGAACATAGGTTAGTGTGGTGCAAGGGATGCAAATCATACCCTAAAGTTACTCACTGTAATGATATAAAAATATTAAATCCTGCAAAACAGATCTAGGTTAGAATATGCATGCAATAATAATAATCATTCAATGGAATGCAAAGGAGAAATAATGAGAAAAGGAATGAGACTAGAACAGTCTCACCCATTTCTCTCCTCCATGACTCCTTCCATTGTACCTCCTTAAGCTTGCTGTTATAACAAATGGATGCCCTCAGCCTTTGTGTGAGCAAACTCTAAAATGCCTAGCCTTAGCAAATGCCTTTGAAGGATTTTAAATAAGCCTATGCAAACTAGAAAGTTGATTCTATTATGCAAGTAATAATAATATGCTTATGTGTGATAATGAAAGATGATAGTGAGTTTATAAAAATGCTAAGAAATAATAATGATTCATCGATCCCGAAAATGAGATCAAGATTGTCATTTTATAGAAAATGCAATCTTGAACGGACGGATAAGATGAGAGATTTGAAGAATGCCCTAGAATCAAAGGTCAAGATTCAATAAGGCAACTCTCATTTAGGGTTAGGGAAAAATACCCATATGTGTGAATAAGATTTAATTAAATGAATTAAATCAAGACTGAATGTGACAGTTGAGATGAAATTAGTAAAAATCAGAAAACAAGAGGATAAGATTTTAGAAAATCAATAATTTTAGCAATTACTTGATTTGTAGAAGATTCTTTCCATTTTGAATTAAATTAATTCAAAATATGGATTTGTGAGATAATAAGTAATTGATTTTTGAAATTAATTACTAAATGAAGAATCAGTTAACTATGTGAAGTCATTTTTAAATAAATTGTTTTATTTAAAAATAAGGAAATGCCACATAAGGCAATTAAATAATTAAGAATAATTATTTAATTTAGAAGAGGCAGTTAATTAATTAAATAAATTAATGAATCTATTTAATTAAGAGAGGATTTAAGAATTAGTGACATATTAAATCAATATATTAAAATATATTAATTTAATAATCAAGAGGACATTAATGATATAAATTAACTAAATAAATTGATTGACTTTATTTAATTATTAGAAGACTTTGACAATTAAAATAAATAAATAAGATTTATTTGTTTAATAATCATGAAGAATGAAAGATTATGAATTAATTAAATAATTGTGAATTATTTAATTAATAGTTGAATGTGGGTTAGAAACATAATTAAAATGTCATAATTATGCTAGGGAAAAAGGTGATAAAATATTGCTTGCAGGCCTTGGTCATTTTTATGTGTCTACATTTGCCCCTCTTTGTCATAATGCAGCTTGTCGCGTAATGGAAAAGAAAAACAAGTCTAGAATATGCCCCAGTGCAAAATAGGTCGAGCCGCAAATGACTGGTAAAACTTCAATTTTTTTATTTTTGTTAGATTTGTAATCTGGATTTGACGCATCCGCGACCAAAAATTGATTAGTTTTTATGTTCTTTTATTTTCTGGATTAAAAAGAACCAACCCTAGGGTAGACACACTAATTGGAAATCTATCAATCCTAGGATAGGCAATCTAACTTGGAATTTAGCAATCCTAGGGTAGTCACCACACTCTTCTTTTTGGTTAACAATGAACACCATGTCTTTGTGAAGCAACATCTTCACCTAGTTTAGATAATCTTCATTTGGGCTTAAAATTGAACATCTTTTTGCTGTGTTTGTGGGGTAATAGGTATATGCTCTCCCCTTTATTGGATGATCAAAAAACCAGACTTACCCATTTTCTTTATGCACTTTCATGCTTTATTAAAACCTTTAGAAGGCCTGCCGTAGTGGGAAAAAGTACTCACCCTACGGGAACGACCTAAGTGGGAACAACCAAAGCCAGGTTTTTCAACCCACTATAATCAAAAGAAAATTCGGGGAAAGTCCGCAATTCGACGACAGTGTGCAAAGATAACTATCCCCAAAACCTTTGTTCTAAAGGTTGGGGGGTCTCTTGAGGGAGTTTATCATTTGCCACGCCGAACAAAAACCTTGACTAAAAACCTTACTGTAGAAGCCAACCGAGTCAGTATCCAGACATTGTCTCAATCACGGTGCAAGGGGAGGGAAGAATCTCCCCCCAAGACACTCACCATATAATCACCACAGACTATTTGCTCAGGGGATTCGGTATCCACTTTCATCACCTTGAGTACACACTTGGAAAAGACAAAAACACAGGCGCCCTCTAGGGGGTGACATGGCTATGTGAGTCGACGTGATTTTAAGATGTGGGCTACGATTGTTATGATGACCCTTTAACTATTAAGAGTGAGTCTTCTTGAACATACATTTAAGGTTTTAATATCTATGTGTTTGACAATTGTTTTCAAAATGACTTCAACAAATCGAAAATTCACAAATCTGGGTCAAAACAAAAACTTGTCAAAACTGCAAAATAGTGTTCGGGTTTCTACAAAATTGTCCATTGCAATGCAATCGATCTGATAAACCGTAATTGCCCAGTCCAGAGCCGCATTTGATAAATTAAACTGCAATTGCTTAAAACAAAGCAACATTTGACATGTCAAACCACAATTGCGTAGTTCAGAGCCACAATTGAGAAACCAAACCGCAATTGTCTATTGGCGAGTCGCATTTGGCATTATCAAATCACATTTGCTCCATTAAGTCACATTTGCAAGTCCTAAACACCGCAATCGGCTGCCAGTCAACAATTTTCCTGGTGAAACGACGCATCTGCCTTACTGCACCGCAATTGTCTATCACTGAGCGGCATTTGCCATCCCAAACCACATTTGATTTTCCAAACCGCATTTGTTGTCTAAAACACCACATTTGCCATTTTTGCAAAACAAGTCAAAATCCTGCAATGCATCTGATTTAGTGCACCACATTTGGGACCTTAAATGACGCATTTGACTGTCAATTTGGAAAGCATTAATTCTATCAAAAACCAGAGGCCAAACTTTTGCAACCCAATTTTACTGGCATCTTTTCCCAGAAGTCTCTGTCTGAAATGAGTAAATCACTTGCCCAAGTCATCCATCTTTGCATTTTAGTCTTCATCTAGCTTGCAATCCATCATCCTCATAGGAAAAGGCTTAAGTCCTAAAATTTACATCGTTGGGATAGGCAATCTTTCCTTCCTTTGTCAAACCATTTATCTCAAAAATACATTGTCATTGGACCAAGTCAAGACAAATTGATCCTAAGTCATTGTCCTTTTGGTGAGCTATTTCCAACTCATAAGTCTAGTGTGGAAGTCTCACCTTGTCATTTTATCATTTTTTCCTATGAATCAATCCTTTGACAATCCAAATCGAGACATTTGGCCAGATTGTGAGTGGTTAGAAAACCCTTCCTCAAAATCATTCGACATAAGGCATCCCCTTTTATCACTTTTCATTGTCCCTTTGTATAGTCTTAGTCTCATTTCATCCACCATCATGTCTTCAAGTCACGATGACATGCTTGCTAGTCAAATCAAATGCCAATTCAATAGTAAGGGTCAAACACAACTTGCTAGGGATTTCAAAATGCTATACGTACAATGCAAGTCCAAATGCACCTCACCCTCTAGTCCTCCATCCATCCATCCCTCTTACCAACAGTCCAATAGCCCTGGTCCTCTATCCATCTACTATCAAGGGTCTCCTAGCACCATCCATGGCATTGAGTCACAACAAACTTCCATTAGTCATATCCACCCTAACTTTGACAAGGGAAACCAACCCTCCATTAATCCATTCCAAGCCTCCACATCATATCCTAGTCCTTCATCATATGCTAGTCCTCCATCCACGTCATATCTAAATCTTCCATTCATGTCATATCCTAGTCCTCCATCCATGTCATATCAAAATCTTCTATTCATGTCATATCCTAGTCCTTCATCATATGCTAGTCCTCCATCCACGTCATATCAAAATCTTCCATTCATGTCATATCCTAGTCCTTCATCATATGCTAGTCCTCCATCCACATCATATCAAAATCTTCCATTCATGTCATATCCTAGTCCTTCATCATATACTAGTCTTCCAACCATGTCATATCCTAGTCCTTCATCCACATCATATCCAGGCCAGGCAGTCATGTCCTATTCTGGCCCATCATCTCTCAACCAAGTCCAAAACTCCATGTCAAATCCTAATCCATCATGCACCAATCCATTCCAAGACAATCCATCTTGTCATGAAAACATATCTAGTCATGGTCTCCAAAGTCCCATTTCCTTGCATACACTTGAGGATACATGTCAAGAGGCAAGTCCTAACAGTATAAAATCACCATCATGTCAAGATCAAAGTAGTCCATTCCATGACTCCATCTTTACGTCCATTCAAGAAGTCCTCCTGGACACTCATGGAACACCAAATACACCTATCCTCGCTCAAGAGTCCATCCAAAGCCATGTCATTTAGGAAGAACCTATCCTCGGTCAAGACCCTATTTCCAATCATGACATTCAAAATGCACCCATCTTTGATCAAGACACTATCTTTGATCAAGAAGTCCACAATGATCCACTCCTTGACCTCTATGCCATTCACAATAAAATTATTGAAGACGATCCCATTCAAACTTCAAGTATTGACACTCCCAAATGAGACACTTTCCTCCATGGGACACATAGATGATCTACCACTAGAATAAGAATATTCTAGCATGGACATATTTGCAAATGATCAAGCTATAGCTGAATTTAGTGGGCTCTATGACAATGACCATGAAGATGGTTTTGACATAGACTTGGAAGCATCAACAGAATCATCGAAATCCGACAAGTCACCTGATCAGACTGAAGATATTAATCAAAAACCTGTCCAACATGTTATTAAAGCTACAACATCCTATCAATTAGGATCATCTAAGTTTTTCAGAGCAGGCTTTCTTACAAAGGAGAAGATTTCAAGCATTAATCTCCCCGATAATGATGGGTTATCATCTTGCTTCCAAAGTAACATGTATCCCATTGCCAACAAAATTTTCTCAGAACATCCATTATCAAGGCAAAGATTAGGCCTACATGAGCAAGGAATTCTAGAACCTGTACAAGTTCAAGCACATTACAGACATCAAGGTCTTGGCTATTCATCAGTCGGAAAATTAGACAATGTTAGTGGTCCCTCTTCGATACAAGGGGCAACTTTACCTAATACAAATGTCAAAATGGGTATCATGAGTAGTCCTTGTCATAAGATTGTTGCCAATACCCCTTCCCTCCACACCCCAAAACATCATTCCATCATGAATCAACCTTCCATTTGAAACCAACAGAATTCTTACAAAATACAAAATCAAATGTCAAAGGCCATCAAATCAGACAAAAAGTCAAGTGGACAAATGAAGCTAAAATGGATCCCAAAACAAAATGGATCAAGTCAAGAATCAGGCAAAGAAAAGAGGCAAAATTCAAAATTCAATCAAAATGTGGAGCCACAACACAAGAGGATTCCCACATACAATACATGTCCACCTCCGTCAAAATGGCCATCAAGCAAGACATATAAAAGTGTTGGTTCCAAACAACATCCTAACCCAACACCCAAAGTTTGGAGGGTAAAAACAGCTACATCCAAACATCCAACCAACCCATCCACGTCCACCATCATCCATCATAATCCTACATCATCCTTAAAGTCCAAACATCCCATGTCAAAAATCTATCGCATCTTGGCAACAACTCTCTACCATAAGGACTCTCATGGCACTCTATCGCGATGTGCGTATTCTGATAAAGCCAACTCTAGTATCAACAAAGATCACAATGACATCAATCAGGTGTATGCAAGTGCTATCATCCTAACAAGGCAACTACTTCAGAAAGGTCACTATTGGCATGTCATGGCACCAGTCTCTACATCAGCATCGTTAAAGGCTTCAACATAGTCAGTGGTCATATAAAGCATCAAGGCTATCCGACAAAAATGCAAAAAATACAAAAAAATCAAAAATAAAAAAAATCGTCCCTTGATGAAAACCTGGCAAACAGGCATCTTGGTGACATAAAAAAAAATCAGAAAATATCAGAAACAGTGAAGAGAAAAATTTCGTCCAACAGTGAAAATCTAGCAAACAGGCGCTTTGGATAAGTACCATGATGAAAACCTGGCAAACAAGCATCATGTGTAGAATAAATCATCTATGTGGACCATTACACTTGGGGGCAAGTTGTCTCATCTGCCATGCATTTCCCATGACATTTTCCATTCATCCATCTTGGCTCTATCATGTCCATCCATTTTTCTACCTATTTTGATCTTGACAAAGACTAAGGGACAAACACAAATCATGCTTTGGAAAACTTTTGACATGTCCATCCTTTGGGCATACACTAGTCACAAAATATCATGTCATTACCATCATAGCCTCCTGGGAGACCATATGATAATTCTCCTAGTCCAAGTCATCAGTCCCTCTTGCCTTATACCTATCACCCATCTTGGTTTCCCTTGTCAATGGTTTACAGATCCTCCGTCATCCCATTTAGTCCTCACCAAGTCATTTCAAATGAACAACATGGCACCCTAGCACATTATCCAAAACATTCCTTGGCTTTGTCCCTAGACCTGCTGCAAACTTTTATACTCTTGTCATAACATTGTCATCTTCACGTTGTTTCGGGATGTGTCCTTCCCACGTCAAACAACATTGTCATTTTCACGTTGTTTTCGGGATGTGTCCCTTCCCACGTCAAACAACGTTGTCTTTGTCATCATCACCTATCAATTGGTATTCAGTTTGGCTAGTAGCAAAATCATGGTTGTCCTTGGATTCATGAGCGTTGGCATCATCCACATGCATTTTGTCACAATTTCTGTAAAACATCAAAAAGTCATAAAAATCAGAAAAAGTCCTAAAAAAAGACCTAAAAAGTCAGAAAGTGTCTCGAGAAAATACAAAAACATCCAAATCAATGTCAAAATCCCAAAAGCAGAGTCAAAGTCAATCTCTATCTAGTTAGTCCAATCAGTCTCATCGGTCAATCTTTGTCCATGTCTGAACTACATTGTCTCTACGCCTTTGCTACGTAGGCAAGATTCATCTTTGAATCCTCGAGACATTAGGTCAGTCCTTTAGGTTTGTCAAAATAAAATCGTTAGTCAAACTTGGTCACATCTTTTAAAACAGTCATTTGAATTGTCAAACGTCAAAATCAAGTCCAAATCAAACAACATAGTCCAATCAATCATGCAGTCAGCATCAATCAGCTTGCCAAAGCATTAGTCAAAATGTCAATCTCGTCACTTTTTGGTCCGCCTCAAGATGTGTCCTTCTTGGATTTGGATCTCGTCAAAGTGTCATTTTTCCTTTTCAGGATGTGTCCTTCCCGACCTTAGGCACCGTCAAACTGTCAGAACCATCAAAACTATCAACCTATCAAGCAATTAATCTTCGGCAAACAAACATTGGCAATACCAGTAAATGACTATGAATTTTTGGCTATTTTGTCTTATCTTTTTAGTTGACTTGTCCTTTTTGGTCATGTTACTAGCTACCTCGAGGATGTCCCCTGAAGGATTTAGAGGTGCGACGACATCTCATGACCTATTTTATTTTTCTTTGACTGTTGTCTGTGGATTGTCTTGACAAAAAGATTGGGGTAAATTGGCCTCTAGTATGAGTTAGGACATTCCTTGTCTGCAATTGACTGTCTTACAATTGGATGACCTTGCACACCTTGGTCTATGCCATACCCTGGTGTTTGTTGTCCATTTGTGTCATTTTACCGGCCAATGATGATTCGAGCAACAATTATTAGTACCTTGGCAAATATTGAAGGATTCTAACATGCATTTCATTTTCCGCACTAACTTGCATTTCCTTCTATCCTAACATCCATCTTTGTTCTCCCTAATATTTCATCTAGTTCGCATTATTATCATCCTTATCTTTTCTCTTTCATCTTCTAGTCCTTTCATCAATTTCGAGAGCACACTTGTGTGCTCTGAACCCAACTATCCTCTCGAGGGGGCATACCACTACCTCCTCATCATTCTTCCTCAACCTATTTTGCACTGGGGCATATTCTAGCCTTATTTTTCTTTGCCATAATGCGACAAGCTGCATTATGACAAAGAGGGGAAAATGTAGACACATAAAAATGACCAAGGCCTGCAAGCAATATTTTATCACCTTTTGCCCTAGCATAATTATGACATTTTATGACATTTTAATTATGTTTCTAACCCACATTCAACTATTAATTAAATAATTCATAATCTTTCATTCTTCATGATTATTAAATAAATAAATCTTATTTATTTATTTAAATTGTCAAAGTCTTCTAACAATTAAATAAAGTTAATCAATTTATTTAATTAGTCTGTATCATTAATGTCCTATTGATTATTAAATTAATATATTTTAATAGGTCACTAATTCTTAAATCCTCTCTTAATTAAATAGATTCATTAATTTAATTAATTAATTAATTGCCTCTTCTAAATTAAATAATTATTCTTAATTATTTAATTGCCTTATGTGGCATTTCCTTATTTTTAAATAAAACAATTTATTTAAAAATGACTTCACATAGTTAACTGATTCTTCATTTAGTAATTAATTTCAAAAATCAATTACTCATTATCTCACAAATCCATATTTTGAATTAATTTAATTCAAAATGGCAAAAATCTTCTACAAATCAAGTAATTGTTAAAATTACTGATTTTCTAAAATCTTATCCTCTTGTCTTCTGATTTTTACTAATTTCATCTCAACTGTCACATTCAGTCTTGATTTAATTCATTTAATTAAATCTTATTCACACATATGGGTATTTTTCCCTAACCCTAAATGAGAGTTGCCTTATTGAATCTTGACCTTTGATTCTAGGGCATTCTTCAAATCTCTCATCTTGTCCGTCTGTTCAAGATTGCATTTTCTATAAAATGACAATCTTGATCTCATTTTTGAGATTGATGAATCATTATTATTTCTTAGCATTTTTATAAACTCACTATCATCTTTCATTATCACACATAGGCATATTATTATTACTTGCATAATAGAATCAACTTTCTAGTTTGCATAGGCTTATTTAAAATCCTTCAAAGGTATTTGCTAAGGCTAGGCATTTTAGAGTTTGCTCACACAAAGGCTGAGGGCATCCATTTATTATAACAACAAGCTTAAGGAGGTACAATGGAAGGATTCATGGAGGAGAGAAATGGGTGAGACTGTTCTAGTCTCATTCCTTTTCTCATTATTTCTCCTTTGCATTCCATTGAATGATTATTATTACTGCATGCATGTTCTAACCTAGATCTGTTTTGCAGGATTTAATATTTTTATATCATTACACTCACCACATACTTTTTTAGGTTGAGATAGAAATCCTTGTGGTGAACTTCAATAGTTCCCAAGGAGAGAGAGAAGGTGAGCCCATGGCATCCATTGATGACCTTGTGCTATTGGATCTCTAGCTATCCGCCTTCATGAGAAATGGTGCCCCAAAGAAGCACCCGAGTATCAAGGAGTATTAACCCAAGCTTTCTTGGGTGGTTAACCTACATTAATCTCTAAACCTAGTTGAGCTTAGGGCTTGTAATCAAGTTCTTGAAGTGTCTTTTTGAGAAAAACCCGTGAAGAAGAATTAGCCAAAGGGTTGAGGATTTGGTTATACCCTTTGAAAACATCAAAAACTTCCAAAATCAACCAATGTGTTTTATTGTTTGCTGAAATATGTTACCAAAAAGACTTAGACTATAAAACTATGCCTAAGACAAAACTTGTTGCACCTCTGTAAAAAATTGTTGCGCCTAAGATTTTGCACCTAGGTTAAAATCTATTGTGCCTGCATTTTCCTAAAACTGCACCTCTATCCTAGCACAAAATATGAATCTCTAACTTTGACCCCCTAGGGCTCCTTGGTTTAGTCTGACATAATCTATAACTTTGTTGTGTCCTGATCACCAATTACCCTATCTTCACACCTAAAAAACCTATTCCTCACCCTCCCCCACCATCCAAATTTTCCCTTATTATCACCTTATAATCACCTATTATCTTCACACCTTGGGCTTGATATCATTCCCTCTCCTCCACATCATTATTTTCTTCATCATTATTATCCAAAATCAACCTTAAGATCTATCCCAAAAATCATCATTTATCATGACCACTTTGCAAACCAAATTTGTCACTAGGAAATAATCTAGATCCCTCATCACCCTTCCTAATCTTAGGGTAGCTTAAGATATTTGCTATCTTAAGTTGCATCTTTGATAATTTAGCTTAAGGAGTGGCTACCTTTTTGCTAAATTTTTCAAAATCATCCTTCATGTACCCCTCCTTAGGAACTTGCCTATCCTAAGAAAGAAAATCCTAAATCATCCATCTAAAGGATCTAGATTACACCTTTTGATCACAACCCTTGGTTTTTTACCATCAATTGAACCAATCATCCCATCAATCCCAACAAAACATCCTTAATCACATCATCAAAAAATCAATCCTAAGGTCATCCTAATCCACAATCTAGTCCAAGGTTTGCATCTTTAATCTCTTAAATAATTCTCTCCTTGCATGCCAATCACTAAATCACAAGAAAATAAATTAATGGATTCCCAAGGAGAAGCCTTTTTCAATACCACTTCATCTCAACCACCCATCCCTCATGAGGAAATGGTAGATGCTCCTGAAGAGTCTCCTAGACTAAGGGAATTTTCCAATGACCCTTATAATCAACAAATGATGGAGAGAATTATCCTCCTTGACAAAGATCACCTCGTCCTTAGCCTCCTAGCAGAAGGGGATAAAATACCTTCCACTAATTAAATCCTACAAGCAAGGAATAGTGATCCTTCAAACAACCCCTCATCATCCAATAATTTCTCTGATCATATCATGGGACCTCAACTTAATACCAATATCCCCTCTTCCACTAACATAAATCAACCTAATGTCCCCGACCCATTAACAAACACAACCTATTCCATAAACACAATCTCATCCAACACCAACCTACTACTTTCCTCAAGTACCACAACACCTCTCATCATAAATACCAATGTTCCTCTTTCCACAAACATAACACAACCCCTAAATAACCTACCCCCACTTTCATCACACTAAGGGTCACTATTCCCCCTAATGCTAGTGCCACTTATGCCCCCACCAACCCAACTATAACCACACAATCTCACCCCACCTCATATATTCACACCAATTATATCACCCCAAAAAACACATCCCAACCCCCTAATAACACACTACTTCCCCCACCCCCTAACAATCCAAATCCTCAACAATAAATCACCTATAACCAAACCTTACCCCCTAATAATTCCGATTAGACCAAGGACTTTCTCACCTCATTCTTACCATTATCCATTCATTCACCACCTCATCCTTTTGCATTATACATTCACCATAGGTCAAATTTTCAGGTCATATTTTTAGCTTGCATAAACCTTTTAATTAGAAAGCCCATCAAACTTAGACTTGACCATAGATTCGAATATGTATTCTCTTGAACTTATCTTTCAAAAAACAATCATCTTAGTCCTTCATCATTTAGGTTGGTTCCTTCATTGACCTTTATACCATTCATGATCAAATATTTGAAGTTGATCCTATCCAAACTCCAAACACCTCCATTTCCCAAAATGAGACACTTTCCTCCTTTGGACATAGATAATCAACCAAATAACATGAATAACATCAAAGAAGAATATAAAGAAGCTATTATAGATCAAGTTAAAGAAGAAGATACAAAAGCTACCATGAATCAAATCGATATCTCAAATGATCAAGAAGAGATGATCATGACGAATGATAAGTCCAAAATATCCTATCAACTAGGATCATCCACTTTTATCAAATTGTGCTTTCTCATAGAGGAGAAGATTCCAAACAACAGTTTCCACATACACAATGATGGGTTCACATCTTGTTTTCATAGTAAAAAATACTCATACCTCCATGATATTAGGGGACACTTTATCCAATACAAACATCAAAATGTTTGAATGTGTTATTTTTGTATGTAGGTGAATTCAAACTTGAGAAATTTGTGACGAGGAATAAAAAGATAAGAACAAGGTTGTATGATTGAAGAAGAGATACAAGAAATATGGATGAAGGAACATATTCTGAAGAACAACCCATGGAAATTGTTCATGACGAAGGAGTACAAGTACCAAGACAAATTAAAGGTGGTGATATAAATATTTTCCTTGGTATGGAAAATATTATGGAGATGGATGAGTAATCCCTTTTCAATAATATTTCATCTGAAGATATGCTATCTAAAAGCACAGTAAAATTACACTCTAAAAGAACATGGGATTAATTTTTTGAAGAAAAGTATATAGTTGGAAGAGCATAGTTATTTAGGAGGAAAGAAATGGCCCCTATTTTGGAGTTGATAGGGGTTGATAATAAGAAAAAGTCACCAGGATCATTAAAGAAAACAATAGTTGAAAAACTACAAGAATAATTGAATTCTATTGAAAACAAGAGTTGAGTTGTTGACTTAAGTGTTGCACGTAGATCATTGATGACTGTAATTTCTAGTAAGAAATTATCACATAGAATACAAGTTCAAGCAATTTTTGAATGTTGTGCAGGGACTATAGGTTGGTCTGGAATATGCTAGTAATCCTATGAAGCCACCTCACCTTGACCTGGCTATCTACCAAAATGTCATCTAATATGGGTCGATACAACATCTAAAGGAATCCCATACTCCTCACTGATAATTTGGTCTGATGATAGTAAATCAACAATGGAAACTGAACACACATTATGTAGACTGGCTTCACTCATTTGGGTCACATCTAACAGTGATGGTAGCTCTACATGAATGTGGGGATCAGAACTAGTAGATGTAGCCTCATGGGAGGAAGGCTAATCCACAGACGTAATAAGTATCTTCCTAAATAATCAGATTACATCTGATCGACTTGAGTAACAATCATGGAAATCCTATCAAAAAGGTTGAATCTAGTAGGTACTGCTACTACACCTCTTGTTGTTGCTAGTTCCAAACATTTTGGAAGAACCAAATGTTTGGACCAGCTAATTCCCTCTTGTTGATGGGCGGTGGTAAATCTGCATGTCTAAATTAAGATTTGTCAGCAAACCTCCCTTTTCCCTATTTGAAATGTGAAGGAATAGATGTGTAATCCACATCTAACCCTAAATGGAACTCAACATATAATTTTTTGCAAAAATAAAGTGGCAAATCATCATTATGAGGCCATCTTTGATGGGCTGCCAACCATCTAGGATATATAAATGGAGCAACAAGCTCATTTGCACATCTAGTAATATTATATCCTCTAACTTTTTGTTGTCCCATATAATGGTGGAACATGCTCTACACACTATGTAGTGAAAATCTATGAGAAATAGAATCAATTTTCATAGTTCCAATAACATTGTTAGTAAGGGACCTATAAAAATCCTCAGTGTTGACCTCATTATAAGGATTATAAGTTCGAATCGAGTGAATAATACGTGTGATCTCCTATTGAATCCTAACTAATCTATCTCTATTAGGGAGATTAAAGGAGTTTTGTATTGTTTGGTCCAAACATCTCAAAGAATTCTCTAATCTCCTAATGCTATCATTATATAAATTAGACCTAGTCTCATCTTTCTCTTGAGACCGAGTGTAATGATGTGATCCCTGATCATCAACCATATCTATATAAATACAAAGATTTGCATTTAATTAATTTTTTTTTTATAAATATGTACTTATTTTATTTCACTAAAAGTAATATATGAAATAATCATTTTTCTAATAAGATGCTCCATGGGAAATTATAAAAAATAGGAAATATGAGCAATGTGTAGCTTTCATCATGAAGTAAAAATACGAACAATTTTAAGTCCATTCAACTATCTATGAAAAAGAGGGAGAAAAGGAGAAAGCATGATTATAACATTTTTCCTATAAAAAAGTGATACTAAAATATCCTAATGAAACATTCACATGTAAAAGTAACGTAAGCATACAAATACATAAATCTTGAATGCTTTAAGAATTATGGACATGAGGATTATATTTGATTAACTTCATAGGAAATCTAAAGTCTTAAACAAAGAATATCATATATTATCATTTAAAAATTCAAGGTATCTCTAAATTCCAAATAACAATCATACAAGTGTATATAATATAGGATAAGAGTGTATGATTAAGTATAATGCATCTATATAAGTAGGGATAATGAGATAATCATGCATAACTTATATTTAGGGACATATTGTATTTTAGGATACTTACAAATTATAATCAACTATAAGAAATTCTACAATATAATTATAATTATGTGTGGTGCTATGAATAACCATTTGAAATTTATAGGTGAGACGAGGATATATGCAGTACACATGAAATCTTAAGTGTTCAACCTTTTTAAATTATACACAACCATAAAATTAAGTAATAAAGAAAAATCACAAATGCAAAACATAGTTATAATGAGAAATTAAAATCATTATAGGCCTTTTTGGCATGGCCCCCAGTACGAAAAAATTAAATATCATTGGTAGTGATATTGTCTACTTCAAAAAATTAAATGATTAATAAATAAAAGAACAAGAAATAATATAACCACTTGGAATTCCCTTTGAAGGGTAATAATAAGAGTGATAGGGAATAGTCATGTAAATTTAGTTAGACTTTTAAGCGTATTTGCTTAATTTCAATGTATGTTTGAACCAAAAAATTAGAATAGTACCTCCCTAAAGATAGAGAGTGAATGCTTAATTATCATGCACACAAATATAACTAAGGGTATGGAGATAATAATACACAAATTGTATTTAGGGACATGATGTATTTTAAGATACAAGCTTGACTTATATTTAATTATAAGAAAGTTTGTGCATGATAGTATGTTCATGGTTTAGGTGGTTCTAAGGGACATGCCCCTATATATACACCCAATGTTTAATCATTTTAAGAGAGGAGAATAAATTATTGATACCAAGATTAATATAATAATACAATATAGTTTAGGTCACAAGAAAGAGCATAAAGAACTCAACATACTTCATGTTAGGGAAGGATATATTCTATTATGATTGAGGTCTTAAGTGTTTATCCTTTTATCATTGCACACATCTAGGCCTTTTTGGATGCCTCACTAAGTGAATATATAATACCATTCTCGGTGATGGTGTACATTCAATACAATAAATGATCAATCAAAAACAAAAGAATATTAAATAATAGTAAATGATCAATCAAATAATTTAGTGAAATAATCTTGGAAGGCTATTAATTGGAGTTATGTGAATGAATAAGTGAAACTAGTTATAGTAGAAATTTTGGTGCCTACAATGTATTTTAGATATGACTTACAACTCTATAATTTAATTTAAATCCATGATTTTATAAATATATTTAGGTGGTGTATTTAAATGAAATTATAGTCATACTTTCTTGCATTAAGTTGTCAGTAATATCCTAAAATACAATGTTCTAGGCACCAAAATTTCTACTATAAAGTGTTTCACTTATCCATTCACATAACTCCAATTACTCAGGGTAGTAATTGGAGTTATGTTAATGGATAAGTGAAACTAGTTATAGTATAAATTTTGGTGCCTACAATGTATTTTAGGATATGACTTAAAACTCTATAATTTCATTTCAATGCATGATTTTATAAATATATTTAAAGGTGGTGCATTTAAATGAAATTATAGGCATACTTTCTTACATTAAGTTATAAGTCATATCCCAAAATACATTGTGCTAGGCACTAAAATTTATACTATAATTAGTTTCACTTATCCATTCACATAACTCCAATTACTAAGGGTAGTAATTGGAGTTATTAATTGGAGTTATCGACGAATGGATAAGTGAAACTAGTTATAGTAGAAATTTTGGTGCCTACAATGTATTTTAGGATATGATTTACAACTCTATAATTTCATTTAAATGCATAATTTTATAAATATATTTAGGTGGTGTATTTAAATTAAATTATAGTCATACTTTCTTACATTAAGTTGTAAGTCATATCCTAAAATACATTGTGCTAGGCATCAAAATTTCTACTATAAATTGTTTCACTTATCCATTCACATATCTCCAATTACTAAGGGTAGTAATTGTAGTTATTAATTGAAGTTATGTTAATGGATAAGTAAAACTAGTTATAGTAGAAATTATTACCCAAAAAGGCCAATTATTACCCTTCCAAATTATTTCAATAAATTGTTATTTAATATTCTTCTATATTTGATTGGCATTTTGCATGTTTGGGCGAATTGACTTTGACTGCATTCAAAGGTTGGTCGGTCGAAGAATGAGTCTACAAATACATTTTGAACCCAAGTTTTCCTATATTCAATACAATACATGATCAATCAAATACAAAAGAATATTAAATAATAGTTTATTGAAATAATTTGGAAGGGTAATAATTGGCCTTTTTGGATGCATCACACTAAGTGAATGTATAATACCATTCTTGACATTCAATACAATAAATTATCAGTCAAATACTTTATTAAAATAATCTTGGAAGGGTATTAATTGGAGTTATGCGAATGGATAAGTGAAACTAGTTATAGTAGAAATTTTGGTGCCTAGCACGATGTATTTTAGGATATTCATTTAAATGCTATGATTTTATGAATATATTTAGGTGGTGCATTTAAATGAAATTATAATCATGCTTTCTTACATTAAGCTATAAAATTCATATCCTAAAATACATTGTGTTGGGCACCAAAATTTCTACTATATAACTAGTTTCACTTATCCATTCACATAACTCCAATTACTAAGGGTAGTAGTAATTGGAGTTATGTGAATGGATAAGTGAAACTAGTAGAAATTTTGGTGCCTAAAATATATTTTAGGATACTCTATAATTTCATTTAAATGCATGATTTTATGAATATATTTAGGTGGTGCATTTAAATAAAATTATAGTCACACTTTCTCTTGTCGTAAGTCATATCATATCCTAAAATACATTGTGTTAGGCACCAATTTTTTTTCTTTCACTTATCCATTCACATAACTCCAATTACTACCCTTCCAAGATTATTTAAATAAACTGTTATTTAATAATCTTTTGTATTTGATTGATCATTTATTGCATTACGATATTAAACATTCACTTAATGTGGCATCCAAAAAATCCACAGGGGATAAGAACCTATATATGCTCCATGTGCAATCATTTTAAGAGAAGATAATTAGTGATTGATACTAATTGATATATAATTGTTAATGTTTTTGGCCAATGTTTGTATTAATTAATATTAGTATTAGGTTATTCATTATAGCACATAGGTCACAATAGAGGGTAAATAACTTATGATTTGGGTGAAAAAATCAATATAGTTCAAGTGAGATAAAGAGATCTCAATAGATGTGTCAGGGATTAATTATTTATCCTTTGTTGTGACCTACACACTATAATTTAAAGTATTAATACCAATTACAAATATTGATCAAAAGTATTCAAAATTTCTATTAATTTCAATATCAATCACTAATTATCCTCTTATAATTATTAAACATATATATATATATAGGTTCATTTCCTCAAGCATCTGATAGGTCACCTAGTTCAAGTTCAAGTTCAAGTTCAAATTCAAGGACTAAAATTTGGAAAAATAAAATGTGACATAAAATATTATTGGGAAAACTTAATTTAAAGTTTGACAATAGTGATTATAGTAAAAATTATGTTTTGTGGATGATTATAAATTTACAAGTCTTTCTTGTGTGTTAACATCAAATACTTGTCAAGCCAAAATTCCAAGATAGTGAGAGTTGAATGATCTGTACAATGTGATAGGTGTCAATGAGAGTTAAATGGCCTTTTCAACGTAGTTGGTTAGATAATAAAAGATTAAAAAAAATCTTCTTTGAAGGTGTAGACATGTAAAATTGACTTAACACCTATCACACACCCTAAATAGCATCAAACAACATCGAATATCATCAAACAACATCGAACAACATCAACCAAAATCAAACAACATCGAACAACCTAAAACAACATCAAACAAAATTAAACACCATCTCAGAATATCCCATAAAATCTCATAATAACTTGGAATCATTTCAAAACATTCTGTAACACCTCAGAATGACTTGAAAGCATCTCGAAACATCCCATAACATCTCATAATGACTTGAAATCATTTGGGAACATCCTGTAACACCTTAGAATGGCTCAGAATCATCTCAGAACATCCTATAACATCTCAAAATGACTCAAAATTATCTCAAAACATCTTGTAACATCTCAGAATGACTCAAAATCATCTTGAAACATCCCATAACATCTTGAAACCATGTTAGAATGTCTCAAAACATCTCAAAATCATTTTGTAATGTCTCAAAACATCCCATAACATCTCAAAACCATCCCAGAATGTCTTAGAACATCTCAAAATCATCCCATAAAATCTCGAAACCATCTCAAAATGACTTGGAACATCTCAAAATCATCTCGTAACATCTCAATATATTCCTGCATTGTCCCACATCACACCACATCGAAACGACATCAAAAACCTTAATTCCTCTATTAATTGAATAATAAAACATTATTTAATTAATTCACTTTTTCATCATTTTGAACAAATTAAATAAATTTTGTTTATTTAATAAAGTCCTAAAAACCCTAATTTTTCTATTAATTAGATAAAACAACATTATTTGATTAATTCACGTTTCATCATTTCGACCAATTAAATAAGTTACATTTATTTAATAAAGTCCTAATCTCACTTTATTTCATCCCGATTGATTAAATAATGCCAATTATTTAATTATGTCACTAAATCACCTTATTCCCATAAGTTGATTAAATTATTAAATCATAATTTAAATATGACACTTTTCCTCCAAAATTTGAATAATTAAATCAAACTATTCAAATCAATTTTCAAAAAAAATCAAATCAAACTAATGCAACTTTGTTTGCAAAAGTCAAACTTGATTTTCACGTTCAACTCCAAAAAGGAATTAATTAATTAAATCAATTAATTCATATTCTTCACCCACTTTTTGATTGAGAAAATTATGATTTGTTGACTGAACAATCTAATTTTTCAACTAATCAATCTAAATTACTAACTGAGCAATCTAAGTTGTTGACTAGTCAATCTAAATTTTTAACTAAGAAATCTAAGTTGTTAACTAATTAGTCAATTTCCTAACTAAGCCATCTAAATCTTGATTGATGAATTTAAATCATGACTGATCAATCTAAATCCCTAACTGGCCAATCTATTTCTCAATCACCCAAATTGTGCAATCAACTTTGCACAATCTTCTCATGTCTAAATCCCGCCAACACACTTCGGCCATTGGTCTGGATATTCTTCAACACGATCTTGATCATCCATTTCAAATCTCATTTTCTATATAAAAAACTCCTTTCCTCACAAATAAGGATCGAAGAATCAACATCATTTGTACAACGAAGTACTATTGACATTCTTAACCACCATTGTTAGTGCTTCATACCTCATTTCTTTGATCAACCAACCAAAGCAGTCACTTATCAAGCTTTTGCACACAAACTTTGGAGGCTTCATAGTGATAAGAACAACCAAACATTAGGAGAATACACTCCACTATAGGATGGTAATACTATGCTATTTTATACATTCAATATGTAATCGTAGATTCATTTATGTATGTTAAAATAACTTAGTTTCATTTCATATGTGTAGGTTTAGATATTAGATTAATATGTTTGATCTTAGTTTAGATTCTTAGATTAACATGTTTTATCTCACTCTAGGTCTAATGTTCTCCCCCTCACACATTCTAGGATGCCTGGTGGGACCCTTGTCCCCTCCTCTAACGTTTGTCTGAGCTGTTTTTGAAGTTGGAGGTCCTGAAATCGTACTTGACAGAGTTTTCATGAATTGCCTAGAAAACTTGCACACCTGACTATCAAGAAAATCATGCAGTTGCAACAAGAATTAAGTAGTTGACATGGGATATGAGCATTTGCATCAAGACTAGTGCTCTTGCTTCAAAATCTGCACATTTTCTTTTGACAGTGTTAGTGTTTGCTCACAAACTTGAGCATCTATTCCTAACAAGGCACTTTTGCATTTTCTCTCTGAGCATTTTCTCTAAAAACTGAACAATTGATATGATAGAGAAGTGCATGGATCCTACACTATTGTAATGAAATTATCCACTAATGTTTTCTTGTTTTTGGATGTGTAAACATGTATTAACAAATTCAATGTAGGATTCAAGTGACATTAACACATTTGTTATAGGGAAGACAATTAGTCCAAGATTTTTAGATCTACAATAAATTTTTATTAACTTATGAACCTGATTTTGGTGCTTTAAAAGGAACAACTCAAACTCACATTTGTTTTGGTGTTAAAAATTGAGCCAATTCATGCTTTCTTAATTTAGGAACTTTAATTTTGGTTCTCTAAAAAGAACAAACACAAACTCACCTTTGAATTTAGTGTTATTGAAATTGGACCAATTTCATGTTTTCTTAACTTAGGAACTCTCATTTTGGTGCTCATAAAAAGAACAAAAAAACACTTCAATTTTGGAATCTAAAAATGAACACATTTCATGTTTTCATAATTAGGAACTTTAATTTTGGTGCATAAAAAGAGTACAAATGATTTCCATTTTGTTGACGCACACTCGATTTACATTTGTTGACCAATTAAAGACCAAGAATAGTTTTTTAGAAACACTCAAGTTTGGAGCTTAAAATGAACAAGTTATTTCTTTTGTATTGCACCATTGTTATTTTTGACTGATATCTTGAACACTTCCTATTGGTGCAAATAAAAAGAACAATTTTTTTATTTTATTCACATATTTTTGGGGATAACACCACTCGAGGTGTTTAAAAAGAATCAATTTGCTATGGATTATTCATTGTGCATTCATTGATTGGAAAATTTGAAGTGTTTTATCTTCTCCCCTCACACCTTTGGCAATCTTGGGTGAGAAAAAGATTTTTTTTGAGCTTTACACTTTATTTTTAAGGTTTACCTTAAAGAGGGGGCTTTCTTTGAGATACATCCCGCACTGGAGAACTCATTGCAAGGTCTCGAAGCATGTTTACTGGAAGGCTATATTAAAGGTTGCAAAATCATAAGAAAGTAGCTTTAAGTCATGCTAACAACAAATTGCACCTAATTTAACCCCTCAAGTGGAATGAGAACGATTAAAGAGCCTTAAGTGGCTAGCGGGTGAGTGCTAGATTTTCGTGTTCACAGTTATCACTAAGAACCAAATTACTTTAGAGGCCACCCTACTATCCAAAAAAATTCTTTGAAAGTGGTGCATCATAATTTATTTATGAGAAGTTACTTTCCATGTCTGACTACAAGCCTGTGCCATAAGTTGCATGTAAAATCATCTCTTTGGATCATGAGGCAAGCCTACCTAAGAGAATGGTTTCTATCCCCTGGGGTTGTAATTGTTGGTTTATGTTAAACTTTCCCATTACATTCAAAAAAATTTGACATCAAATTCTATGATTGATTTAAAGAAAAAGAACACATACAAACAAACATTGAACTAGATGGTTGAACCACAAAACCCTGTGATTTAGTGCATACTTGTGAAAGAAGCCTTATGTTTGCACCCCTTGAAAGGATCTTTACTTAAAGGTTTCCGAACATTTTGGCTTTGATTTCAGGATACATTAATCAAGGTAAACATTTGGAAACTATGGCTTGGGTGTTGTGATTTCACAACCTAAGTTATAGACATGAAGGTCACACAAGTCCATGCTTGCTAAGTCAGACCAAGTGCTATTTTATCACTTTCCACACTTCAAACATGAAGAAAAATTTGAGAGAATTTTTTTATAGGATCATTGTTCAAACCAAAACAATTGGAAATCCAGAAGGTCAAATAGTCCCACATCCATTATTTCCATCCTACCTATTTGAAATCAAAATCAAACAAACCATTAGGGTCATTCCTCCACTCAAACATCTATGATATCAACAGTTACTTGGGACTCATAGATAGTACAAGTAAGCTTTCCCGCAACATATCCTTTGGACAAGGAAGTGGAATATGGACCCTAGTTCTTCAACATTTCAATTTCCAAGAAGTACTACCATTCCAAAACAACACTCAAACCCTAGGGTTTTGAGCTTCACAACAACCATCCCATAACACCATCAAACTTTATGACCGTCTTGCGACCAACTGCCCCAGTTCAACAACCATATCTTCTAGCATCGATCCTTCAACCTAGTCTAACATACATCGAAGGTGAACAAACTGACATCATAAGCAGCTTGAGAACCTTTATTTTTTAGAAGAACGAAACACCCTACCAGTTTCTCACTGCATCAACTATCCTAGATGAAGAGGAAGAGAAAGCTGACATAGTAGCAGGAAGACCTATATTACCACCACCCGCATGACAATAAATATCCCCTTCATGATCTCACACAAGGTCAAGAACCCTAAGGTAAATTCTACAGGTCTTCATTTCAAACTTAGGCATCTTAGTCCAAAATCTCTCAAGAAACACCTTTGGGAACTTCACAAAACCATAACTAGGTTGATATAAAACTTTTACAAATGTGCTTGAAGGAACAATTTGAACTTGTACTCCTACTACTGTCAGAATCCTGGTTTGTTCCAATAGTTCCAATATCTCACATAATTTGTATCCTATCATTTAGGACAACATTGGGTCTTTAGGATTTGAGTCATACTAGAGAGTACACCACTCTCCCATAGGGGACCCAAGTTTTTTATGACAACCACAAGATCAAAAAATATGAAGAAAATGGAAGCAAGCAAGAACAACACTAGTATCCCACTAGCAAACACCATGAACAACATGAGAGACTCATGAGGATATAAACCAAGTCACCTTACAATAGGGTATTAAGTATCAAAACATCCCCAAAACATGTTGATCTATTACCCAAATTATTCTTATCAAAGGTCACAACATCAAGTAGGGTAACAAAATCAAGGTATTAAAACTCCCATCAAGGAATAAGTCCAGAACATCAAATTGCCCTAAATAAAATTGAGAGAGATCTTGAGGAACTTAAATGAAATCAAAATATGACGTATCATCAATGTCATGTGCAAAGTGAAAAAATTGCATATCCACAACCAACTGACATCCTTCCACAAACACCTCAATATCCACACCAACAACACTTCCAATATTAGTAGAATCAAGAAATTCTGCAATACCAAGGTGTATCTCAAGAGAAATATGAAAATGTACCTCAATTGCAGTATTAAGAAGTTCTAAAACACCAAAATTTACCTCAAGTACAATATCAAAATATACCTCAAACACAAAATCAAGAGCAAGACAATCAAGAAAAGCCATAGTGGAAAGATTACCAACCAATAAGGAAATTCACTCCTTTGGAAGAGACTTTAGAGGTAATTATGCATGAACTAGTATAATAGGAAGTTATCAAAATCAATTATAGTCCAACTTATGGTGAACCAAGATTTAAAATCCCTTCGTATAACCAGTACGAACAATGCGAGTTCTATAAAATCAAGGATCACCCAATGAACATATGTGCTACACTCAAAAACCTCATCCAAGACCTCATTGATTAGGGAGAAATAGCTATTAAAAATGGTATTTAAGGGCCATCTACTAATGAAAACAATGATAATGTCTCAACCTCAAAAGTTGAAAGTAATAATCAATAGCTATCTATCGTTGATCACATTGATAATGTCTCTATATCATCCAATGAGCAGGAGGGCATACATCAATAAGTTATTCCCAAGCATGAACAAACTCAATCACCAAAGTCTAGCAATGATCTAGTCCAAGATATATTATTATATTATCATCCAATCTCATGGCAGTACATATTTATGATCAAGAGACTATTGATCCACCACTTATACCCAATGCAAAAGATCTAGCCAAGAGTCATTACCCATATGTCCACATTTTGAGGAAAGCCAAGGATCCTTAACAAGCAATCCCTTCTTTGAAATTGATCCATGTAAAGAATGTGATCTAAAGCATGTCAAAGATAATACCACACAAAATCACGATCAAGAAACCTTACCATCAAAATACTACAATGACTTGGTAGATATCTTTCTAGGCATCCAAGGTTTTTCAAAAGAAGAAAAAATCTATATACCGATCACACATACATCTACCCATGAGATGCTTACACCTAATGGACATGGAGATGATCTTCATCTAAGATGAGAGTCCCATACTCTTGATATCATTACCAAAGAACACGAGTTTCCTACTCTTAACATCTATACACAAGATCAAGACATAACATAAGCTAGAGACATATCAGAAAGGGATCATGGAGAAGACTTATACATATGTTGTGAATCAGAAACATCCTGTGGAGACATTTTAAAAATGGATCATAAAGAAGACTTATATATAAGTTGTGAATATCCTTTGAAGACATAAAAAATGAATCATGAGGAAGACTTTTTCATGGATAGTAAATCAGAAACACCTCTTGAAGAAGCATTAAAATTTGATATTTTACAAGATCAGGCCAAAGATACCAATCAAGAAGGTATCCCACATCTGAAGGAGCCTATTAGTGAGGAAGCTACCACATTTAAAGATCCATAGAAAAGGAAAGAAACATTAGCACCTTGTTTCCAAGGTGAGACATATCCCATTGCAAATAAACTCTCTCAACAGATTCAGTAATCAAGACAAAGGATTAGGCCTACATGAACAGGGTATCCTAGAACCAGTGCAGATTATGGGAAATCCTAAGCATCAAGGTCTTGGTTATTCAAAGGAATCTAAACATATCAGTGATACCTCCATAATACTAGGGGAAACTTTATCTAATGCAAACACCAACATGGGGAGCATGAAGGGTCCTTATGATGAAATTGGTACCAACGCTACAACTAGCCATGTCATGAATCATCATTCGCATATATTTCCATCCTTTGATTGGGACCAACAACAAAAGAAAAAGCTATATCAAAGAACAAAACAAGTCATTGAAGCAAAATAATTAGCAAATAAAAATGGACAAGAAAAATTCAAATGGATACAAAAGAAAAAACAAGAAAATCATCCCTATCAAACTCCATTAGTCAAAGAAACTATGGGGCAAAATAAAAAAGGGAAGTTCATCATCAAAGATGTCCAACAATGAAAAAGATAGATTCAAGAGTGACCTACAAGGTATATCAAGATGTTGGTCCTAATCAAATCTCCATATCCACCCATCATTGCTCATCATCCCAAGTTTGGAGATTCAAAGGTTCCAAAATGTTGACTAATCCATGTAAATATCATATCCCTCAACACATTTTTCCATCCATGATATCCAAATATCACATTGACCATGTGTTGGTAGCAACTCTTTATCATAAGGACTCTAAGGGCACCCTATCACTATACACATCAAGGTAAGGTTAACTTCGGTATCAACAAGGAAGACAAGAATTATCAGGGGTTACATTCAAGTGCTCGTATCCTAGCAAAACAACTCCTCCAAGAAGGATATCATTGGCACATCATGGCAGCAACAACACCCATATTAGCACCAATAGCATCTACATCAACACCACCAGGTGGTTCAACATGAGAAAAAAATGGTCACCATGATGAAAAAATGGTAAATAGGCATCTTGTGGGACATCAAAAATAAATTAAAAAACAACAAAAAAAATCAAGAGAAAAAGTCAAGAAAAAAAATTGTCCTCTAGTGAAAACCACTATGATGGTGCTTTGGATAAGTACCATGATGAAAACCTAGAAAACATGTGTCATGTATAGAATAAAGCATCTACATGTATCATTTCAAGGGGGAAGCATCTGAGATGATCCATAATAAATCCAATCCATTTTTATCCCAATCCAACACATCTTGATCTTGACAAATGTTTGGTATACACTTTACACTTGCTTATGGAAAACATCTTGAAATGGGTCCCTATCATTGATTATATCTTATCTAGCATTATCTGAGTCATGGGGCATTTTCCCAAAGAGGCATACTTTATCCAAACATGTTATCCTATGATGAGATAATCTATCACCCACATTGCTAGACACTGGGGGAAAATGCTTGCATCTTGCTTTAGAATAAATCTTTATCTTTGTCTTCTAGCTCATGTTGTGATGTAGAGATTTATCCGAACAACAAGGTATACCACCAATATACTATCAAGATAACCTTTGAAACAATTCATCCCATCAACAATGTATACCACCAACACACTATTAGGATAACCTTCAAAATAGTTCATCCCAACAACAAGGTGTACCACCAACGTACTACCAAGGTAACCTTCAAAGATGAAGACAACATGGATTATTTCTTCGCTTGAAAATTCTAAGATATCAAAAATTTCTTGAACCCCACAACTAGGTCAAGTAAGATTTTCCACAACATATCCTCTAGAAAAACAAAGTGAATTATCAATCCAAGTTTTCAACATCTTAAACCCTAGGCAAAAGGGTAAAAATCCAAAAAAAATCAAAATTATCAAAAATCAAAAACATCTAAAAAACATAAAAATGTTGAATTATTCCTTCACTCAAACAGTCTAAGATGTCAACATTTTCTTGATCCCCAGATCTAGTTCAAGTAGGTTTCCCGTAACATATCCTCTATACATAGAAGTGGAATATCAATCCAAGAATTGTTTATCCCAAAAATTTATGCTTTGATTCAAATGGTCAAACTACGTGGTCTCTATGTGTACAACGTAGGAAAGGATTTATAGCCCCTAAGACCCTAGGTCAGTCCCCTTAACATTTTCAACATGCTTTATTTCAACTTAGTCAAGAAAATCCAAAACCAAAAAACATTCACAAAACATAAAAGGTCAAAAAGGTCAAACCAAGTGAACTACGAGCCTCTGCATGTACAAAGTAGGCATGGCTTATCTTTGATGAGCCCTCAAGGCCCTAGGTTAGTCCCATAAAAACAACAAAAACATCATCATAAAACTTAGAAAATCAAAAAGACCCATCCCGTCATCAAAATCCGCAATAAACATTTCATCCATATTAAACAAATCATCACAATCATTCTTTGAAAAAATAAACAAACATCAAAAGCTAGAACTTTCAAGAAAAATAATCACATAAGATCTGACTATGAATAGACATAAACAATTCCAAAGTATCAACTACCTCTTTTTGACAAGTCCCAACAACATCCTGAGATATGCCTTAATGAATCTGTTCCTACAATAGAAATGATCAACAACAGATAATAGCCCCACCCAAAACAGATATGGCAAGTGATACTACAACTTTATTTTTTATCTTTTTGTGGTCTTATCTTTTTGTGATTTATTTTATTGAATCATTCTGAGGATCTCTCGAGGATGTCCATAAGGATTTAGAGAAGAAGGAATGGGGGAAATTGAGCATCATTTCGATTTGTTGTTTGTAAGATATTTTTGTAATACTACCATGACAAATACTTTATTTATTGAGTATGGAAGTTGTATTAAAACAATTCATGAAGTAGTTACATGTTAGGTGTTTTATACCTCTCTGTGTGACTGGTCTGAATTTTTTTTTCATGCAACCCCCCCTATACTTTAAACAAAGTTCCCATATGTTTGGTATGAACAAAGTGTTGGAATCAAGGAACACTGAGAGGGGGGGGGTGAATAAGTGTTTTGTAATTTTTAACTTTATTAATCTGATCCTAGAAGCACTTATAACATTCAACCAAAATAAATATGCATGAACATAAGGAAGACAACCATAACACCATAACACAAATATTTTTACGTGGAAACCCTATTAGGGGAAAAACCACGGTGGAAGGCCAATCCACAATATGAGTATACTCAAAAAATAAGTGTTTACAAAATGGGAATGCACTTGCATTAAGGCACACTACCTAGAGCTCACTGCTCAAAAATGAAGACTCACTATCTTACAAAATATTTAGTTTAAATCCATTTGAATAATTTGAACTGAGAAAGTAGCATCTGCTAATGCCTAATTACAGTTCTAGTTAGGCTCAACAATCAAATTCTTGACCTTCTTTCTGATTCTACTCTTCTGCTCTACTCTACTTTAATTCTTATCACAAATCCTTTTATGCACAAGTGAAACTATGCATAATCCTTCTACTATTCGCAACACACACCAACACACATCACATGCCTATATCAAAATGATATAATTAATCACTTATATATATTTTCCACCAAGGATTTAATTGCTACCTATCGGCTCCAACAAAAGTATGAAAATATTTACAAACTATCGGCTCAATCCAAAGTTAATTGTCAATGTGCACCTACCAAAGTCGGCCATAGAATAGTAATGACCCAAATCAATATGATCAAGCATGAAAATACTTAAACAATAACTCCTTAATTATCCGCAACATATTATATTCATGAAGTCGGCTTTTTGTACTAATAAATAGGAAATTAATCAACTGGATCTTCTAACTTGCACACTAATGAATACGTATCCTAATGATTCTTAGATAAGATAGTACATACACCAAAATATCTTCCCTAAGATCCACAACTCAAAATGATAACATGAAATTGCATATGAATCGATGAACACAATTTTGTCGGATGCTCTATTCTTGCTTGACAATTAATTACAGAACTTCAATCCGACTTCTGGTATGAGAAAATGTTGATGTGTGGATTGAATCACGGACTAGGGTTGCCATCAATGACAACACCAAATGATATTTACAGTGTCTCTTGCCAACACAAAGATACTCTTTGTTTGTAGAGTCAAAGTCCATGCAATGGATACAAATTCACCTTGGTAATTCATACCCTGGTTCATCGTATCTATTTGCTAAATCAATCCGGGTTTTCCAAACCGTGAAGTCTCTAAAGCGAAGAAAAAAAAACTTATCAATCACTATCCATCATCAATATTTCTTCTAATTAAAATCACATTTCTATCCATCATCAATTTTTCTTCTGATTAACATTCATCCTGCATAAAACATCATTAGCACCACATCCATACTGCATCCACAAATGCTAGCAATACATATTATGATGATAATAAACCAATAAAAAAAAATCATGCATCATGTATGGGGCATTCATTTATCAAAATAAACCAAATCATAAACTGGATAAAGTATGATTCATCCATTCACATCAAAATTCATACATCAGAAAAAAACAAAAATAGATAAACATACATCATCATATATCACCATCACATAAGCATAAAATGAGGCTAAATCGAAGAAGGTATATCTCATATATATCATCATAAAAAAGGGAAAATTTCATAAGTACATCATCCACAGTGACACAAGTATGATAGGATAATACAAAATAATAACATATATACGAGGTCTCAACTAGACTAATGAATATATATATGTAGACATGTAAAATTGACTTGACACTTATCACACAACCTCAAATGACATCAAACAACACTGAAAAACATCGAACAACCTCAAAAAACATCAAACAATAGGGAACACCATCTCTGATCATCTTAGAATGACTCAGAATCATCCCGTAAGCCTCAGAATGACTCAGAATCATCACGTAACACCTCAAAATGACTCAAAATCATCCCGTAACATCTTGAAATGTTTCAGAATCATCCCGTAACACCTTAGAATGACTTAGAATCATCTCGTAACATCTCAGAATGACTCATAATCATCCCGTAACACCTCAAAATGACTCGAAATCATCCTATAATGCCTCAAAATGACTCAGAATCATCTAAGAACACCTCAAAATGACTTAGAATCATCCTGTAACACCTCAAAATGACTCAAAATGATCCCATAACACTTGAGAATGACTCAGAATCATCCTGAAACATCTCAGAACAACTCAAAATAATCCCATAATGTCTCAGAACATCTCAGAATGACCCCGAAACATCTCAGAATTATCTTGTAATGTCTTGGATCATCTTGAAATCATACCACAACTCTCCTGCATCACACCACATTACATCACATCAAAACGACATAAAAAACCCTAATTCATTTATTAATTGAATAATACAACATTATTTAATTAATTCACTTTTTCATCATTTTGAACAAATTAAATAGATTTCCGTTATTTAATAAAGTCCAAAAAACCCTAATTCCCCTATTAATTAAATAAAACAACATTATTTGATTAATTCATGTTTCATCATTTCGACCAATTAAATAAATCATTTGTTTATTTAATAAAGTCCTAAATCCCACTTTATTTCATCCTGATTGATTAAATAACACCAATTATTTAATTACGTCACTAAATCATCTTATTCCCCTAAGTGGATTAAATTATTAAATAATAATTTAATTACAACACTTTCCCTCTAAAATTTGAATAATTAAATCAAACTATTCAAATCAACTATCAAAAATCAAATCAAACTAATGCAACTTTGTTTGCAAAAGTCAAACTTGATTTGCACATTCAAAATCCAAAAAAACAATTAATTAATTAAATCAATTAATTCATATTCCTCACCCACTTTTTGATTGAGCAAATTACGATTGTTGACTAAGCAATCTAATTTGTTAACTAATCAATCTATTATGTTAACTAAACAATCTATTATGTTAACTAAGAAATCATATTCCTAACTAAGCCATCACAAACTTGACTGATCAATATATTTTGTTAACTAATCAATCACATCCTTGACTGGATAATCTATTTCCCAATCACACAAATTGTGCAATCCATTTTGCATAATTCTCTCATGTCCAGATCCTCTCAACACACTCCGACCACTGATATGGATATTTTTCAAAACGATCTTGATTATCCATTTAAAATCTCATTTTCTATATAAAAAACCTCTCTCCTCACAAAAAAGGACCAGAGAATTTACATACATTGAGAAATAAAGTTTTTTCAAGATCATCCTTGATAGAGCTTCATCCATTGTCTTCGAGCAACCAAAAATACAAAGCATTCATCCACACTTTACACACAAACTTTGGAGGCTGGTGGAACCCTTGAATTTTCTTAGTTCCATTGAATTTTTATGACTAAACCCTAATAGTTTTGGCCCTAGGGTTGAGGTTTTACAAGTTATTCATGTTCGCACCCTTATTTGGTATCTGGGCTTCTATTTTTGAGTTGACCAATTGTATCTATTTCTCGGTCTTTTTCTTAATCCCTCATGGCCTTAGGTCTCATGGTTTACCGACCCCTTTCATTATCCTTCTTGTCGTGACTAGGTGGTCTTTCCAAAACAACCTTAGGCACATGTGATGAAAGTATTCCTTAAGTCGGATTCTAAGTGTTTGCATCGCCTATCGCTCGTTCATTTTCAAAGTCCCTTGTGTAACCGGTAATGAGTGATGCCCTTCCTTTTCTTCCTAGCGGCCACCCCTAGCCCCTCATGTGTTTAGTTGTATCCATGGGGAGGTAACACCCGATGAACGATGTAGTAAATATTTTGACCCATCGCTACCCTTTTAACTATCACTAGTTGTTTTGTGCAGGTTGAAGCAGAACCCGCGACTGCTGGTATGCAAGTCATTTTCCATCTCTGGGATATAGTGCTTCGCCGGTTCACCTTGGCCATGGATGGGTCATCAAGAGATGAGCTATAAAAAGTAAAATCAATGGCCATAATCCTTCTATCAAAGATTGATGGCCCGTATCTCATCACTGGCCTCCCCACTATCATTGGTTGAAGTCCTAAAGTGGAATTGGGAGTAGTGACACCCAATGCCATATCCAAAAGGGTGACACGTATTATCTACCTCGCCCATCACTTGGTATGTACCATGTCGCTGAAAGGAAATTATGAGGTGGTGAATACATGCGAACTACAAGATTAAGTTTTCAAGCCCATAAATCAATGGTGCGTATTCAAACAAAAATGGGCAATTGACAGAGTGGGTGTTTTCACTGGCGCGAGTTTCCTTGTGCCATTAATGGTGCTTGTACTAGGTTGAATAATTGTATAAGGGTTATATTTTAATTTTGTACCTTACTTATGAGAAGTTGAAAGTAGTGATGAGGTGGAGACGCAAGCAAAGGAATTTTGCAAAGGTCGCTTCCCAGGTAAGTCTCTACCGAATACTAAAAATATTATTCTCTTGTTGACTTGTCTTTGTGTTTTGTATGTCCACAATCATACGTTGGGGTTAAAGTAGGTTTTTCTATATTGTATGAATTGGTGTATGTTCTAGGCTAGGCTGATATTGAAAAGTTAGTATTACTCTGCAATTGCAATTGTGAAGTTTACATCTTCAATTCGACACCTAGTTGAAATTATAATTAAGAAGGAAACCCTAGTTTAAGGAAAGGATGAGCCAACCAGGTGAGTCATCAACCTCTAAACCCACGTCAAAGAGAAAGAGGCAACATGCCTCCCACAAAACAACACATGAATCCGAAGGCCCTGACAGGAAGAAAGGGAAGCCAAAGAATTATGTCCATTTTATGGAAAATTTTCAACCTCTGGATGTCAAAGAAAGTGGTAGGAAAGCCACAAGAGATGGGGTATTAACCTCAAATTTTAAAGAACTCACAATAGGGATTGGTGATATTGTTGTGCCAGAGTTGGGATGGGAGTTATTTGTGAAAGCCTTTACAAGGAGGGATGCTCCATACCCTGGCCAAAATGTTTGGGGGTATGACCTGGGAAAGTTGGTTGTCCCGAATGTCTTTGTGGAAGTGGACTTAATGCTACAAATCATAGATAGGTATGACTATGTTGACAGGGTTATTATTGATACGTATGGTAAAAACCTCCTAGAGATAAAGATGAGAAAATTCATAGAAGTCTTTAACATGAACCCTGATTCTAACGAAAAAATCAGCATGGAGAACTTGTAGAAACAGTATAATGCCCATAGGGTTGGGTACAAAAAAGGTGAATTACCTAAGTACGAGCGAGAAAAGGGTTCCACATTTGCACTCAAGGAGGTCGAACCCTTGGATTGCGAAGAATTTGTCGACTACTTCAGGTATACATATTTCATATTGTGCCAGGTGCTTGGGATTAAACGTGATGGAAGGATACCATCATCCATGCTGGTTATTATTATGGAAGTATCAACATAGGTGGTTCGACTATGCTCAACGTGTTGCTGAGCAAATGCATTATGACTTAATAAGGCTAAAAGAGATAATAACCCCATTGACGTTTAGGAATTAGTCTTTGTTAATGCACATGGTCCTGTATCAAGGAAGGGAGGTTTTCAGTAGATATCTACAATTGAGGTGGGTAGATGACAACAAACATAGATTACCTATATAGATGTGGAATTACATTTGGGATTTTCATTGTCCCACTTTAGACTACAACCTATTCTGTAATACAATAAAGTACATTATTCTAGTGAAAATGGGGGTAGGGCCAGAGGAGATGATTTCTAAAATAATCAGAGCTTTGTTAAGGCCAAAGGAATGTGGAGATGACCCTAATTATGAATGTAGTTAGGGAGATTGGTATTTGTATGGAAAATACATTGTTATCAGGTGTTAAGGAACTACTGTGGCCCCACATGTACTGCTCACATATGTCTTTGATAGGTTGGATTTCATGGAAATCATATGGCAAATGGATAACGATGATGCTGAAAATTTCAGGGCTTCCAAGAAGTCCTCTATCATTGTGACCACCTTTTCTTTTGATCATTTTTTTGTCACTGCTAAGGAGGCCTATGAGGTTTTTGGTATAATGGTGAATAATGTGAGGATGAATGTAGCCCCTACTAGAAGGTTTGATCTTGAAGGGGTCATTGACAAAGAGAAGATTAAACGGGGAATATTAGGATATGGGCCCCATGACTTTCTTTTTAAAGAAGATGTGGTAAGAAACTTGTTGACGACAACTGCTACTCAGGATAGGGGAAAAGTATGGATAAAATTGTTGAAGTAGAGCAAAAAGCTCTTAGAAAGAACTCCTTTTATGAAAGTCCATATAAGCACATTGCTGATAAGTTTACCAAAATGGAATTACTCCTCAATGATTTCAGTGACATTAATTTCTTAGAAAAGGTGAAACAAGCAGAGGAATTGGCCCAAGCTACCTTACAGGAGCACTTGACGAAGACTGGTGGTTGATCAAAGGATTTAGTGGCACCAAGGGTTAAGCAGTAGCCATTAGATGTTGAGGACACCCCTACCATGGAATTTCCCCCTAAAGATATTGGTGAAACACAGGATGTTGAAGCAGATGTACACCAACCTTCTACTGAGTCAGATCCCATTGAGCACCGAGTATAACAAGAATTATCCTACCCTGATCTTGGAGATGCAATGGAACCTTTTGTTCCAAATGATAAGTTAGTGCCGTGGGAGTATGATGAAAGCAGGGATAATGATGGAAGGATTTTAGCTTGTGCTAAACTCCTGGAAGATGACTCTTTTGTGTCTTCAAAGGAATTAAGGGAATTCATTGCTGAGTTAAAAGCTCAAGAGATAAATGATAGAATACAAGGAGCAGTGGAATTAGCTAATCCTTCTCAGCAGGAAGAGGTGAAAAAGAAGATTGAAGATGTGATTGCTCAAAAGATCGCTCAAATGAATCCAGTGGAGGACAGGAGGTTAGTTAAAGATAGTGGAATGATGGTTATGCCTGGTTGGAGTTTTTCCTCCATAATTTCCTTGGATGCAATTAAAAGTGACCCAAATTCTTCAGTGTATGAGGAAAAATTTGATGAAAAGACCTTTGGTTTAGGTTTCAGCCCCAATTTGCATGCACTGGCTATTTGGTCTCTAACTCCAAATTCAGGGAGATGTGTACTTAGTAGAACAATGACTGGCCTCTCGAGAGATGTAATTATTGGAAGAGCTTCAGAGATGATAGCTCCACAAGCCGTGAGGTTGACAATGCATTCAGTTATGTTGAGTGTTGATACTACAAAGATTAGTTAGGCTAAGTACTCAAAATTATTGGAGAAGCACAACAAGCTAGTCGAGGAGGATAACAAAGTAAGGGTTACTCTCACCAAGGCTAGCCAAAAGGCACTCCCAACCTCTTTGTCTAATACTTCACCATAGGATAAGGATACTCTTAAATTGAGAATTAGTGCATTGAAGAAGGAGTTTCAGGCAACCAAGTCTAAGAACAACAAGCTCCAAGAAGGAATGAGCAGTATTTCAAAAGATATGGTTGAGGGTCTCCTCAATTATAGATGGTATATGATTTCTCTAAAGGAAGAGACTACATGGTTAACATATAAAGGTGTCCATGAATCATATGAGAGGTTTCAAAGTACTCAAGATGTTTTCATGAAAACCTAGAACAAGTGGAGCAACAGGTTAAGTAGTCTGAAAGAAATTTAGACAATTGAAAAAGGAGATTCTGAAGCCCCAGAGCAACTCCATGAATCAATCAAAAGGATTGAGATTGTTGGAGAAATTATAGGTTTCCATGAAAGAGTTGGGGGATTATTGTGAGGAAAGGTGAAGGCCTTCAAGGAAATGGAGGAGAAAGGCATGCCCTTGATTCTCAATGAAGAAGGGGATTTAAAATATTATGACTCGTGAAGAGCTTTGTTCAAGCATTAGACAACTAAGTGTCTTGAATTGGTGTATGTTGAGAATAAGCTAGACCTATCAATATTAAATGATGTGATTGATAACTTTATCAAAATTGAGATAGGAATGGACACTTTTGTGAAAGAGGCCCGAGTCATACTAGATGCAAGATATAATACTTATAATTTCAAAGTATAAAAGTTGCTTGATGATAATTGGCCCACTAAGGAGGAGTACACGGATTGGTTGGATAAATATGTTGAGTAAACCAAAAAGGGGGTGGTAAGATGGATATAGAACATGGTCTAGTATAATACAGGTCTGGCCTTTGAAAAACACTTTGCACAAAGAAATCTATATCCTCTTAGAAAAATATACACATGGAGATCCAATCAAGGTTCCCTTGCTCTGCTCTTTGCTCTTTTTATTTTAATTTGATTCATCTTTTGAGTAATGCAGTGACATGGAATTTTAAAACAACATGTGAGCGGGTTTTGTGTGCTCGTCTGAATGTTTTGATTTTGGTTCTTTCCCCCCATTTTTTGGAATGAAAATATAATTGCCAGGGGGTTGAAATGAAATGAAATATTGAAAAATGTAATGTGAAATGTAATTTGGTATGCCAATAGCCTGATGCTTGTTTTTCTCCCTTAATCTTATAAAAGGGAATTCAAGGCTATTATGCGGGGGTCTTTGAAATTTTGTTGGATCTCAAGTACTCCTTTGAGAACATTACTAGGAAATATGAAAGTATATAGAATTGATAGCCGAGTCTAGGATTATGAGTTCATATTTACAAGTAGCTTAAAAGTTTTACAATAATTGTAGCATTTTGGCATCATTTAATGGAAGATTGAAGGCAGATTTTCTCTTGTGAAGTGATTTATGAATTAGCGATGAAATAGTTAAGGATTATTTCATTGGTCTTTGATTGTTGTGATTAGATGTTTTTTTGCATTACATTCTTCAATTCAAACAATTGATTAAATGCTATAGTGCGATTACTGACTCATGTATCGTGACATAGGATCTCTAAGAATTGTCTGTGTAGATATTCTAAGTTATGAATTTGTAATGAAAATATATAATAGTATGTCAATGTCAATGCTGTAATTGTTGTGTTACTGTTATTTGCAAATTTGACCTTGTCACCCTATGGTAAGGCACTATTCTATGCATCAGTTAAATTTTTGTGTACTTGGTTGATTAAATTGTGTCAAAGAACAACTCATTTGAATCAAATTTCTCTTATAATGATGATAGTTGTCGTGGTTATCAATTGATTTTCCCATTCTCTACTTTGAGTCGTCGAGTGTGAAGGATTTTCAAAATCCTCACAAATTTTTGTACTCTAAGTCTTGATTTGAGAATGTATTTGTTGAATTTACAATGTATGTGGAGGTATTATGAACTAATGTTATAAATACATTGTGGGATCACCCTCCTGGGTTTTGCAGAGCCTGAAGTGCAAGAGGAAAGCTAAATTGCTTTCACTCATTCATTGGCCAACCCCTTGCAGGTTGCTGACTATTGGAAGTGGCAAGTCCATAGGCTACCTATGAGATCTGGTTGGATTTAAAAAAGAGCCAATAGAGGCTTCACTATGATAAGAGCAATCCAACATCAAGTGAATACACTCCACTATGGGATGGTAAAATCTATTGTTTCTTTTCATTTCATTTGGTAATCAATAGGTTCCTCATCATGTTTGCAATAGTATAGTTCAATCTAGTATGTGTAGGAGTTTTTAGATTTTAGATTTTAAGCTTTTTGGCTGTAGATTAGATTTCTTTGTCAGATCGATTTCATGTCCTTCTTAGATCATTAATCTAACGTCCTTCTTCCCCCTCACACATCTTGGCACACCTGGTGGGAACCTTGTCCCCTCCTCTAACATTCGTTTGAGTCATTTTTGAAGCTGTAGGTCCCGAAAATGCTTCTGTCAAAGTTTTCACGCGCTTGTCTATCAATAAAAATGTGCAGTTGTTAGAAGAACTACGCATTTGTCATGGGAATGGTGCATTTGTTAGAAGAACTGCACATTTGTCATGGGAATGGAGTATTTGTCTAAAACTGGCGCATTTGTATTTTCATAAGTTGGAATTTGTTTGCCAGGGTTTTCTAGCACTTGTTTCTAAAACTGTGCAATTGTTTGAAACCTATGCGTTTGTATTTTCTATTATGACAAATTGTTCTGACGAACAAATGCACAAATCTTGCACTCTTGTAATAGGTTTTTTTCACTAACAGGTGTTTTTTTTTTTATATGTAAGCAGGAATCGATAGATTTGATGCAGGATTACAACAACTTTAACATGTTTATTGTAGGGAAGACGATCAGTCCCAGTTGTTGAGTTACTTTTAATTAACTTAGGAAATTTCATTTTAGTGCTCTAAAAATGAACAACAATAAACTCACACTTGACTTTGGTGTTGATAAAATGAGAAAATTTTAAGCTTTTTAACTTAGGAACTTTCGTATGGTGCTCATAAAAAGAACAAAAACACTTCAATTTTGGGCTCTAAAAATAAACACATTTAATGTTTTAATAAGTAGAAACCTTTAATTTTGGTGCATAAAAAGAGCGAAATCATTTTTCATTTTGTTGACGCACGCACATTTTTACATTTGTTGACCAAGATAGGACAAGGATTGCCTTTATTAGAAACACCTCTATTGGAGCTCATAAAAATGAACAAATGTTTCTTTATGATATTTCAATATTGCTATCTTAATTGCTTGATGTCTTGAACATTTCATATTGGTGCAAGTTAAAAAGAACTTTGTTTTGTTTACTCACAAATTTTTGGGGATAATGCCGTTCGAGGTGTTTAAAATGAATCAAATTGCTATGCATTGTTCGCTATGCATTCATTGATTGGAAAAGCTAAAGTGTTTTATCTTCTCCCCTCACACCTTTTGGTGATCTTGGGTGAGTGAAAGAACATTTTTGAGCATTACACTTTACTTTTAAAGTTTATCTTAAAGAGGGGGCTTGGCTTGAGATACATCTTGTTATGGAGAACTCATTGCAAGGTCTCAAAGAACGTTTACTGGCGGGCTATATTAAAGGTTGTGAACTCATAAGAAAGTATCTTCAAGTCGTGAGCTTCAAGTCGTGATGTCAATAGATTGCACCTAATCCCATACCTTAAGTGGCCAACAAGTGAGTGTCATATTTTCACGTTCACAGTTATCACTAAGAACCAAATTGTTTTAAAAGCCACCCTATTATCCAAAAACATTCTCAAATAGTGGTGCATCAAAATTTACTTCTGAGTAGTTACTTTCCATGTCTGACTATAGGCTCACACCATAAGTTGCATGTAAAATTATCTCTTCAAAGCATGAGGTAGGCATACCTAAGAGAATTGTGTCTATCCCCTAGAGTTGTAATTGCTAGTTTATGTTAAACTTGGCCCATTACATTCAAAAAAATTTGACATCAAATTATTTATTTGAAAGAAAAAAAACACATTAAAAAAAATACTGAATGAGATGGTTAAACCACAAACCCTTTGATTTAGTGCACACTTGTGAGAGAAGCCTTATGTTTGCACCCCTTTGAAAGGATCTTTCCTTAAAGGTTTCTAAACATTTTGGATTTGATTTCAGGGTACATTAATCAAAGTAAGCATTTGGGAACTATTGCTTGGGTGTTGTGATTTCACAACCTAAGTTATAGACATAAAAGTCACATAAGTCCATGCTTGCTGAGTCAGTCCAAGTGTTATCTTATCACTTGCCATACTTCAAAACACAGAGAAAAAATTGAAAATATTTTTTCACAAGATCATTATTCGAACCAAAAAATTGGAAAGATAAAAGGTCAGATAGTTCCACATTCATTATTTCCTTCCTACCTATTTGAAATCAAAATCAAACAAACCATTAAGGTCATTCCTTCACTCAAATGTCCATGATATTAACAGTTACTTGAGACTCACAAATAGTACAAGTAGACTTTCTCGCAAGATAGGGAAGTGGAATATAGACCTTAAGTCTTCAACATTTTGATTTCCAAAGAAGTAGTGTCATAAAAAACAACACTCAAACCCTAGGGTCTTGACCTTCACAACAACCATCCCATAACACCATAAAAATTTATGACCATTTGGTGACTAACTGCCTTAGTTCAACAACCAAATCTTTTAGCACTGATCCTTCAACCTATTCTCACATATATTGAAGGTGAACAAACTAACATCATAAGTAGCTTGAGAACCTTCATTTTTTAGAAGAACGAAACAGCCTACCAGCTTCTCACCGCATCAATTGTCCTAGACAAAGAGGAAGAGAAAGATGACACAGCAGCAGAGAGACCCATATTACCACCACCTGCGTGACAATAATATCCCCAAGATAAAGACCACATGTCATCATTTCAAACTTATAAATCTAAGTCCAAAGGCTCTCCAAAAACACCTCTTATTGCTACATAAAAACAAAAACAAATTGGTGGCAAACTTCTATATACGTGCTTCCAAGGACAATGTAGAGTTATATATGTTCTTCTTTGGTCAAAACCTTGGTCTTTTCCATGATACTGAACTTCTCTAGAGGAAAGTACTAGATTTGCCTACTCACATTTAGAACAACATTAGGTCTTTAGAATTTGAGTCAATTAGAGAGTACACCACTCTCCCACAAGAGACCCAAGTTGTTTATGACAACCACAAGATCGCAGCATAGGAAGAAAATGGAAGCAATCAAGAATGACACCAGTAGCCCACCAAAAAACACCACAAATAATGGAAGTGGCCCATGAGGATATAAACCAAGTGACCTTTTTGATAATATTGAATACTAAAACATCCCGAAAACATGTTGATCTATTACCCAAATCATTCTTATCAAGGGTCACAATATCAAATAGGGCAAAAACATCAAGGGTTTAAAAATCCCCATCAAGGAATAAGTCCAGAACATCAAAATGCCCTAAATAAAATTGAGAGAGATCTTGAGGAAGTTAAACAAAGATGAAATTTGACGTATTGTCAATGCCATGTGCAAAGTCAGAACATTACATATCAACATCTTGACAATCCTCAGACACCTCAATATCCACATCAACAACACTTTCAGTATCAACAATATCAAGGAGTCCCACAATACCCAGGTGTACCTCAAGTGCAATATCAAAATGTACCTCAGTTGTAGTATCAAGGAGTTCTACAACACCAAAATGTAACTCAAGTGCAATATCAAAATATACCTCAAACACAAAATCAAGGAACTCTACAAAATCAAGAGAAAAGCAATCAAGAAAATCCACAGAGGAAAGATTACCAACCAATAAGGAAATTCACCCCTTTGGGAGAGAATTTAAAGGTAATCATGCATGAACTAGTACAACAAGACCTTATCAAAATCAATGATAGTCCAACTTATGGTGAACCAAGATTTAAACTACCTTGGTATAACCAATACGAACAATGTGAGTTCCACAAAATCAAGGGTCACCCAATGAACAAATGTGCTACACTCAAAAACCTCATCCAAGACCTTATTGATCAAGGAGAAATAGCTATTAAAAATGATGTTCAAGGGCCATCTACCAAAGACAACAATGATAATGTCTCAACCTCAAAAGTTGAAAGCAATGATCATGAGCTATCTATCACCGATCACATTGATAATGTTTCTACATCATCTAGTGAGCAAGAGGACATACATCAAGAATTTAATCCCAAGCATGATCAAAATCAATCAACCAAGTCTAGCAATGATTCAGTACAAGATATATTGACATCATCCAACCTCATGGTAGTATATATTGATGAACAAGAGACTCTTGATCCAACACTTATACCCAATGCAAAAAATATAAGCCAAGAATCATTACCCATATGCCCATATTTTGAGGAGAAGCTATGATCCTTTACAAGTAATCCTTTCTTTGAAATTGATCCATGTCAAGAATGTAATCTAAAGCATGTCAAAAATGATACCACATAAAGTCAAGATCAAGAATCCCTATCATCAAAATACTATAATGACTTGGTAGATATCTTCCAAGATATCCCATTTTTTCCAAAAGAAGAACAAATCCATATACCGAGCACACATACATCTACCCACGAGATGCTTACTCCTAATGGAAATGTAGATGATATTCATCTAAGACAAGAGTCTCATACTCTTGATATCATTACCAAAGAACAAGAGTCTCCTACTCTTAACATCTCCACAAAGGATAAAAACACAATAGAAGCTAGATACATATCAGAAAGGGATCATGAAGAAGAATTATACATAAGTTGTGAATCAGAAACGTCCTGTGGAGAAATATCAAAAATGGATCATAAAGAAGACTTATATATAAGTTGTGAATCAAAACATCCAATGAAGGCATATCAAAAATGAATCATGAGAAATAATTTTGCGTGGATAGTAAATCAGAAACACCTCTTCAAGAAGCATTAAAATATGATATTTTACAAGATTAGGCTGAAGATATCAATTAGGAAGGTATCCCACATTTGAAGGATCCTATCAGTGAAGAAGCTATCACATTTGAAGATCCAAAACAAAGTGGAGAAAGACTAACACCTTACTGCCAAGGTAAGACATATCCTATTGCAAATGAAAAATTTCAAAGGATTCAGTATCAAGGTAGAGGATTAGCTCTACATGAATAAGGTATCTTAGAACCAGTGCAATTATGGGAAATCCTAAGCATCGAGGTATTGATTATTCAATAACTAAGGGAGCTAAAAAAATCAAGGATACCTCCATAATACTGGGGGAAACTTTATCTAATGCAAGCATCAACATAGAGAGCACAAAGAGTCCTTATGATGAAATTGATACCAACACTACAACTAGCCAAGTCATGAATTGTTATCCACATATATTTCCATCTTATGATTGGGATCAACAACAAAAGAAAAATCTATATCAAAGAAAGGAGCAAGTCATTGAAGAAGAAAAAAATAGCAAAGCAAAATGGACAAGAAAATTTTAAATGGATACAAAAGAGAAAGCAAGAAAATCATCCCTATCAAACTCCATTAGTCAAAGAAACTACGGGGAAAAATAAAAAAGGGAAGTTCATCCATCAAATATGTCCAACAATGCAAAAGAAATATTCAAGAGAAACCTATAATGTATATAAGGACATTGGTCCTAATCGAATCTCCATATCCACCTGTCATTGCTCATCATCCCAAGTTTGGAAAATAAAATTAGGTTCCAAACTATCAACCAATCCATCTAAATATCATATCCCTCAATGCATTTTTCCATCCATGGTATCCAAAACTCACATTGACCATGTGTTGGAAACAACTCTTTATCATAAGGACTCCAAGGGTACTCTATCTTGATGTGCGCATCAAGGTAAGGTTAACTCTGGTATCAAAATGGAAGATAAGGATTTCTAGGGGTTATGTTCAAGCACTTGTCTCCTAGCAAAACAACTCCCCCAAGTAGGATATCATTTCCATGTCTTGAAAACAACAACAACCATATCAGCACCAGTAGCATCTACATCAGCACCACCATGTGGTTCTACATGAGAAAAAAATGTTCACCATGATGAAAACCTAGTAAACAGGAATCTTGTGTGACATCAAAAATGAATAAATAAAAAATGAAGAAAAATAGTCAAGAGAAAAATCATCCTCTAGTGAAAACCACTATGGTGGTGCTTTGGACAAGTACCATGATGAAAACCTAGCAAATAGGCATCATGTGTAAGATCAAGCATCTACGTGTACCATTTTAGGTGGATGCATCTCATCTTATCCATAAAAAACCCAAGTCATTGTTTCCAAAATCCAACTTATCTTGATCTTGAAAAATGTTTGATATACATTTTACACTTGCTTATGGAAAAAATCTTGACATGGATCCCTATGATTGAACCAATCCTATCTAGCATTATTTGAGCCATGATGTATTGTCCAAAAGGGCATACTCTATCCAAACATGTTATCCTATAACAAGATAATTGATCACCTACATTGCTAGACATTGGGGGAAAATGCTTGCATGTTGCTTCAGAACAAATTTTGATCTATTTCTTTTAACTCACAGTGTGATCTAGGAATCATCCCATCAACAAGATATCTTGCTAACGTATTACCAAGGTAACCTTCAAAGATGACGACAACATGGAGTATTCCTTCACTCAAAAATTCTAAGATATCAATAGTTTCTTGAACCCCACAGCTAGTTCAAGTAAGCTTTTCTACAACATATCCTCTAGAAAAACAAAGTGAATTACCAACCCAAGTTTTCAACATCTTACACCCTAGGAAAGAGGGTAAAAATCCACCAACAACAAGGTAACCTTCAAAAAAATTTATCCCAACAACAAGGTGTACCACCAATGCACTATCGAGGTAACCTTCAAAATAATTTGTCCCAACAACAAGGTGTACCACCAACGCACTACCAAGGTAACCTTCAAAGATGACAACATGGATTATTCCTTCACTTAACACTTCTAAGATATCAACAATTGCTTGAACCCCATAGCTAGTTCAATTAATATTTTATGCAACATATCCTCTAGAAAAATAAGGTGAAGTATCAATTCATGTTTTCAACATCTTATACCCTAGGTAAAAGGGTAAAAATCCAAAAAAAAAAGAAAAAAGAGATTAAAAAAAGAAAGAAAAAAAGAAAGAAAAGAGTAAAGAGAAATAAAACATTCTTTGAGTGAAAACCACTTTGTGACTCTCCTAGAATAGGTACCATAGTGAAAACCTGATAAACATGCACTATATATGAATAAAACATACATTATTATCTATCAACACTTTTTTACAACATCCACCCATCCATTTCATGAATCATGTATCCAATCATGGCTTGTCACTGATTAGGGTAAAACATTTTATTAGGGGCAACTTCCCAAAGCTAGTCGTGATTTAGATCTGGTAAAATTCAATCAAGTTCATAAAACAACAAAAGTAAAAAACACTACAAAACAACAAAGATAAAAAAAATGTAGAAATAATCAAAACAAAACAACATCGTTGGTTTATTCCTTCACTCAAATAGTCTAAGATATCAATATTTTCTTGAACCTCATAGCTAGTTCAAGTGAATTTCCCACAACATTTCCTCTAGACACAGAAACAAGATATCAATCCATACTATTGATGTTGTTTACCCAAAAATAGTTCATTCTTTGAGTCAAACGGTTGAACTACATGGTCTCTTCGTGTACAATGTAGACAAGGCTTTTAGCCCCTCGAGACCCTAGGTCAGTCCCCTTAGGGTTCCAACATGCTTTATTTTACTTAGTCAAAATTGAAAAATCCCAAAAACATGTACAAAATACAAAATCCAAAAACATTCACAAAACAAGAAAAGGTAAAATCAAGCGAACTACGAGCCTCTGCTTGTACAATGTAGGCAAGGCTTATATTTGATGAGCCCCTGAGGCCCTAGGTTAGTCCCCTTAAAAAAAAAACATCATAAAACTTAGAAAAAAAAGAAAAGAAAAGGCCCATCCTATCATTAACATCCACAATAAATGTTTCAACCATAATAAACAAATAATCCCAAATCACCCTTTGACAAAACAAACAAAAAAACAAAGAAAACATCAACAACTAGAACTTTCAAGAAAAATAAATCGCATAAGATTTGACTCTAAATAGATGAAAACAATGCCAAAGTATCAACTACCTATCTTTTTAAACATGTTCTAACAACATCTTGAGATATTCCTTAACAGATTTGTTCCTACAATAGACATGGTCAACAATAGATAATAGCCCCACCCTAAACAAATATGGCAAGTGATACTACAACTTTGTTTTTATCTTTTTGTGGTCTTGCTTTTTGTGATTTATTTTATTGACTGATTCCTGGGATCTCTCAAGGATTTCCAAAAGGATTTAGAGAAGAAGAAACAGGGGCAATTGAGCGTCATTTCAATTTTTTATTTGTAAGATATGTTTGTAATATTACCATGGTGAATACTTGCTTTATTGAGTATTGAAGTTGAATTAAAATGGTTCGTGAAGCAGTTACATGTTAGGTGTTCTATACCTCTCTGTGTGATTGGTCCGAAATGTTTTTCACACAATCCCCCCTATACTTTAAACAAAGTTTTTGTATGTTTGGTATGAACAAATATACTCTTTGTTTGTAGAGTCAAATTACATGCAATGGATACCAAGTCACCTTGTTAATTCATACCCTGGTGCATCGTATCTGTTTGCTACATCAAAAAGGATTATTCAAACAACGAATTATCTAAAGCGAAGAAAAGTCACATCATCAATTCTATCCATCATCATATTTCTTCTAATTAACATCAATTCTATCTATCATCATATTTATACTAACTAACAAACATCATCATATTTCTTCTAATTAACATCATTTTTCTATCTATCATCATATTTCTTATAATTAACTATCATTTTTCTATCTATCATAATAATTCTTCTAAATTAACATCCATCTTGCATAACACATCATCGGTACCATATCCATTCTACATCCAAAAAATGTTATCAATACATATCATGATGATAATAAACCAATTAAAAACATCATGTATCATGTATGGGGCATTCATCTATTAACATCCATCACACCATAAAAATGAGACAAAGTATGATTCCTTCATCTACATCATATCCATACATCAAAAAAGCACAAAAACACATATAAACATACATCATCATATATCACCATAACATAGACATACAATGAGGCAGAATTGAAGAAGGTATATCTCATATATATCATCATCAAAAAAAATATGTCATAAGTACATCAGCAGTGACACAAGTGTGATAGGAAAGTACAAAATCATAACATATATATGAGGTCTCGACTAGACCAATGAATATGTATAACACACATGTCTAAATGTCTACAAAATGCCTCTACACCATGAAACAACATGAAGAATATGTACCAAAATATAGTAAAACCCCAACAAGATGGATAAAACACTACTGAAAACCAAAATGATCTGGTTGTCTCATAGAATGATCACCTACACCGGCACCAGCACCTCCACCGCCGTCACTTGCAGCACTAGGCTCCCCAAATCGTGGATGCCGAGATACCCTAAGAATGGTAGCATCATATAAAGTCTAATAATAGGTAGATGCCTATAGATACCTATCTCACTCACCTAGCATACTATCACACTTTGCAACATTTCATCTACCAATATCACTCTCTCGATCTACCCAAAGAGAATCTCTCTCTGTTGTTAGTAATACTACCTGAGCCTTTGCCGCATGTAGTATACCAATCACACTATCTCACTCAACCCTCATAGTATCTCATTCAACCCTTAGAGTATCTACCAAAGCCTCCATAGCCTATCATTGTGCACTCTCTACATCTCTATCCAAATTCATCTGAGCTAGCAAAAAATCGACATCCCTAGCTAGTGGAGGAGGATCTAGAACCTGTCTTTGACCCTGTGCATGAGGCACCCCCTCATCCTAAATATCCTCTACCTCATCACATCGAGCTCGACCCAACTAATCTGCAAGAACCTCAACACATTGTCTCTCCCCACAATGACCTATGATGCCAACTCTTCCCACAATAGGATCACCTCTAGGATCAGTAAGCCTCAAAGTCCTATGTCATGTCCACCACTCCTCATAATCACAAGGAGTACTTGGATCTACTACTCCGACTAACCAAACCCACCCAACTAGGGAAAGTGCCACAAAATTGATAATAACAGTATATGCATCAACCTGGATACCCCATACAATGACCTCTCGACAAGTCCGACCAAACTGAGCCTCATATGCATTAGGAATCCACCCCTATCTCTCACGAAACTGACGATAGACTCAATCAGGTAGATAATGCTCTATCACAGATGATGAATGAACAAGCAACCAACAAGTATGTCAGTAGTACACAAGTTGATCTGCATCCTTTGGAAAAACCTCGCAGCTCATGTAAGGTCTCCATACAAAACCAGGCATCTCATTAAACACCCAGTGCTAATAATGCAGGTCCCTAGGAAAAGTGTAGTGCATAAAATCCCCATAGCAATAAAAATATGGATCACCTGAAGAACGATCTTGAATCCTATCAGGACGAGTCACTGCAATATGCTCCCACACCTAAACATGCAAAATGGATACACCTACAGATAATGACCTCCCGCCCCAATACACCACCTCATGCATATCTCGGTAAAGGTGGGAAAGCAACAGGAACCCCAGGCATATCTTGTACCATGCTCCAACATACTCTCAATACATACACCCCAACCCACTACAAATTATCAACCTCATCTATCAAGAACAACTAATTCCAATACCAAGCCACAAAGGACAAGAACGATAGGGTCTATGCTATCTGCAAAAATAGATAAATCAATCTCTACATCATGAACATCCACATGTGCCACACCTAACAATCACTGTGTAGCACATGCACCTCATCGAATCTGGTACATAACAAGCTCAACATGAATAGGAAGATGAAGAATCATCCATACATCCTCTAGAGTAATGGTTGCCTCCCTTATAGGAAAATGAAAAGAGGGTGTCTCAAAGTGCCACCTCTCCATGAGAGCAATCAACATTGTTGTATGGGTCCTCATAGGAGGCATGTTACAGATTTGATGCAAACCCACTACATCAAGAAAGTCCCACTCCAATGCATTGAACTAGGCAATCCAATCAAACAAGTGACGAGGACATATCTCTCTCGTCATAAGCAATCAGAGATTTTCTTGCACATGACATAAACCAAGACGTTAGGGTTTCACTCTAAACATGCAAAGCAACACAAAATGACACAAGAATGGTGAAAAATGACATGTATGATGGTAAACGAATAGGATCTGGGGTTTACAACACAGGCATGGTAACAAAATGATATGTATGATGGTAAATGGACACAAGTTAGGGTTTTGAAAATAAAAGCAATGTGACTAGGTTCTGGGATAAATGCTCAATAGAAGCCAGACAAAAGTGCAGTTTTAGGACAATTGCACAAAAATTTGGGTGTAGTTTCCTAACAAGTGTGTATTTTTAGGACAATTGTGTAGTTTTTAGACAACTGCATAGTTTCTGAACAACTACTCAAAACAAATGCACCAGTTTTGAACAAATGCATAGTTTTTAGACAAAAACACAAAAAACACTTGACAAATGCACCAAAACTGAGAAAACTATGTAGGAATCTCAAAACCAGCGCATTTTTCTGACATGACTTCACACAAACAAAACAAGAACGAAAAAATGATGAAAGTGAAAGAAGAGAAGGTACATGCCAGGCCACCAATGCCTGAAGACCATCTATACTCTCGAACGAGCTCAAAACAATGTGGGGCAACCTTGAATCTTAGCATTCTCCCTCAACAACTGACATAATGTGAAATCCAGAGATAAGAATTAGCAAAAGGAACCAAGCACAAATGATCGAATTTGAAGAAAAATTGCCTATATAACACCTCAAGGAAACCCTAATTTCATCTAGAAAACGCTAATTACACTTAGGAAATCTTCCTAATTTCAAATTAGGAGCTCTGAATGAGAAACGATGCACATTAACATAGAATATTTCAATCAAAAACATCAAAATGACAATACAATAGTGTCGAGAGCCTGACCTCAAAGCTTGAATTTTTTGGTCAACCTCTCAAGGGGGTAGCATAGAGTCCTACAATCATTCCACTGAACATTGGGGCATAACATTTTTCAAAAAAAATTAATCTTAAAAATAGAATCTTTGAAACAAAGCAACCAATACTTTGCATTAAAGAGGGGCAAAATGTAAACATGTAAAATTGACTTGACACCTATCACACAACCTCAAATGGCATAAAACAACACTGAACAACATCGAACAACCTCAAACAACATCAAATGATAGGGAACATCATCTCTGATCATCTCAGAATGACTTCGAATCATCCCGTAATGCCTCAAAACGACTCAGAATCATTTGGTAACACCTCATAATAACTCATAATCATCCCGTAACATCTCAAAATGACTCAAAATCATCCCATAACACCTCAAAATGACTCAAAACCATCCCATAACACCTCAAAGTGACTCAGAATCATCCCGTAACATCTCAAAATGACTCAGAATCATCTCGTAACACCTCGAAATGACTCAGAATCATCTCGTAATGCCTCAAAATGACTCAAAATCATCCCATGACACGTCGAAATGATTCAAAATCATCCCATAACACCTCAGAATGACTAAGAATAATCTCGTAACACCTCAAAATGACTCAGAATCATCCTAAAACATCTCAGAACAACTCAGAATCATCCCATAATGTCTCAGAACATCTCAAAATCACCCTGGAACATTTCAAAATTATCCTGGAATGTCTCAGATCATATCAAAATCATACTGCAATGTTCCTACATCACACCACATCGCATCACAATAAAATGACATCAAAAACCCTAATTCCTCTATTAATTGAATAATACAACTTATTTAATTAATTCACTTTTTCATCATTTCAGACAATTAAATAGATTTTAGTTATTTAATAAAGTCCCAAAAACCATAATTCCTCTATTAGTTAAATAAAACAACATTATTTGATTAATTCACATTTCATCATTTCGACCAATTAAATAAATCTCATTTATTTAATAAAGTCCTAAATCCCACTTTATTTCATCTTGATTGATTAAATAACACCAATTATTTAATTACGTCACTAAATCATCTTATTCCCCTAAGTGGATTAAATTATTAAATAATAATTTAATTACAACACTTTCCCTCCAAAATTTGAATAATTAAATCAAACTATTCAAATCAATTATCAAAAATAAAATCAAACTAATGCAACTTTGTTTGCAAAAGTCAAACTTGATCCGCACATTCAAACTCCAAAAAAGAAATTAATTAATTAAATCAATTAATTCATATTCCTCACCCACTTTTTGATTGATAAAATTATGATTGTTGACTAAGCAATCTAATTTGTTAACTAATCAATCTATTTTGTTAACTAAAAAATCTATTTTGTTAACTAAGACATCACATTCCTAACTAAGCCATCACATACTTGACTGGCCAATCTATTTCCCAATCACACAAATTGTGCAATCCACTTTGCATAATTCTCTCATGTCTAAATCCTCTCAACACACTCCGACTGTTGATCTGGATATTGTTCAAAACAATCTTGATCGTCCATTTCAAATCTCATTTTCTATATAACAAACCTCTCTCCTCACAAAAAGGATCAGAGAATTAACATACATTGAGCAAAAAAGTGTTGTCAAGATCATCTTTGAGAGAGCTTCATCCATTGTCTTCGATCACCAAACACAACAAGCATTCATCCACACTTTGCACACAAACTTTCAGGGCTTTGCTATGATAAGAGCAATCCAACATCAAGTGAACACACTCCGCTATGGGATGGTAAAAGCTATGATTTTTTTCATTTCAATTGGTAATCAGCAGGTTCCTCATCATGTTTGCAATAATATAGTTTAATCTCGTATGTGTAGGAGTTTTTAGATTTTAGATTTTAAGTTTTTTGGTTGTAGATTAGATTTCTTTGTTAGATCGCTTTCATGTCCTTCTTGGATCATTAATCTAATTTCCTTCCCCCTCACACAATATATAACACATATCTACAAAATTCCTCTATGCCATGAAACAACATGAAGATCAAGTACCAAAAAAGTAAGACCCCAATGGGAAGGACAAAACCCTACTGACCATCAAAACGATTTGGCTATCTCATAGACTAATCACCTACACCTGCACCACCACTGCCATCACTCACAACACTCAACTCCCTGAACCTTGGATTTCGAGAAGCCCTAGGAATGGTAGCATCATATAAGGTTTGATAGTAGGTGGAAATCTATAGAAATCGATCTCTCTCAAATCACATACTATCATGCTCTACTCAGAGAGTATCTCTCTCTGTCATCAGTATAGTACTTTATCCTTTATAGCATGCCACCATTCGATCTCGCTCTCTCGCTCAGCCCTCAAAATTTCTACCTAAGCCTCCACAGGCTGTCATCACCCAATATCTACATCTCTGGCAGTAGTCATCTGAGCTAGTAGCATATCAACATGCCTAGCTAGTGGAGGAGGCATACGCTCATCCTAAATAAATTTTGCCTCATCAAGTCGAGCTCGATTCAACTGCTCTGCAAGAACCTCAACGTGTTGTCGCTCCCTGTGATGAACCTCAAAGGCCTATGCCATTCCCACCACTCATCATAATCATGAGTAGTACCTAGATCTACCACACCAACCAGCCAACCCCAACCAACTGGGGAAAGTACTATGAACTTGGTAACCATAATATCTATATCAGCCTGGAGACCCCATACACAGACCTCCCAAGTAGTCCAATTGAACACGAACCTCATACACATAAGGAACCCGCCCTTGTATTTCTCTGAATTGGTGATAGAATTGGTCTTGTAGATAACACTCTATCACAAAAGGCGAATGACCAATCAACCAAAAGGTCTATCGACAATAAACAAGTTGATCAACATCCTATGGCCAAACCTTGTAGCCCATATAAGGTCTCCACATGAAACTAGGCATCTCATCAAACACACAACGTTAATAAAGAAGGTCCCTAGGCAAGGTGTAATGCATAAAGTCCCCATAATGATAAGAGTATGGATCATTCAGAGAATGATCTTGTATCTTGTCTAGACAAGTCATTGCAATATTCTCCCATGCCCAAACATGCAAAAGTGAAACACTTGCAAACATAGACTTCCCGCCTCGATACACCACCTCATGCATATCTCGATAAAGATGAGCAAGCAAACAAGCACCCCAGGTATATCTCATCCCATGCTCTAGCATACTCTTGATACATGTACCCCAACCGATAGCAAATTTTCAACCTCATTTATCAGGAACAACTAATCCTGATATCAGCCCATAAAGGACAAGAATAATAGGATCTTTGTTAGCAAACCTAAATAGATCAACCTTTGAATTATGTACATCTAAGTGTGCAACACCTAACAAACACTGCATAGTGTGGGAACCTCATCAAACATGATACGTAACAAGCTCACCATGAATGGGAAGATGAAGTATCCTCCAAACATCCTTGAGATTAATAGTAGCCTCCACTGTAGGCAAATGAAAGGATGTCTCATAGTGCCACCTCTCCACAAGTGCAGTCATCATAACCATATGAGTTCTAATCGGAGGCATGTAACAAACATAACATAATCCCACAACATCAAGGAAGTCCCGCTCCAACACACCGAAATGGGCAATCAGATCAAACAAGTGGCAAGGATGTCTCTCTCTCGTCATAAGTGCTTTGATACTCACCTTGAATCATTATAAACCAGGATGTTAGGGTTTCACTCTAAACATGTAAAGCAACACAAAACAACATGAGAATGATGACAAATTTCATTTAGGATGATAGACAAACACATGCCAAGGTTTAGAACAAATGATAAAAGAAAAAATAGAAAGAGAAGTCAAAAGCTAGGTTCTTGAGCAAATGCTCAAAAAAGACCAGAAAAGGGCACAATTTTCAGGAAAATATGTAGGTTTAGGTCAAGGGCGAGCAAATAGGGGTGTATTTTTAGGTCAAGTGCACAAAAAAAGGGGTGAAGTTTTTAAGCAAGTTCATAGTTCTTGGTCAAGGGCGCAATTTTCAGTCAAGTGCATGAAATAAGGGTGTAGTTTTAAGTCAACTACATAGTTTTAAGTCAAGTATGAGGTTCTAACAAGGCAAAGGAATGAAAAATGATGTAACTATGTAGGAATCACAAAAACTATTCTTTTGACTTGAAGAACTTAGTGCACATATAAAGAGAACAAAATATGATGAAAGCAAAAAGTGAGAAGGTACATATCGGGCCACTGATGCTTGAAGGCTGTTAAAACTCCTGAACAAGCTCAGAATGATGTGGGGCACCCTCAAATCTTGACAGTGTTCCTCAACAACTGGAAAAATGTGAAATCTAGAGACAAGAATTAGCAAAAGGATCCAAGCACAAATGAGCCAATTTGAAGACTATTTGCCTATATTACATCTCAATAAAACCCTAATTTCATCTAGGAAACCTTAAATTTCACTTAGGGAATCTTCCTACTTTCAAATTAGAAGCTTTGGGAAGCATCAGAATGAGAAACAAAGCACCTATTGATATCAAAACTAAAATACAATAGTGTCAAGAGCTTGACCTCAAAGCTTGAAATTTTTGGTCAACCTCTTGAGTAGGCAGCATAGAGTCCTACCATCATTCCACTGAATGCTGAGGCATAGTGGGGTTTAATTTTTTTTCAAAAAACTTGATCTTAAAAACCAAATCTTTGAAACAAAGCAACCAGTACTTTGTATCAAAGAGGGGCAAAATGTAGACATGTAAAATTGACTAACACCTATCACACAACTCGAACAACATCAAACAATATTAAAAATCATCCTGAAACATCCTGTAACATCTTAAAATACTCTTGGAACATTCCATAACATCTTGAAATGACTCAAAATCATCTCAAAACATACCGTAACATCTTAGAATGACTCAAAATCATCTCGAAACATCACGTAACTCCCCTTTGCCATAGTAGGGCTATGGCCCCTACTATTCTAATGGGAGGTAGATTCTATTCAGGAATCATAGTTCTCGGGCTTGCCCTACCGGACGTATAGAATCAACTATCGGGCCCCAGAATAACAATCCAACTAGTTGAATTCTATCCTACTATCTCCCCCCTATATTCTAAGGGCAACTATTCAACTCCGCCCGGCCGAACAATCCAACTGGGGCCATCGTGTAATCAACCCAGGGAGGCTTCCTTCATTCCATCCTGTAATCAATCGGGGGTGAGGACAGGTTCATTCCATCCCGTGTAGGCGGGTGATAGCTATTATTTATTCTCCCCTAACTACCTTACCCTAACTTCCTATCTAGAGTGTTGGTCCTCCTCTATCTCTTTGTTAACTTCAATGCAGCCGGGCGGACCTTCCTTCCATCCCTGGACTATTCTTTATTTCAGTGGTGTAGGGCTGTAGACAACTCCTTTCTGCCTTTACAGCCGTGTTGCAGGGTTGTTCCGTGTTGCAAGGTTGAACTCCAACACTTCCAACCGGGTGAGATGAATTGAGAATACAATGGCCGGAGAACAAGAAAGACAAAAGGATGGTCCCCTCGTTTCTCAGCCGGCCAAAGAATGTTAGTAGGAGGGTAGGCAGATTGTCATGCTATTGCCTCCCTGAAAACCTTGTTCTCCTCGTTAGGCCCCCGATAGTCCTTCATTCACTCCTACCTTCCGACACTCTCATCTGTCAATAATTGCCGAGATATCGATTGGAAATACTTGATGCTGGTAGAGATGGGAATCAATCATCGAGTCCTTTGCTTGGATCCTTTGTTTCCAGAAGTATCCAGTCGCTTTGTTTCTTTCTGTGAGAAGGTGGGGAATCAACTATATCCACATGAACACATGAACACCCCAACTATAGCTGCTGGAATTTGAGTGAACGTGATCATCCGGAAGAGCTAGGGCCCCGGGCCACCCTTTCTTTACACCGGCACTAGGCCAATCCAACAGGTATTAGGACAGGAAAGCTTTACTATCCGACCTTGTCGGCAGGCCGGAGGAAAGAAAGATGCTAATCCAATGGCCTCCTACAGTCTAATTTAAGGAACGGTAACATCATTACCCCCGGCAAGAAGAGTTTAAATCTATCTCTGCATTGCATCGTATAAAACAAACTGTCTTGTGGATGGGACAGACGCGAGCAGCAGCAGAGACTCCAACCCAACTTCTCTTCCCATGCGCCCATCCTCAGGGGGGGGGGTGGGAGGCTATAGAGTTGGAATATATGGTCGGTGGGGTTGGGGTGTAGCATCCTATCTATAGAACTTCTCTTCCCATGCGGAAGACCAATGAAGGTAGGCTTCGGCCTCGGTAGGGGATTTTCTTGGACTCGAACCGGGGGTGTAGACGCGAGCAGAGACTCCAGCAGAGACTCCTCACTTTCCGATAGCTAATAAACGATGGGACAGCTGCTAAGACAATAAAACCCCCCTTGCCCATGAACACCCACGGTCTCAGTGGGGCAATAAAACAGTAGGTTTATCACAGCCGTAGGGGCAAATCCAGCTAATACACATGAACACCCTCGTTTCTCACCGGGGAGGCTAGTTAGGTTCCGAAAGTAGGAGCAGAGGACTAGATTAGTTTCCCTCTCCATCGTACTTCTCTACGGCCAGTGTTGATTCCCGTGGGCCCCCAAGTTCTATATCCCAGTTCATCAAGAAGAAAATAAAGCATGCTCTTTGTTCCGATGGTCAGAATGCTCAGCCGATGGAACGAATGCTCTGATGAAAGACCGGAAGGTGTGCATTTTGGCAGCCATGAGAAATCTTGTTCCGGTGACTCTATCTACTCGACCCAAGACCCCGCTTTCTCGGGCCCGTAGGGCGGGTGGGGGGACTGCCAGGGGTTTCCACCCACCCAATGGCAGGTGGGTCGGGCCCCTCCCCTTAGAACAGTAGGGCTATGGTAGTCGGTAGATTATAGAAGTGGGAGGCCCCCCCCCACCCCCCCTCTCTATAGTTCTAACAGGCTGATGAATTGACGAGGTAGATTCTAGTTAGTTGGCGAATGGGATGGTTGGGTTGGACCGGCCCATTCATCTTTGGTCAGTGGGGTTTGTGGCCCCTTAGAATACTAGGGGGGTCAGTCCCTTTCTCGGGTGGTGGGCAAAGCCCTGGATAGCGAACATCTAGATAATCTTATATGGATGGCAGGAGAGAGCTACCCAACCCCGACTATGGATTAGCCATATATAGATAGGGGCACTCTCCTCCCCCAGCTCTAGTTTCGTAGGTCGTCACCATGCCATGTATGTAGAGATAGAGGGAGCATACTCAAATGGATGATGGATGATGGGTGCCCTTGTCTTTTCTCAAACCCACAGGGACATAGCCAGCTATCGAGCAACCATATCATATCTATATAGGGGGAGAGGGCCTATATAGATATATATATGGATATGGGGAGTGAGTGTAGGTTTGCTATGCCCGGTCAAGATATAGAGGGCCCCCTCTAACTATATAGATAGGGGGGGTCAACTCGTCAGGTCAGGCCCATATCTCTGTAGTGCAGGTTCGAACCCTGCTATTGGATATAGATCGGGTTTATAGTCAGCCGCCTTGGTTTAGGGACCGGCTTGAGGACGGGCAAGGCAAGCTTTAACTTGAATCTTGAATACTAGAATCCCCTCCCACCCAGTCTCCCCTTGGTCTTTGAGCTAAGTAGGGGCGGGGGAGGCCCAATATCCTCTCTATATAGGGGCGGGGCGGATGAGCTATAGATCATGAGGGCGGGTGGATGCAGGGGTGAAGGTCGAGCATCAATGTAGAGGTGAAGGTGACTAAAGGCCCTGAATTGAAGTCAGTATAGCTGCCCTCGCCATATAGATATATAGGGCTTGTCACCGTTCTATCAAGAGTCAAGAGCGGGTTCTATCAAGACAAGAAAGAGCGCTTGGAGTTTTCTTCAGCAGGTTCAATGCCTACTGTATCGGTACGGAACTATAATAGGGCATAGATAGACTTTGATGGATGGACGATGATGGACTTCATTCCCGGGGGCCCTAGATAGCTTCATCTCCCACCCAACCCATGTAGTCAACCTTTCCTATCAGTCATTGGGGTGCTCCCCTATACTGACTCCCCAAACAATTAGCTCAGGGGCGGGGCATTGCCGCCACTTGACCCTAGAAGCTTAGCTCAGCTCAGAGGTGGGTAGGTTAGACCAAGGGGAGACCGGCCCTATCTATGCTGCCCATCCTTAGGCATGCCGGTCCCATACATGGATAGAGGGCTAAGGTGGCAGAAACTCGATCTATATCTATAGTAGCTCTCGACCTCCTCTCATCATGATATGCTGCCTCTGCCTCATATCATAGCCAAGGGGCCGGTGGGAGAATGGGGTCAGCTTTTCTTGCTTGATCGGAATACTCCTGAAATACACGATTAGGGGTTGATCTATCTCATGAAGTTGATTGCTCATGAATGACCGCGCTGAGCTGATCGGATGGAGAAAGAGTATATCATCGGGCCACTCATGTTACATCTATAGTAGATGGAAGAATTTGATGGAGAAGGGCTTTCTCACCCAGTTCACAATAGTTCTTCCGGATGAGGTTCATTCCCACGGAACTATCTATAGTCATGCTCTGCTGGCCTATATATCCAGGGGCACCATATCTAGATACAGGGACTATCGACTATATATAGCTAGTCCTGAACCTAGTCGACTATCCATAGTCCAATCCAGCTGGTCTAAGTCTCTATATATAGGTGCGTTGAACTCTAATCCATATAGCCACCCACCCCGGGGTGGGTGGGTGGATTATAGCATTTCTCGTGAGGGTCTTTCTACACTCAATTGATGTGCAATCTTGCGGAGACCTCTCCTAATTTCCAAAAAAAATTGAGGCAGTTAACCTGAGAATAAATCATGCAGCAAACGGCTATTGCCCAAGCATCCCAGTTAGCGGAAGAGAATCCTCTAGAGGAGGTTGAGTTGAGTTCTCTTTTTTAGCAATCCCAATCCCATAGTGACTATTGCCCTAGCCTATATATCTATCTGGCCAAGGGGGTCAGTCATGCGGACCAACTAGAGTCTTTCGGTCATTAGTCCTCGGGATGGTATTCGGTATATATGATGCTATTTTGTATTCTATCTGGCCATGCCCCAATCTAACAGACCCAAATCTAGATTTAGCCTACCAACCCCCTATATATATATCGCTCTCCAGCCATACCCAACTCTATCCAGCCAAAAAGAGATGTAGCTAGCCACTGACCATATATATATATATATATATATATCTCCAGCCCCCAATCTCTACAGCTGCACCCACATCTCCTTTCTTCTATGGCGGCAGATCTCTATAGCCCAGATATCTATCTCTAGATGGGATGGGACCCTATAACTCTATGGGGTGGGCCTATATATATCTATCTGGGGCCCTATATATCAAAGCAGAGAGATCTATATGGCAGAGAGTTGAGTTGAGAATCCCAATCCCAGAGTTGAGTTCTCTTCTCCATCTATCATGAGCCTATATATATATCTGGGTGGTATGGCTCCATCTGTCACGAGCCTATATATCTATCTGGGTGGTAGGTATCTGTGGTGGGCCATTGTATCTGTCACATGCCATATCTAATCTCCAATCTCCAATTGGGGGAGGGGTGGCCCTATATAGATAACTGTTCATGCATCGGATGGATGCCCGTGAGAGTCATCAGTCGTATCACGACTACTATAATACGACGAGTCTAGAATCCATCGGATCATTCATGTGATTGACCTATCTCAACTTAACCACCCACCCACTATATTAGTTGCATATCAACAATAATATACCAACTACCAGAGAACCACGGCCCCTTGTGTGCTTCACACCCAAGGCCTTGTAGGGTGGTCGGTGGGGTTTGTGGCCTCGTAGGGGGGGTCGGTCCTTAAGGGGCAGGGGCCCTCCCGGCCGGAACATCTGATTCCCCCCCACCCGATGAACCTATTATTATGAAGGGCCTATGGGCCTACTATTCTAAGGGCCTACGGGCCCACCCGCCTTTTCCATAGTAGGGGCTCCCACTTCTATAATCTACCTCCACTAGCCATTCCCACCCGGATAGCTGGGATAGGCCTTGGGTGGGAGGCCCCCCTGCAGGGAGGTAGATTATTGTTGATATGCCTCTGTAGGTCGGGGGGTTAAGGAATATATGGTCGGTGGCAGAGCCTTAGGTTAGGAATGGCGAAGCTTAGGGTGGTGGCGGAGCCTCGGTCGGTGGGGTTCGGCAGACCCCACCACCCAAGGCCCCCAACCCCACTGAGGCTTCTTTATTAGGCAGCTCTGCCCACCACAAACCCCACCGACTTGCCCTTCGGGACCGGGGGCCCCCCCTGCAGGGAGGTAGATTATAGAAGTGGGAGGATAGCCCCCCCTACTATTCTAAGGGGCCTCAGGTCGGTCCAACCCCACCCGCTACAGTAGTTGCCAATATGGTCGGTGCCGAAGGCTGTCTTAGGGTGGGTGGGAGGCTATAGAGTTGCTTCTAACCACTAAAATGGCTATGCCTTATGGATGGTTAGGAGCTTGGGTGGTGGCGAATGCCTTGGTTGGTGGGGTCTGCTCTCCATCTCTATATCCTCCCACAATAATAATCTACCTCCAAGCAGGGGGGCCCGGTGGGGTCCGCCTTGGGTAGGGGGGTTGGCTGGCTGATTCGCTGGGGTTCTAGCCGACCCCCGCCTAGAGAAATGGCTAGAACCCCAGGATATAGTAGGGGCCCACCCACCCGATAAGTGGGTGGGAGGAGATAGTAGGGGCCTGGAACTAGACTATTCCCTCCCGGGTGGGGGGGATTATAGGGTTCTAGTTGGGGGGTTATATTCTTGAACCGGTACCAGAGAAAGGAGTTAGCTACCCTCTGACCTTCCTTCCAAAGTCTACTCGGATAGCCCCCATAAGGGGGTCTTGGCTGCATCATTCCCACCTGTAAGGTCGACCTTCAGATCATAATAAGTAGATAGACCATCCATAGGGGGACTCGGTCGGAGCCGAACCAAAAGTAGGAGGAATTAAATAAATCGTATCTACCCATCTGTCTCCTAGTTCGCTAGTAACGACACCCCGGTATTGGGATGACTTTAAGTCGAGTTTTCGCTGCTCTATCTACTTCTCCGTTAAGGCCCTGTGTGTGGGGCAATTAAATGTTGGGCAAGACCCCACCACCCAGGGCACCAACCCCACCGACCAAGGCTCCTAAACCAAGGGCCCCTATATCTCCCACGAATAGAATCTACAATTCTAATGGGGGGTGGGGGGGTGCCGACACCAAGGGTGAATAGGTCGGTGGGGTTGGTACCGACCTGCCCTAAGACAGCCTTCGACACCCGCTATAGTAGTTGCCAATATGGTCAGCTGCCGAAGGCAGGCAACAGGGTGGGTGGGGGGAAATAGAGGGGGTCCTCCCACCCCCCCGAGGTTGGACAACTTTATTGCCACCCACCCAAGGCCCCGTAGGGTGGTCGGTGGGGTTTGTTTTGGGACCTAAGGCCAATATGGTCGGTTGCCTTCGGAAAGCAACAAAACCCCAATTATGCTAGCAGGCCCCTACTATGGCAAAGGGGCCACAAACCCCACCCGCTATAGCCCTACTATTCTAAGGGGCCCCTCGACTGCCGAAGGCATGCCCCCTTTGCCATAGTAGGGCCCCATCGACCACCCTAATATGGCAAAGGGGAACTACTATAGCGGGTGGGAATGGCTAGTGGAGGTAGATTCTAGAAGTGGGAGCCCCTACTATGGCAAAGGAATCAGCCTGCTATTCTAAGCCTACCTTAGCCCCCCTCCCAACCCCCATTCTAATTGAGGAAGATCCCTACTATTCGGTTGGGGAGGGGCCCAGGGGGGAATCATCAAACTAATCTTCAATTAGAATGGGGTGTGTGGGGGGGGGGGTGGCTGGCCCCTACTATTCTAATGGGTAGATTCTAGTGAGTTGGGCGAGTATGGTCAGTCCCACTAACCCCACCGGGCCCCCTTCATTAATTAGCCTACTAGAAGAAGGAGGTAGATTCTATTCGTGGGTGATAGGTGGGGCAACTACTATAGCGGTGGGAGGCAATAAGTTTCGGGGGGGGTGGGAGGATATAGAGATGGGCCCTAGGGTGGGAAACTATAGTTCCGTTCAACTCCCATGGGATCATGTGTGGGGATGGGTGGGGGGCTAAAGTTGACATAGGGCACCCTTCTGCTGTATATAGTTGACTCCTCGTTGTGGAAACACCCACCCTCGAGAATCAATTCAAGTTGAGACATGTTACAGCTGCAAAAATGGGTGATTTGTAGTTGAATCTGGGCTGGATGTTGGTGGTTGGCCAGACTTTATACGTCACATGGGTGGGTGGGAACTATAGGGCATTGAAGAATTACTATAGTTGCAAAAAGGAGAGAAAAAATGATTCCCACTTATTCGCTTATTCGCCGCCGCCCCCTTAGAATAGTAGGGCTAGCAGGCGCATTAATTAACTGATGCCATAAGGAGGAACTATTGCTTCCTTATTCACTTTCTGGATCTACTACCTTTGTCTTTTATACCTCAGCTGCTGTTCTTCGGCACGAGATATAGATTATAGCGAAGGGGTGCTTGGGAGGGAACTTAGCGAAGAGATGCTGGGACTAGCACTTGATCTGGGACTGGAGGATATGAAACTTTAAGGTACGCTAAGCTTGACTGGTGCGAGAAGATTCCTTTACTCTTTCATCTCACCCTTCGTCCTTCATAGCAACTGGGGATCGAAGGGCACCAAATTTGATAACTTATGGAGGGAAAGATGGAGTAGGAGTGTGCTACTGAAGACGTAGTAGCACATGTCAGAGAGGCCTCGGTCGATCGTGTACGAACAGGATACGGGTCCAAAGGCGGGGTCAGATGGGGTTTAGCCGATGGAGATATTGACTCTTCCAGGAACCAATGGCGAGTCAACCATGTCAGACTGGGACCGATGGATATCCAAACAGAATGAATTTTAGCTTCTCCTAGAGGAGTTTTCAATACAAAATTCGTATGATACGAAAAGATTCATACGATATTCTTTCGCTCCAGTCACCCCAACTTCGAATCTTGGGGGGAACGGTAGAACCATTGAGGGGGGAACAGTAGAACCATTGACTAGTGAGACTTCTGTCCTCTCGATGCAACATTGAACCTGCTGAACCCCGCCGCCACCTCGACTGCATGTGCTCCCATGGCTGTGAACGGCGCTGGGAGGTCCTCTCCCTCCAAGTATTTAGACTACATTGGCCTTTTAAGCCATCTATTATATACGTTATACGACTGATGACTGATATCGTCATGTTACGTCTATAGTATGGAGTATGGAGCATGGACTGCATCACTCTAGTCTCAGTCAGGAATGGATGGACTGCATCACTATAGGATTAGACATGTTAGTCGGGAATGGATGGAGTCAGGAATAGATGGAATAGACCCCCCCTTTCTATAGTTGCATAGCATCACTGCATCAACCACTCGGCTGATGGGTGGCCACTCATGTTACGTCCAGACCGCATCACTGCGCTCCCCCCACCCCTTGACTGCCGTGGGGCTACCCCCTTTCTAGACTAGACTAAACGCCAACTAGACTGAACCAACTATAGAACTTAACCCCCCGTGTGGAGGGAATTCTAGTTCGGGGGTTCAGTGGTTGCCAACAGTTGGCTACTATCTCCTTCCACCCATAGCGGCCCCCCCACCCAGCTTTGACCCCATCGACCAAGGCTCCTAACCACCCAAGCTCTGCCACCGGTGGGTGGGTCGGGCCCCTAAGGCACATATGGGTGGGCACGAAGCATTGGTAGTCAGTAGATTCTATTCGTGGGAGGATATAGAGTAATGCATAGCCGGTTCAGTGGTGAGCGAAGCTCTTCCGGGAGGTTAGAAGCGCCGGTTCATTGGTGGGCAAAGCCAAGTAACCCACCGACCATACTCGCCTTTGGTCAGTCCAAAGTAACCCAACCCCACTGACCATACTCGCCTTTGGTCGGTGGGGTTGGGTTACTTTGGGACCAACCATATTCACCTTATGGAGGGTGGGTTTGTTGGCTCTTACCCCACCGGCCCCTACTATGGAAAAGGCGGGTGGGCCCGTAGGCCCTTCATAATAATAGGGCGGGTGGGGGGGAATCATAGTTCCGACCCATTAGAATAGTAGGGGGAGTTGACCACCCCCACCCCCTACTATTCTAAGGTGCAATTGGTTCTCTGGTAGTCAGTAGATTCTAGTGAGTTGGGCGAATAGGTCGGTCCCGAAGGGCACCCCACTGGAAGACCATATTCGCCTTTGCATGGGAGGATGGCAACAACTATTATGGAAGGGAATTCGAGCCTATCCATCCTTCTTGAACAACTACTATGCTATGGAAGGGGAATTCCTTCTTTCTCATTGGGGTGAAGCTCTATAGTTATCCTTCTCGAGCTACCTTAGTTGGAGCGGGCACACCCGGATGGCCCTAATGAACTAACTTGTTGAATTCCTTCTTTCTCATTGAATAGAATAGTGCTCCTCCTGAGATCCAGCCATCCTTATCAGTGGGGCTTGTAGACTAGTTCCTCTATGGGCTGGCAAGGTGGGGGGGAATTTGAGTCGAAGGGCCATCCGTGGAGGGGTGCCCAGGTAGATTAGTTCCTGCTCTCCCTCCATCCGGCCATGTTACGTAGATAGTCAACACCAGCAAAACAGCGGAGAATTGCGCCCCTACAATTCGGAAAATTAATCTCTCAATTATCTATTGTAAGCAGTTGATGGAAGGAAGGGAGTTCTAGCCCTCCTAGTTCAACCGGTTCAATCAGAGGTGTGCTTTGCGGCCGACCTGCGCTTCGCAACTTGCCCCGCCCAAGTGAGTTGGTAGCCTTCGGCACCCGCTATAGCCCTACTATTCTAAGGGGACCCTTTGCCACCAGGGGAGGGGGTCGGCTGCCAAAGGTAGGCCCCCTTAGAATAGTAGGGACTAGAATCTACCCCATTAGAATAGTAGGGGGTAGGGGGGGCCTCTGCCCCTAAAATTCTATGGGGCCCTACTATTCTAAGGGGTGCCCCGGGAGCCCCCACTTTAGAATAGGGGGGGTCGGTACCAACCCCACTATCCCATTCACCCTTGGTCCCCGGGGTTGGACTGACCTGAGACCCCTTAGAATAGTAGGGGGATTAGTCCCGAAGGGGCATGGTCAGTTGCCTTCGACAGGCCTCAGGTCGGGAATGGCGAAGTGCATGGTCGGTGCGGTTGGTAGCAGGTTCAATCAGCGAGCATGCTTTATTTTCCATTTGACAATCAACTATAGTTCCTCCCACTATCCCTATTGTAGGCCTATAATTCTATGGGGAATCACTATCCCTGTTGCGGGCCTACAATTCTATGGGCAATTAGAGGATGGGAACTCCATAATAACTATCCCAGGAGATCGAGATCGAGCCCTTCAAATAGTCGGGGGAAGTTCAGTTCAGGTAATCCCATCTCACTAGCCGGAAGTAACGAGTTCAACAACATCTAGCTCCTCCCACTCCACTGTGTAGGGGTGTAACTATATGGGGGTGAGGCTAGTGATGGAGATGAGGAGTCCGGTTCGAGCATGCTTTCATTGGTTGTAATCTAGGATAGCTCGAGCATTCTTTCATTCGGATAATCAGAATTCAACCAAGAGAAGTTTAGGTCCTCCCTTCCCGGTTACCCGGCACAATCCAATGGTCAAATAAATAAAGCAACGGTTTAGACGCTGGGTAATTAGCCCATCGATGTTTTAGAGGCTACCGGATCCAAGGAGGGGGTGAGGGCAAGGCTCCTCATTGAGTTCCATCCTTCACCCTCGGTAGGAGTAGTTGATTAGTTCCTCCATCCTGGGGCAGGGAAAGCTATTCTTTCTGTGGGGGATGGAGAGTTGCCTGGACTAGCTATCTATTATTTCTCATTCAACCGTTGGTGCCTATCCTTCCTACCCTCGGTTGTCCTTCTCTCCCTCTATCTATATGGGGATTGGATTGCTATTGCCCTAGGAAAGGAGTGTCGTAGTTTCTTGCCTCCCACCCACCGGTACTTCTTTTCGGATGGATGTTTCTCAGGAGTCCAGCTAAGAGGATAGCTATAGTTCCTCGTTGAGTCCCTAGGGTGGGAGCTTGCCTTCACCTCCAGATGAAGAGCATGCAAGTTCATTAACTACAGTTGGACCGGAGGCTGGATGGAACTCCAACTATAGAAAGGGAGGGCAATTCTAGTTTCTTTCCCGGTGTTCAGTTTAGGCTTTCACCCATCGGTGAGTAGCTATACTATAATTCCCTCCCTCCCTAGAACTCCTCGAGGAGTGAGGTTGAAGTCCTTTGCATTTGACCGGGATGGATGCAAAGAAAGAAAGTTAGGATGTTCCGGGGGCCCTCATTGGATTGTTCATTTAACCAGTCGATCCAATCGGGGGTAACGTTAGGCTATCACGTAGAGAATAATCGAGAAACATCCTTCATCACGGATGGCAGAGTCAACACCAGATTCTATACGTAACGACATCTGATCACTAATCTGATCTTTCTAGTCATTCTAGCCGAGAATACAATAGGTATTGATTCTGGGAGTGCTCACCCATGGTATCAAGTTCACTTCTGGCTGCTGGATAGCCGATGGACGGTTGGATGAAAGAAAGAATGTTCAATTACCCTCCTTTCTTAATTGCTTTCATTTTCTTCTTCTTGCCTCGTCCTACACCACCACAAACCCCACCGACCCCCCTACAGGGCCTTAGGATAGATAGATAGATAGATATGGAACTGGAGCCCCTTCTCTACAATGAAAGCATGCTCAAGTAGGCCCCTACAATTCTATGGGCAGAATGCTCAAAATGACTTAGAATCATCTCAAAACATATCATAACATCTTGAAACCATCTTGGAATGTCTCGAAACATCTCAAAATCATCCTATAACATCTCAGAACATCTCGTAACATCTTGAAACCATCCTAGAATGTCTTAGAACATCTCAGAATCATCCCATAACATCTCAAAACCATCCCAAAATGACATGGAACATCTTGGAATCATCCCATAACATCTTAGAATCATCTCACAATGTCCCACATCACACCACATTGAAACGACATCAAAAACCCTAATTCCTCTATTAATTAAATAATACAACATTATTTAATTAATTCACTTTTTCATCATTTCAAACAAATTAAATATATATTTTTTCTTAATAAAGTCCTAAAAACCCTAAGTTTTTGATTAATTAAATAAAACAACATTATTTGATTAATACAGGTTTCAGCATTTTTACCAATCAAATAAATTACATTTATTTAATAAAGTCTTAATCTCACTTTATTTCATCTTGATTGATTAAATAACGCCGCTAAATCACCTTATTCTGATAAGTTGATTAAATTATTAAATCATAATTTAATTACGACACTTTCCCTCATAAATTTGAATAATTAAATCAATTATAAAAAAATCAAATCAAACTAATGCAACTTTGTTTGCAAAAGTCAAACTTGATTCGCACGTTCAACTCCAAAAAGGAATTAATTAATTATAACAATTAATTCATATTCCTCACCCACTTTTTGATTGAGAAAATTATGATTTTCTTATTGAGCAATCTAATTTGTCAACTAATCAATCTAAATTGCTAACTAAGCAATCTAAGTTGTTGACTAGTCAATCTAAATTGTTAACTGAGCAATCTAAGTTGTTAACTAATCAATCAATTTCCTAACTAAGCCATCTAAATCCCGACTAATCAATCTAAATCCCTGATTGGCCAATCTATTTCTCAATCACCCAAATTGTGCAATCAACTTTGCACAATCTTCTCATGTCTAAATCCTCTCAACACACTCTAACTCTTGATCTGGATATTCTTCAACATGATCTTGATCGTCCATTTCAAATATCATTTTCTATATAACAAACCCCTTTCCTCATAAATAAGGATAGGATAATCAACATCTTTTTCATAATGAAGTACTGCTGACATTCAAAACCACCATTGTTAGTGCTTCATACCTCATTTCTTTGATCAATCAGCCAAAAAAATCAATCATCAATCTTTTACACATGAACTTTGGAGGCTTCACGATGATAAGAACAACCCAACATCAAGCGAATACACTCCACTATGTGATGGTAACACTATGTTATTTTATACATTTAGTTTTGTAATCGTAGGTTCATTTATGTATGTTAAAATAGCTTAGTTTCATTTCGTATGTGTAGGTTTGGATCTTAGATTAATATGTTTGATCTTAGTTTGGATTCTTAGATTAGCATGTTTTATCTCACTCTCAGTCTAATTTTATCCCCCTCACACATAAGGAAATGAATCTCTTAAGTCAAATAATTTTCCCTCTTTTATTTCAAAATTTCTAGGATATTGTTACTTCTACTACCATATAAGTTAGAATTTTATTATTATTTTTAAATGATCAAAGAGCGTAATAGTATTTTTTGTGTTCTTATTTCAACGTTGAATGTTTATTTTTTAAATTAAAGATTTACCTCAAGCATCTGATAGGTCACTTGGTTCAAGTTCAAGTTCAAATTTAAGGACTAAAATTTGGAAAAAGAAAATGCGACATAAAAGATTATCAAGTAAACTTAATTTGAAGTTTGAAAATAGTAAACAATTATTATAAATACAATGATTTCATCATATAAATTTATATAATTGTTATCCATTGTATTTTTAACTTATATCAACATTTTTAAACTTTTCTCATTTAAGTTTGTTTCGTGTCTTTAACTTATGAACTTTGTACACCTTGTTGTTGGTCACCTTAGTAGTTGCTCAATGTCACGGGTCATGATCTTTTCCTAACCATAGTCACTATCTTCTCAACTTTTTGAACCTTGTCACGAAGTTTCAAACTTTTCTAACTTCCCGATTTCCCGAATCCAATGTATTCTTCAAGTCCTAAGTTTCTGTTAAGTTGTCTTAGGAATCATTGAAACAAGAGTTTTTTAAAATTCAAAAATCTCGATATAGGTTGTGAATTTACACATTTTCCAGATCACGTGACAATGTTAGTTTCTTTTAGTTTTCGAAGGGCGCAACCACCTCATTAAATATCATGTACTGACTAACTTGGTTTGTCTTTTCAATATTTTTAAAAATGCATGCAAGTTTAAAGAACCATCCTTTCGAGGAATGTAATTAAATGTTTCATTTAATGCACATACTATCAAACAATGACACAAGTCTGGGTGGTGAAATTTTTGCTAAGACATTCCTCCTTTGTTCATACTCTCTTCTATTACATCCTAAGGTACACTCATTATTTTCTCATGGATTAGCACTCATGTAGAGTGTAATTCAAAGCCACTGGTCTGGTGTGAGGGATATTAAGGCGAGACATCTTGATTTTGAAGAGTTTTTGTAGAGTTTGGAGCAAAACGATAGAACATGTATGGTAGAATGAATTCTATAAAGCAGGTTGGTTTGTGTTGGAGGCTTTCCCAAAGTTGTACAAAAAATTCAGTTTGTGATTGCGTGCACGAAAGGTTACGTCCCTAAAACCCAAAAGATAAGAGCAGTTGATGGGTCCATTGTTGCAAACATCACTCCTAAAGTCGTCTCTCGTGCATTGGAAATTCTGGAAAGAGAAGTGGAAGAAATGTCTGTAGTTGTGGCTAGTGAGTTTTTAAAGAAGAATGAAGATTGGTGCAGGAACTCCATTTCTAAGAATTGGTGGAGGTCAAAAAGGAAAGGTAAGTCTCAGTTACCTTCTAAATTGAAAAGGGTGCATTTTAAAGATGATATTTCAGAGACAATTACTTTACTGCACTGTGTAGTTGGGAGTGAATGCTTAGATTCCGAGTTTTGGATGTGCCACTTTATTCTGCTAATTTTTAGTGAAGGTAAATTGATTGACTGGGCTGAAATTATCTGTTATCATTTGAATGAGAAATTAGTCAATTTCCAATAAACTAATGTGTTTCATATGTGCTCGCACTTGGTATTTGTTTTAGCTAGCCAAAGGTCTATCTAGGATGGGTTGAAACCATAAGGGTTTCAAATACCAGATACGCCTGTGTACAGAGTTTTCCCACAATTTACTAAGAAAATTGGAATGGGTAATTATTGTCGTGTCAATGATGCATTTTTAATGAAAATTGTGAATAAAATTGAGGGTAAAACCGAGCTTTGGATTTCATCTGAAGCAACTGTTCTGGTGGTGAAATTCATAAGCTTTTTCATCCAATTTGATAGATTTTCTTACCTCAAAATTGTGGGTTTCGATAAATCTCCATTAAAACTGCCTCGTTACCTAGGTGATTATTTAATTCTTCTAGAAGTTTGTCAGCAAATGGGTGTTGTGAATGTCAAATACTCTAATATGGGAAAAAGGGGTTATGTGTTTCCTCTGTCTATGCCTTCATTCTCTTGCAAAACTAATGGTAATACAAGAGGCATGGATAAAATTTTGAATGAGTTTGGTTTTCAATCACTTCTTGTAAGGACTCGCTTTGATAGTAAGGGATATGTAAAACAAAATTTGTATGGATTCGATGACTATGAACACATACCAGATATTAAAGATTTTTTGGAGGATTGCTTGGATGAAAATGAAGTATATAAGAGAAGTTTTATGAGGTTAAATTTGAAACAAATACATACTTTTGGTATCTCTTTTAATATTCCATAGGTTGTACAAGAGGATTCAGTGATTATTAACTCAGAATATCAAAAGTCTATGGTTAAACCCTCCTATGAAAGCTTTTGGTCTTAAAATGAGATTACAAATTTAATGGTCTGGTCTGCCCCATTTTAAGAAGGACTTATGATTGTCTAAACAATAAATGGTACCAAAAGGTAGGTTCCCCCCAAGAGCCAAGATCTTCACAAAGAAGGGAACACATAACTATACATGCCTCTCGTGCAAACATGGTGGCCGGAAAATAACCTATGAAATTGTCAAACACCAGGTCACAATCAGGGGGAGATGGTGATAGACCTGAAGATGCCAGGGTGAAGTTAAAATAAATTTGTGAGCAAGGTAGTACACCGCCCTCCGCTCCCAAAAAGAAAATTGTTCAAGAGAAGCCAACACCTGTTGATTCCGCTGGGATTTTCTTGCAGATAATTGAAGATTCCCTTTTTCCCACATTCTTTGAGATCCCTCCATCACCTCCAAGATATTCTTCTATTTCCATTTAGTCACTAGGAAGAGTAGAGAATGTGAATGCTAAGAACAAAGACACTGGACTTGTGGTTACTACTCTGGCATGGTTGAAAAAGGTAGTGGAAAAGAAAATAAAAAATGTTCCCTCGATAACAGCTGAGGTGGACACATTTGCTACATTATTGTAGAGTTCCTCATAGCTTAAGAAGGAAAAAATAATGTCATGAATGATTACATAAGCCACTTTTGGACACCAACTATTAGAAATTCATGACCCTACTAAAGATTTAAATGAGAATGAAATAACAGAGGTGGATTATAAAGTGACTCATATTGATATGTGACCTTCCTCTTTAGAAGGTGATGTTTACCATGCAAATTACTCTGTTAATGCATTAATCAAAAGGGCTAAGGAACATAGAAAAGAAAACCTCCAGTTGTAGTCCAATATTCTTTCTTTGAATAATTTTATTTCATCATTTGTGAACCCAACTCCTCAAGAGGCCTCCACTTCAAGTGTCCAGGGTATTGATGTTGATACGGTGCAAAAGGTTAGAAATTTTTTGGGTTATGCTAAGACTGCTAATGAATGGATCGAGGGTCTGTATCAAGATGGCCTTTTCTTTATTTTTAATTTTTTCCAATTTAATGTTGAAGTGTCTAATAAAATAAAGGAATTAGTGGTTGAGCTTCAACAAATTAGAAGAGAGCATAGTAGCACCTTTGTGCTTTCAAAAGAAATTGTTGAGTTAGCTTCCATGGAACATATAGTGCTGATTGGAGAGAAGATAGTAGGTGATCCTAAAGAAATTGATTTCGATTGGCTTGATTCTCTGGAGTGGAAGTTGTTAATATATGAGGATTATATCAAGCAAATCAATGAAGTATTGGAAAAATATCTTAAAATAAGGGAAAATTTCAATGCTCTTTAAGTTGACCTCACTGATGAATTTGATGAAAAAATCTTGAACCTTACTGACATAAAAAAATAGTATAAGGAAGTGTATTATAGAGAAGTGGGTGATCCTAAAACCTCCACTATTGATTCATTTAGGAAATTGAGCACTATGTAGACTTAGTTGAAAGCATTCAAGTCTGAAAATGATATTATCTATGAGACAATTGCTCAATCTAATCGTGCATTATCCAAATGGAGAACTAGGTTACAGATTACCACAACCCTAGGGAGTAAGAACATTACTATGATTGTCACAAAGTACCATGAATATAGGAAAAGGGTAAAGATCCAAGAGGTATTACAAAAGCAACAGGCGAGAGTAGTTGCAGAAGGCAAAAGAACTGGTGTTGAAAATGATAATTAACTTTATTTATGCTATTTTCTTTAATTAGGCTCTTGATACTTTTTAAAGACTTTTATTTTTAATTACTGAAACGGTTGTCTTCAAGAAACCATTTCCTGGACAATTTGTTATCTTTGAATATGGGGATAATGTTTGGCTATAGGATCTTTTAAGCAAAATTTAATTTACTCATTAGAAAAACTCTACTATCTTTAGTTTACTATTTTTTCGTTATTTCAATACATGGAAAAGACTATGGTGAAATTTATATAGGCATGATCTTTGTGTTATGGTGTATGAATTTATTCTTCTTATGCTGAGTAATTTGTCATTGGATTATCTATTAGTGGAGTAATAGATGTGTGATTGGTTTCATTTATGTGGGATGTATATCTTTAAATAAAGATTTTATGGTGATTGATGTATGAGATAATGTTGTTTTCATAGTTCTATTATTTTACTTTTCATCATTTGAAGTTGTGAGTTTTCCTTTCAAATCTTTCTGGTTAAAAGCAACACCTTTCACTTTCTTTCTGGTTAAAAGCGACCTTAGATTTATTTAATTCATTAAATATCAAATGAAGGTAGCTACCACCTTTTAAAATAAGTAGAGAATCAGTGTAAAATTCTATTATTACTAGTTCAGATGTTATTACAGTTGTCACTTCCATGAGCATAAGAATATACAGTTAGGTGACAAAACTATTAACCAACAATTTTTTGGTGAGTCCATTGGGGAGAACTAAGACAAATTTTGTATCATGAGTTTCTTTATAGTTGTTAGTCATGGTTCTTCAAAGACGTAATGATTTTATTCTCCAACCCAATGTAGACTAGTTGATTGGAGATCAAGAAGATATAGTTACTGGTCTTCGACTAGTTGCTTGGTAGCAAAGAAGAACCAACCTTCAATATCATCAAGTTAATGAGGTGTTAGAAGAAGAAGAACTTGGTGAGATTATAAGAGAGAATTCTCTACATTTTGAGAATACTCAAGAAATTGTCTTTGTAGAAAATATTGTACCTGTGGCCATAAGGGTTAGAGCTCCTGCAGTGCCAGTTCCAAATAATCAGGCTAGGAATCAGTTGAACAATAGACAAAATCTTCCACAAAATCATTAACAAGTGGGAGTTGGCAACTCTGTAATTCATTTCTATTTGTTCAACTCTAGAATCTAAAAGATACACAAGGGGAGATAGAAAGAAAGGGATTACTGATAAAGATTTTGAGTTACTAGAAGTAGTAGGTTTCTCATCTTTTCCACCTAACTGAATGGTTAAGTCTACCAATAGGGCACCCTCTCCCACACCTAGACCTAGTTCCCTTGGGGTTTCTAGTACATCCTGTCAAGCTCTTTTCTTTCATGGTACAATTATTCCTTTGCAAATAAATTTTCCTATCCATAACCCCGTTGTGATGGCTCAACCTCTACCTATCCCTTGGGGAGTTGTAATAGGTCCCCTCACCTTTGGAGATGGAGCTTAGTTGCATGATTTTCTAAAGGGTGCAGGGAAAACTATATCAAAATTCAGTGGAGATGGGAAGGTTTCTCTTGATGAACACATGCAAGCTTTCTTCACCACTTCTTATATTCTGACCATACAACATGAAGATGTTGCCATGGGAATTTTTGTAGAATCTCTAATGGGTGTTGCTACTGATTGGTTCTATCCCCTTTTGAATGGTACTATTAATAATTGGGATACCTTTAGAACAAGATTTTAAAATAGATTTAAGGTTGTAGAAAATGATCAAGTTCTAGTTGCCCAATTGGGATCTATGAAGAAGGAGATTCAGGAGCCAATGAGGGAATTTGTAGCCAGATTCAACAAATTGTTCAATAGGATTTCTGCAAACATGAGGCCAGTGAATGAATTATTGAAGGCAATGTTTATCAACACCTGGCCACCATATGTCTTCACTATCAAAAGAGAAGGAGCTACTAATTTGGAATCTTCCCAAGAGTTACCTATATCCATAGAAGATGATTTGATTGTGGCGGGAAAATGGAAGAAATAATTGCAGATTGGTAAGTCTTTGCCAAAAAATTCCATCAATCCAGTTATACAAAGATTGGCCAATGATATAATCACTCTTAAGAGGTAGATGCCAAAGGGCCCTTCACAAAAACCTTATCAAGATGTCCCTAGGAGAGATTATAATTATCAAGGAGCTCCCAATAAGACACTATCTTTGGGTGCCCCGACTTAGAGGTTAGCAATTGAAGTTGCCCCTTCCTCAAGCAAAAGTAATCTTACAATTTTTATTTGACCTCTGATCATGATGGGGATAATTTTCCAAAAATGGTCCGATTCATGCAAATGATGTCAACCAATAAAGGTTCACAAGAGCCATATGTGGAAGAACCTAGTCCATCTCAAGATTCTAGCATGAATTTCTTTGAATTTGTACCATATTCTTAGGCCAAAGAAGATGTATATGTAAGAGTGGACAATCCAAATTGTGCCATCTTTACAAGGGCTCAACATGCAAGAGGGGAAGCATCTGGTTCATCATCAACTCCTAAATTTATATTGACAAAAAAAAATAAATCAAAGAAAAATGTGTCCAAAAATACAACAATTGAGATAACCCCTACACATTCTTCTAATTCTTATGTCAATAGTTCATTTGATATAGTTGAGTTATGCAGAAATACAAAAGTCTAGATTTCCCAAGCTGAATATTTAAGACTTAATCCCATAGAGTTAGAAAGAATAGTCAAATACATTAAGCAAGAGCCTTTACCCTCTCAATGCAATGCCTAGGTGTCTCCTGAGCATGAAGTCCTTGTGGAAGAACAAGTATTCACTAATTCTATTGAGAAAACCTCAGTCCAACCAAATTCTTTTGCGAAACCAGAACCTTTCTATGTGTCACTATACATTGTTGGTTATAGGTTGAGCAATTGCATTATTGATTTTGAAGCCTTGGAAAATGTGATGCTACCCAAATAGCTAATGCTCTAGGTTTATCCTTTACATCTTCCCAGGGTAGATGTTACTCTATGGATGACTGTCTTATCCCTATTATAGGCCAAATCAAGTATGCTCAAGTAGCTTTAGCTACCTTCCCCAAGAAAATATTGAAATTAACTATACTAGTTGCTGATATCCCAACTAGTTATGAAATGCTTTTGAGTAGAAGATTTTGTAAAGATTTGGGTGGAGAATTACAAATGGATTGGTCTCATGCCTTGATACCATTGGATGGGAAGAAAGTGAATCTAAACCCTAGACCCAAGGCCAAGTTCACTATTCTAAAGTCTGGTGATTCGAGAGCAGATATTTTCTTTGTCGAAACAGGGCCGGGTACTTACATGTGCACCTCCGATAAATAAGGAAATCCAGATCTAATTAATGAGTTGTGGACAATTGAATTTGATGGAAGTTGTGCTAATGTAGGGTCAGGTGTAGGAGTAGTGTTAATTTCACCAGATGGTTATAAGATTCCTTTTTCCTTCAAACTAGAATTTTCTAATACTAATAACACAGTTGAGTATGAAGTCTTATTGCTTGGTTTAAGCGTGGATAAAGAAAAGGGTATTAAGCAATTAAGAGTTGTGGGGGATGCCGAATTAGAGGTGAAGCAGGTTAGGAAGATCTACACTATGAAAAATGGTCGACTTAAACACTATAGGAATAGGGTTTGGGATTGTATAGAAGATTTTGATGCCTTTTCTATAGAGTCATTCCTGAGAGATCATAATGCTAGAGCTTACTCCCTAGCTGTCTCAACATCATTACTTCTACCACATCCTGACTTTAAAGATAAGTCCTACCAAATTGAGATTGTGTATCGGCCTAGCATTCTTGATAATGTAAGTTATTGGCAAATGTTTAATGATGATCAACATATTATTGAGTTTTTAGAAAAGGCTGAGGCTTTTTGCTCACATTTATTTTGAAGGAAGTGATGATAAAAATAATGATATTTTAGAAGGTGACCTTACTACTCCTGATGGAAAGGAAGAAGAGATCATTTAGTTAAAGGGTAATAAAATTCCTAAGGGTTTATTTTCTCTTGGAAACCTATTCAACAAATATGATCAGTATTTGAAGCAGAAAAGTAAAGTTTTTGTTGAATCATTTTTAGAGTATGATAAGGTGAATATTGGCACAAAGGATGATCCTAAAGTTGTTTGTATCAGAAAGTGTTGTTCCCAAAAGGAGAGAGAGAGAGAGATTAATCTCCTTATTAACATGTTATAAAGATGTCTTTGCATGTTTTTATGCTGATTTGAAGAAGTTTAGAAATGGAGAATTCCAGCATAAAATCCAATTAAAACCTAGTGCTACACCCTACAGATAGAAATAGAGGTGTTATAACCCTAAAGTAGAAAAAGATATTTTTAATGAGATAGATAAAATATTGAAGGCAAAGATTATCTATTTGATCCATCATTCTACATGGGTAGCCAATATAGTTCTTGTTAGGAAGAAAAATGGAGAGATAAGGATTTGTGTTGATTTTACGAACTTAAACCAAGCCTCTTTGAAAGATAATTATCCCTTGCTTGTTATGGATCATATACTACAAACAATTGCTGGTTCTAAAATAATGTCCATGCTTGATGGTTTCTCAGGGTATAATCAAGTTGAAGTAGCCCCAGATGATCATCATAAAACAACATTCACTACCCC